>QRDG01000289.1:382376-462846 GCA_012064385.1 Puccinellia tenuiflora | reverse complement strand
AAACCAGCTACTAAGAGAAGACTCGAGACTTGGGAGGAAGAGGAGGTGCTCTGGTGCCTCCGCTCCTTCCCCGTCGCCCCCTTTTATACTGCCGGAGCAGTAGAAGGGGAGTTAATGGAGAGGAAGCGCCAGCGCCAGCTCGTCTCCCACCCACCAGCGCAATAAATGCGGCGCAGGCCCGCTTCGCTAGGGATTTGCCTGCACTCCGCGACATGCCTCATCGTATTCCCGCGGCGCGGCTCTCCACGCGCAGCGCGCGCAAGAGAGTAAATGCTGGCCTCCGGGATTCTCGTTGACAAAGCTAAAATCGGGCCAGGCTCTGCACATCTTTTCTTGCAATCTCCGCTTCATGAGCTCATCTCACTAATGCACCACCGCTGGCCTCACGAACTCTATAGTTTTTCTGGCGCACCACGCGAGCGGGGGCTAGGACATGGTGCCTACGCCGGGTCAGTCCTGCAAGCATAAGCCCAAGTATGACAATGTGTCGGGGATATACCCAATAGGGGTATCATCGACATGTACATATTCCAGTATACCGGGGTGACCCACTGGTGGTAATGCCGGCAGGCTTACCGGGTGGCCCAATATGCTGAAGCATAAGGACAAAGCAAAGCCGGCTAAGGAGGACCCAAGACGAAGGCCCAGTAACCATCCGACTTGGCGCACAAGACAAAGACAACTAAGCCGTATTAGTCTAGGACTCCTATTTCTTTATGCCGGTAGACTTTCCTTGTAAGCCCTAGGCCTGGCCGCCTTTATAAGCCGGCCTACGGGACACCTTAGGGCACGATCGAGAACAATCTCCACAGCCTCATACAACCAAGGCTATACACACATCATTGTAATCGGCTCATATTGCCTTATAGTGATTTATAGCAGCACGTAGGATCACGCCACCGCCGTGTGATCCGAAGCTGGGTAAACTGTGTGTAATCCCGTCACCGGAATCCCGCTACGTTCCCCCCCCCACGTCTTCTCTCTACCGTCGGCGTGTATACCTAGCCGGATGGTACCCCTATCCCGGCTAGATTCGACAATACCACGACAGTTGGCGCCCACCGTGGGGCGAGAGGCGTCAAGGCGATGATCCGGGCAGGATCCTTCATCGACATCTTCAGCCAGATCGGATCTACCCGGCTGATCCATTTCGACAAGTTCATCGTCAGCATCTTCGTCGCGGTCGGCTTCACTCCCAAAGCTACGTCGGATCGGTTCACAGCATACACGTGAGGTGCAGATCGGATCCAATCGACGAAGGCGACGTTTTCCGCCGCCGCGTTGCTTGATATTTTCCGACTTCATCACGTTTAGATTCGTCAACAACACTGTCCCTCGCATCTGGCCGACTCATCCTATCCGTCTCGATGGGATTGTTCATCAACGTAGGGTCTGGCGGCCGGTTTCCCTCTACTGGCAAGCACCTCGATCCTGTCGGCCGATCGACAATGTCAAGCCGGATCGCATTTGCCCGACACTTCCGTCTCGGCGAAATCAACTTCATCGTGCATAAACTACCGCCTGTGGGCGATCATCGAACCGGCATGTTCTGAAGCTGGATCACTTTTTGGTGGAGACCCGTGCAGACGCCGAGAATGATTGGAAGACGATAACCAACCAAAGCTGTGCATGCTTCCCAGCGATTTTCTGCACAGTTGTTGGCATGCGTACCATCGTGATTGCAAGCATTCGGATAAGCTGCTGTTGTTGACGCCGCTCCATCAAGACAAGCACCGATTCACGTGGTGACCAAATTCGTTTTGGTTACAGTCCAAGTCCTAGTCTAAGAAGACCCTGAAGAGCATCGCATGAGGATAATCAATCAAAGACGTGCATGGATTTTACGGCCGGAACCCTAATCACATGCATGGGATTGCAACTAGCAACTCGCGTAGATGGACTCAAGGCAGATGACACATGTCAGAGTTTTGGCATAATTATCGTCGCGCTCCGGCTTAATCGCCGACGCGGCTTGTTGCCTTTTCGGCATAATTATCGTCGCGCTCTGGCTTAATCACCGACGCGTCATGTTGCCTTTTCGGCATACTGTCGTCACGTTATTGCCTACCCGTTATCGCGTTCCGGCTTAATTGTCGACGCGGACGATGTTTTTAGGCATAAATATTGTCATGTCCTGCTTAATTGCTAACAGAGCATGACGCCTTTTCGGCTTACCCATTCTCGCGTTCCGGCTTAATCGCCGACGCGGCATATTGCCTTTTCGGCATATTTTATCGTCGCGTTTCGGCTTAATTGCCGGCGCGGCATGGCGTCTTTTGGAGTACCCGTCATCGCGTTCTAGCTTAATTACTGATGTGGCATGATGTATTGATCGTCGTTGTTCCGGCTTACGTAACAACCGACAATAATCAATTTTTTTTCTTTTTCTCTCTCTCTCTCTCTCTCTCTCTCTCTCTCTCTCTCTCTCTCTCTCTCTCTCTCTCTCTCTCTCTCTCTCTCTCTCTCTCTCTCAGTTTAGACGAGTTCATCGTCATCTACGCCACGTCCGGCTTAATTGCCGTCGCGGCCTATTCGTCATCACGGTCCGGCTTAATTGACGTCGCGGCCTGCTCACCGCTGTATCCCGGCTTATGCGTCATCAACGCTAAGAGCACCAAAAAGCTAAGTTTTTCAGCAATTCTTTCGTTAACATTATATATGCTCATGAAATAAATTCAGGTTCGCTCTACGAGATCATGCCATCTTTTATTTCCCGATGATCATATATATTAAGCTATCAATGTCAACCCGAATTTGCTTCGTGCTAGTGGTTATGTTCTGATGCTTTTTTGGCCATGTCGCCTTACAAACTAATGTTTTGTCCGCCTAAGAGTATTCATCTGACCGCTTATTTGCTGGGTCGCCTAAGTAGGTGTTTCGGCACCAAAAGCCGGCGCTTGTTCTGGGTCTAAACAGCTTGGTATTGCATCCCTGTTGCCCAGCTGACGTTTCGGCTAGAGGTTTGCTAACACACGAAATATGGCTAAAGTGCATAAGCCAGAAAATTAAGGGCGGACCGCAGATAATCTGCAACCCAAAGTTTTTATTAAAAAACTGTCGGCTTAGGCCTTATAATTGTTCAACTTGCATTTAAAGTACATCTTAATGCAGTTATTGTTTATTCTACAGGTGTTTTTTACCGCTTCATCGAGGACGTCATCTGCAAGTCGACTTATCTTCAGCCGCCTCCTGGGTTTTAAACAGATTGGCATTGCCCTGTTGCCCGATGAGATGTTCTCATCAAGCCTCATGCCGACATGAGCCTCGGGGGCTACAGACCGTCGAAACTTACAGTTTTGATGGATAGCTCAGGGGCTGCGTCGAGTCTCATGCCTCTATAATTTATAAGCCGACATGAGCCTCGGGGGCTACAACCATTGGATCTACAATGACGCAATTTCTCCTGAGCATCGACCCGACTTTCGAGTACTTCGATTCGACGCTTGGGGGTTATAGCCATCGGATTTTCTGAGTCTCATGCCGTCTTACTTCATAAGCTGACATGAGCCTCGGGGGCTACATCCACCTGGACGGAGATTTTTTCTTCATCCACTCTTTGGAATAAACTCGATTCTGAGACATGCAAATTGACTATGTTCCCAATGGAATAAAGCTAGCACCAGCGGGCACAGTTCAATTCTGAAGGCAGACCGGAGGCGGCCTACATCAGAAGCATGGAAATCGGACGAGTTTCATTGGACATAAGCCGGCACGATTAAAAATTGATCAGTCCGGACGTCCTGGTCAATCCGTCTTAAATGGCAATTAAGACGATGTTAGTTCGGCAGTACATGTCGGATATTTTCTTCGGCAAAGCTTCAAGTTCTACATCCGCCTAACCAAGACAAGACAAACAAAGGCGAAACTACTTCAAGCCCGTCGAAGAAGCCGGCCGCTGGAGAACTCAAAACTTTCCGGGGGCTAATGTCGGGGATATACCCAATAGGGGTGTCATCGACATGTACATATTCCAGTATACCAGGGTGGCCCACTGGTGGTAATGCCGGCAGGCTTACCGGATGGCCCAATATGCTGAAGCACAAGGACAAAGCAAAGCCAGCTAAGGAGGACCCAAGACGAAGGCCTAGTAACCATCCGACTTGGCGCACAAGACGAAGACAACTAAGCCGTATTAGTCTAGGACTCCTATTTCTTTATGTCGGTAGACTTTCCTTGTAAGCCCTAGGCCTGGCCGCCTTTATAAGCCGGCCTACGGGACACCTTAGGGCACGATCGAGAACAATCTCCACAGCCTCATACAACCAAGGCTATACACACATCATTGTAATCGGCTCATATTGCCTTATAGTGATTTATAGCAGCACGTAGGATCACGCCACCGCCGGGTGATCCGAAGCTGGGTAAACTGTGTGTAATCCCGTCACCGGAATCCCGCTACGTTCCTCCCCCCACATCTTCTCTCTACCGTCGGCGTGTATACCTAGCCGGATGGCACCCCTATCCCGGCTAGATTCGACAATACCACGACACAATGAGCTCTGCCTCGCAGGCCAGTTCCCGTGCATGGCACCTCCCCATGAAACTTGGCACTTGTCTCTCCTCGCGTGGCACCCAGGCTTAAACTTATGAGCTGTGAGTGTTTGGCCGGTGTGCAAGGCGTGAGTGCTCAGCCGGTGTGCAAGGCGTGAGAGCTCAGCCGGTGGGCAAGGCGTTTCTTCCCTTCATCCTATTGCCTAGTCGCAGTACAGGATCATCAGGAAAGCCTAAGAGCAGTGCTTCGGGCTGGCGTCTCGTGAGGGCTCATGCGAGCAGGCCTCCCGAGGGAGCGGCAACTTTTGCCATAAAAAGCTAAGTCAAAACGACCTCTCGTTTTACATTGCTACCCCATCATTTTCCTTCTAAACTCTGGAACATCGCGGAGGTCTCTCCTCGAAAATCCCACAAGACACGTTTGCACATCGAAGGGGAGCAACCGAGTTTCGCACTCGGGGATCTTACTAACCTATTGTCACAACACCCGCTGTATTCCGTGCAGGCCATGAAGTGGTGACTGGTGTCTGTGGACTACGGGTTGGGACCTAAGACGCAGAACATTGCACGGCGTGTGGGGAAAGAAAGAGGAGGCTTTCGCGGGGAACCGGAGAATCATATACTACGATAAGCAAACACGAGCATGTACTTGCAAATGACAAAAGTACTTCATTACAAGGAAACGGTCATACAGATACAAGAAGGTGGACTCGGGAGTCTATTCCCCTGCAGCATCGCGAGCCTCGCCCCCAGCATCTCCTCCCGAAGGACCAACGTCCTCGTCCGCTCCAGGACTGCGCTAGAAGCAGTCATAGAGGGCTCCCACGAGCGCGCCCACATCATCCTCCAGCGCCTCCGTGGCCTCCTCGTCTCCAACCTGCGCCGGCTCCAGGACCGCGTCGAGACGAAGATCCACCCCACCGAGCGCGCCGGAGTTGCAGAGCCGACAAAGGTTGGTGAAGATCAGCTTGCCCGCCTGGGCAAGCAGGTCGCGACACTCGACTTCCACGACCGCGTCCACCTCACCGACCGCCTCCTCTAGGTGTTCCACCAAACTGAGGTAGAAGTGCGCATGGCTGGCGGGAGACGTGGCCTAGAACGCGCCGGGAAGACCAAGGTTCTTGCTGCTCAGGCACGAGTAGACCCGTCGAGCGCGCGTGGTGAGCTCCAGAATCATGGCCTGCTGCTCCCCGACGAGCGAGACGGAGGTCTCCCTCTCCATCTTGAGCTCCTCCACCTGCTTCAAAAGGGGTCTGATCTGCTGGAGTGTATCATCACGCTCTTGGCGCATCTGCTCCAGCTCCGCTAGCGCCGAGCCGTGCTCCCCCCGCGCTACGTTGGCCTCCTCGCGGGCAGAGTTGCGCTCCCCACAAAGCCGCTAGGCCTCCTGCTTGGAGAGGTCCAGCTCCTTCTTCAGCCTGTGGACCTTGTCCGCCTGACGCGCCTCCAGCGCCTTTAGCTTTTCGATGAAGGCGCCGCGCTCTTGGGCTTGGATGTCCTTGGCCTTCTGGCTGAACTCCGCCTCCAGGGCTTCCTGTTTCTTGACAAGGCGGGCGTCCGCATCGACGTGGAGTTTGCTCTCCCTCCGGTCGAGAGCCTCCTGGCGGGCGACAAGGACCTCCTCGAGCTGCTCCAGGCGTGCTCGCTCCGTCTGTTGCTCCACGGTGGTATGAGAGAGCTCGCGCTCGCGCAACACAAGCTCCCTCTCCGCGTCCAGGGCAGCCTGGAGGCACGCGTCCGCTTCCGCCTCTCCCCCCGCTGTGGTCACCAAGGCCGCCACCGTCGCCGCTGGAGTTGCGCGCTCCACCGCCGCCGTGAGGCGTCGGCACTCGGCCTCATGCGCGGCGCGCTCCATCGCGAGACGCTGACGCTTGGCCTAAAGCTCGGCGAGCCCCGCCGCAAGGCTCCCACCAAGCCGGTCGATGGCAGGTGGGCGCACACCAGCAGGCTGCCGTGTGGCTGACTCGGTGCCAAGGCGCTCCCTGAAGCCACAATGTCCCAGCCTGTTCCCACGGGCTGGCTTGGGTGCTCCTCCGTCGCTGAGGTCTCCCTCCGCGGCGAAGGAGGAGCACTCCCTCCTACGACGCTCCCTTGGGGCGCCGCCACCACCACGCCTCCTTGCGGCGCCTCGCCAACAAGGGCGACGACTGTGGCCTTGGCAGCCGGCTCCAGGCCTACCCCATATGCTGTCGTGGTATTGTCGAATCTAGCCTCGGCAGGGGTGCCATCGAGCTAGGTAGAGAGAGGGGTTTTGGAGATGTGGGGTATTTCGACGACGGGATAGACACAAGTTTACCCAGCTTCGGATCACACGACGGTGGCGTGATCCTACGTGCTGCTATAAATCACTATAAGGCAATATCGCCGGGTTACAGTGATAGTTCTCATCGAGATAGAGATTCTCGCCGAGATTGCTATGTCTAAGCTGATCTGGATTGTGTCGTCTGTGTCTTA
This sequence comes from Puccinellia tenuiflora, assembly GCA_012064385.1. Lineage (NCBI taxonomy): Eukaryota > Viridiplantae > Streptophyta > Magnoliopsida > Poales > Poaceae > Puccinellia > Puccinellia tenuiflora. Next base: position 455,901 of record QRDG01000289.1, on the reverse strand, counting down.
AGGCATCCCGTAGGCCAGCTTATAAAGCCGTCCGGCCTAGGGCTTACAGGAGGAATCCTACCGACTAAGTCACAGAGTCCTAATCTAATCCGGCTTGGGCCTTGCCTTGTGGGCTAAGACTTCCGCAATGCTAGCCACCTTCTGGAACCTTTCCTTAGCCGGATGGGCCTCCTGCGCTTCATCGCACTGGGCTGCCCGGTAAGCCAGATTTCGGCTTACCACCACTATGGGCCACCCTGATGTGCTGGCTTTACTTCACATCCATGAGGATACCTGTTCGGCATAACCCCAACAAACGCGGCCACAACTGCCGCACCCACCACAGAGGCTTCCCCTACGGTAGTTGCAGGCACCGGCGACGCCGCCTCGAATGCGGCCTCCACTTGCTCTGCTGCCACGCTGATGACGGAGTTGATGGGGGAGAATCTTCTTATGTATCCTTAGTGCGTTCCCCTCTCCCTAACTATGCCAACAAACACTCTTGATACCTTGAAAAGAAAATAATATATGGGTTAGGTTCAGCCTCCAAGTGCAGAGTATGTAGAAGTGGAAGTCTTTTCCCCACGAGGGTGACTCGAGGGTTTAATATCGAACTCACGGGGAATCAGTATTGTGGGTTTTATCTCCTTGTCCTTCTCTAGATTTCCTGCAAACAAAGTAGATTGCTTTGTGCCCTCAACCTCACCAAGTGGTTGTCAAGCACAAGGTGTGAGAATGATATTAAGACAATAAATGATGCAAAACAGTAAATAAAAATGCAATGGTGGTAAATAAATATGCAAGGATGATAGAAATGATGATGGACGGTATTTTTGGGGGTTTTTATATGTGAATGCAATGAATAAAAGTGTTTTGTATTTTCTGATTTTAAAATGGCTGAATGTAAAAGATGCTAAAAAATGGTTGGAAAAGTGTTTCTTATGATTAAAAATGGACCGGGGTTCATGGTTTCACACATGCACTCTCTCTTTAATATAGTGTGGAAAATAAGTAGACATAGATTTAACATATGAGATTGCAAACAAGTTCAATGACATGTTACTAATTATATGGGCATCACGTCCTAACATAGAGACCTTTTGATTATTAGTCTCACTTATACTCCACCAAGATGTGAACTAAATCATGCACCTTAGTAATTAAGATAACATCAGAGTATAGCTTTAAGATTAATGACATGAAGTTAAAATAAACACATCATGGATCTAGTCTTAGGTAGAGGCATGTCAATCCTCCTACCTTGCAACATGGTATTTTGGTTTATCCCTAGTGAGGCAACAAAGTAATGTAAACACCCAATGGATCATGATATTCAATTGTCAGCTTATCACTTCACCACCACCGTTACTCCAACTAATACACACGTTCCCCCACACACACTCTCATAAACATGCTTGATCATAACAAGTATACAAGAACGGGGTACATAATATGCATCTACCTTCATAACTGAAATAAACATTGCAATCTCAACATATATTAACTCATAGAAAGATCCACCACAATGGTAATACAACGGTGACTGTAATCATGTTCAGCAGCTCATACGGTGCTAATTAGTGAAGCTCAAGAGAGAGAGAGAGATACATATGCTACTGCCACAAACCCATAGTCCAGAGGTGGACTACTCCCTCTTCATCATGGAGACGGTGGAGATGTCGATGGAGAAGAAGGAGACCTCTCCGGCAGGGCTCCGCCGGAGTTTCCCCCCTCCGATCTGCAGCCTCCTGGTCTCTGTTTCTTGTTTCTTTCGTGTGGCAGCTCTCCCGTCGAAAAACGTCAGGGGACCTCTTATATAGGCGTTTTTAGGTCACGAGGATGCTTCTGGGCGAAGGATCGATGCAAACGGGGCCACGAGGGCAGAATTAGGTGGGCCCACGCGGCATGGTACCGTAGCCGCGTGGGGCCCCCTATTTTGGCCCTCCGGCCTCCGTTCGTTTACTTCTTTCGCTCCTAGGTCTTCCTCCTTCCAAAATAATGACCCCCCGTAAATTTATAGCTCATTATGACGTCGTTAAGGTCCTGAAACAAATAAAGAAAGAAATAGGGGTTTTCTACCTGCGCAGGATTAATTCCATAAAAAGGGGAAATCATTATTAATTACCAAAAATCATTAAATAACAGTAATATACCCCTTATATGATGCAAACATGATTGGAATATAACTATTATAGTGCAAAGTTCATGTATGCATTTTAGATGCATCACACGCCCCCGTCTGCCGCCACCTCAGCCTCCGTCGCCGGCCTCAGGGCAGCAGACGGTGTTGTGCTGACCGTGGTGCTTCGCGCCATCTTCGCCGGCGTGGCCCTACAAGCAACTCCGGCATCAGAGCAAGGTATCAACATAAAAGGAAATAAGCAAGTTCCAGTTTCCCCTTGCGGGACTTACGCGTTGACGAGCTGCCATGGCCTCTTCTTCACCCCAAGCTGAGGGGTCAAGTGGGCCTGGGTGGAGGATCCCACCGCCGCCGCCTCCTCCGAACGGCATTTCTGCAAGGACATATCCTCGCCGCCTGCGCCCTCATCAGCTCCTTCGCGCTCTTCATCGGAGTACACGACGCACCTCCTCAGTCGCACCTCTAGGGGCACAGTCCCCTCCTCGGTGTCGGAATCCTCCAGTAGGCCGTGGGCGATTAGCGGCCCCAGGGAGGATCCCCTCCTACCGTCATCGCCATCAAGAGCAACCACCTCGCGAGCAGGCTCTGCCGGGGACGTCTCATCACCAACCCTGGCGTCCCCGCCAACCGTGCCCGCCTCAACCTCCTCCTGAGGTGGCACGTCGCCCACCAAGCCTCACGCATCAAAGGTTGGCATTTCTTGCCGGATCTGGCTCCGCAGGCTCTACTTCCTCTTGTACAGTGGACGGACGTCTCCGACGGGCTTCCCGATGCCCACTGCTCCGAAGAGTGCCTGAGTAGCGGCGTCAACCTTCGCCGCGCTCAGCCCGTAGTTCGCCAGCCGGATGTCGTCAGCCGTTTGGGATAACGTCCACATCGGCCTCGGGTGCTCCTACAGCGGCGCCACGCTTTGCCGCAGGAACTCCACCACTACCATTTGCTCCGTGAGGCCTCCCCACCTCAGGAGGGCAATACGCTCCATGAGGGGACGCGTCACCACTCCCTCGCCAAGGCGACGGCTGCTCCACGCCTCCGGGATCTTCTCCGGCCTGGCAGTCGGGAGCTCAAGCGGTGCCTTGTCGGTGCAACCAACGTCAACAAGCACCCAGTCATGGCGCAAGTCCTCCAGCCTTTTGGTCACCGCCATGGTGATCAGACCCGCCGACACCAAAGGCCCCAGGCGGAAGGAGACGAGGCCAGTGACGCCAGCCACGTTCAGCCTCAGGCTATAGAAGTGGCGGAAGAAGGCCATGGATGGCTCCATGCCGAGAAACATCTCGCAGAGGTAGGCAAAGGTGGCGAGAATGGTGACAGAAGCCGGATGAAGATGAAGGAGGTGGATCTGGTAGTGCCTCAGGATCTCCATGAAGAAGGCGGAGAAAGGAGGGACGAGCCCCGCCCTCAACGCATGGAAAAGATTGGTTGCATCATGCCGCTACACCGCTACACCCCAATGGATCCGGCCTCGATCGTGGTCGTGCCGTACTCGTTGGAGGCGTCGGCGACCATCCTGCGGACCGTGGCGAGGTCTCCCTTGCCCTGGAAGCTTGAAGCCCCGAGAGTCATGGGCGCGGATGCCTCCGCCTCCTCTGCCACATTTTTGCCCCGGCCCGTGGAGGACCTGGTGGGAGACATGGAGGTGGGTCGCGCTGGAAGGGAGGAGTTTGCTAGAAGGGAAGGAGGCACCGGAAGTTAGGTTGAAGAATCTGGGAATGTGGAAGACGAGAGCCGGCACAACTGCCCTCTCTTTATAAGCAGTAATAGGCGGTTGCAGTACCGCGTTGGTGAGATCGTGGGAATATGCAGCGAAGAAACCGGACGCGTGTCACGGCGGGCCTGCTGGTTTGGGCCCCCACCTCTTCACGTCCGCCGCCTCGCCTTCGTCACCCGGGCTCAGCCTCCTCAACTCCCACGACAGACATGCAGAGCCGTGGGCTTGGGGGCTACTGTCGGGACTATGGGAACCAGGGTCCCCCGTCCCCGCTGTCAGCGTCTCCGACCACCGCGCCACATCAACACAAGGATTGGGCGGACACCTCACGAGGGACTCGGCCTGTTCACAAGACCAAGACCGTGGGGTCCCCCCCCCAAGGACGCCTCGCGGGGCACCCCCACTGAAGAGCACCGCATCCCCGCCTCACACAAAGCAGGATGACGCCAAAAGCCTACGCGAGGGCTACGCCAGGGCGGTCTGCCCATTTCGGTGATTAAAGGCATGGATGGTGTGAAGACCAGATGAAGGATGAGAGGACCATTCCCCTTTGGTGCTAAAGTGTCCGCTGACGCCTCTGCGTTGTAGAACAACGTCAGCAAGCTATGTACCGTAGTTTGTCTTCTCCTGGCCACCTATGGGAACCCTTCCCGCTGTGTGGAAGAGGCCCGGGCCAGTATAAAAGAAAAGGAAGAGAAGGAAAAAGGGGGGCCTTCAGGCCAGAACATCGGCCCGACCTCCAAGCTCTCCCCCCGGGAGGTTCCCGTTAGGGAAGGCTTGGTCTCGGTCTATAAGGGGATTAGCTTCAACACATAGGTTCGCATCCTGATAACTCTACAAGCAATACAACCAGACAAGCAGGAGTAAGGTTTTACACCTCGACGGTGGCCTGAACCTGGGTAAACCGCACGTGTGTTCTTGCTCCGTTCATTTGGCCCTTGCGGAGATCTCGTCGACAAGGCTAGCTCACAACCCCGTGGAATAACTTAGGTCCATCGGGACCACCGAATCCGACAGTGTTGCTTGTACACACTAGAGATCTGCACCACGGCATATAGCTAGTGTCCATAGAGGATAAATGCATCCTAAAGGTACTTTTATACAGTGGTTGCGGCCACCTCACCTTCCCCATCTCCTGCCGATGCAGCCTTGAGAGAAGAGAGGGAGACGCGCTAGGTTGATTGCTACGACTCTCAAGAGCCAAGGGAGGACAAAGAAAAGGAGGGGAAATGAGGCAACTAGCTACTTCTCCCTTTGTATTCAAACAGTACTTCACTCTGGTTAATACCCTTAAGGCTGAAGCCACAACCACCTCTCTGCTCCGAGTCTGGCCATGTCCACTCCCTCCGCCCCACCGTCCTCCCCTTCTAACCTGTCCCCCTCTCCCAGTTTGAATTATGGCATCTTCTTCGCCTCCTTGGGTGCCGGCTTGTCTTGGGCTCGAGTGCCGACTCCACCTCAAAATCGTGTGATGAGGATGTCAAGAGAACAAGTCGCTAAATCTATGCTCGTGGTGGCAAGAGCTTGGTTATTCTTCCATCAATCTGGATGGAAGTTGGCGTGTTTGCATGGCGCTAGCCTTCATCTACTGGTGCATGTGGTGGCACCACAATGAGCCCACCGTATGCGGATACAGTCATCAGAAACATTGCGACTGATGCAGAGCTGTGGTTTGCGGCGGGTATTTTTAGGGGTAGTTAAGCCTAGGTGGATAAGTGGATCTTTTGGCGAGTGATCGTGGTACAAACTATCTAGATGGATGCGTCCTCTACGTCTCTATCGACCGTGTTGTAATCTAGCCTCTCGGCGTCTCCTTGTATGGAACCGATACATTTATCCACTTGAAAAAAAAGGAATGAACCTTTTACAAAATTAATTAAAGTGCGAACTAATGAGCAGTCAGTAAAATTAACATTTTATTGCGATTATTTTTGGCGACAAAATGAACACGCAGAGGCAGGAAATATGACGAAGCATGAGATAGTCGGTAGGTAACTGTGGAGCACCGATGGGAGCATGCATACCTCGCGTCTCGGTGACAATGGGAAATGTATGCACAAGGTTTACTACCCAACTTTTCTGCTGAGACATTGGGTACACAGAAACAGTACATATACAGTGCTCGCTTACTCTGAAATTTTTTTTTGAAACAATTGATGGCACCGGGGGTGCCTATATATTCAGCTCAAGTGCAAAACACCGAGTTCAGTACAAAGTCCTGTATCTGGACAGATTGTAAAGCAGAAATGACAGGACAAACTGTCTCCCTATGAGCTGAACAAGTACAACTATGGATAGGTTGTTTTAGGCTTTGCCTAAGAACCTGTTTAGCGCAGTTGTGCGCCACAGCATTGAGATCCCTTTTGATGTGGAAAACTTGAACGGGAGAGTTAGCTGTGGCCTGTAGAAATCCTGCAAGAGCGTCCCTGGAGTTCCAATGTAGCAGCGGATGATTTAGACTCCTGCACGCCGCCACCTTTGCTAGCTGTTGATTATCTGTAAGAAACGATGGTTTTTGAATTTGGAGATGTTGCGCCACCATTGCCGCGAATGCTAATGCTTTCGCCTGAACACAGAAGAAGCATGTGGTGCCGAGGCTTGTATCAATACTTTGCACTCCTTTCCATCCAGCTTACTTTTGATAAACACACCTATCCCTGTGACCTGCGGATTGTTTTCCCCTGGGATCGACCTGCACTTCCATGCCGCATCTGAAAAGATAATCGACCCTGAAATAATTAAGTCAGTAGCTATGGTCATTCCTTGTTGAAAGCCAGCGTGGTAGTTTGGCATCGCCTGCACCTGGTACGTTCTAGTTTGCAAGTTTGGAGAAGATATATCACACAATTCCAGGTTAGATGCAAGAGCCCAAGCATGAATGCCAATCTGATACGGCTCTCCTGCTTTCTTATTAAATAGGTAATCATTTCTAGCTTTCCAAATGCACCACATGAAGTTGAGAATATTTGATAGCGATGCATGAGGATGGTTCATATTTAGCATTTTCATAATAATTTGGGTTAGAGAGACATCACCTTGGACAAGAAATTCAGTACGGATATACCAGGGATGCAGGTACCAAGCAGCTTTGACAAAAGGGCAGGTAAAAAACAAGTGAATATCATCCTCCTGTAAGCCACATCTGCAACAGAGTTTATTTATATGCTTGGTAAACCTGCCAGCTCTAGCACCCGTGGGAAGGGCTTTCCGAAGGAATCGCCAAGCAAAAGTCTGGATCCTAGGAATGAGTTGCTTGTTTTTCCAAACCTGCTCTAAAAGTTGAATTGTAGCTGGAGATGGATGCGTAGGTCTGAGTTGCTCCTCCCTGTATAATTCCTGCAAGCAAGCATGATAGGCACTTTTGGCACTACAAATACCATTAGTTGTTAGCTTCCAACAAAGAAAATCCTGATCATCCGAATTAATGATAGGCGTACTTTTAATGCTCAGGGCCATGGATGGACTGAAAAGGGAGTCAATAAGATTGTTGTTCCAAGCTTTCTGATTAGGGAGCCAAAGGTCTTTGACATTAGTAGGATAAGTAAATCCTGGTTCCTGAATAATAAGCTCATCATAAATTGAGGCCCATGAAGAGCACCACGGCGTACTCCAAACTGAAATGTTGCCGTTAGTGATTTGGTAAAAAGAATGGGCTTTTAAGATGGGGAGGATCTTGAGAATCGAAGTCCAGAAGGCAGATTTGGGAGCACTAGGATTGGGTCGCCAAATTGAGGATTCCGGGAAATATTTTGCTTGGAGGATTTTGTGAAGGAGATCACTGGGATTAGAAGCAATGCGCCAGGCTGCCATGAGGATTAAACCCTGATTAACTACCTGCAAATTCCTTATTCCTAGACCCCCTTCTTTTTTCGGGGAACAAATATCTTTCCAAGCTCTAAGGCAAAGGCTACGGCTAGTGGATTCTTCCCTCACCCCGGCCCACCAGAAGTTACGGATGATCGCAGTAAGCTTAGCAATGAACTTCTTCGAGAAAAGAATGTTGGACATATAATATACCGGGATAGATGAGAAAACCGATTTAATGAGCTCGAGCCTAGCAGCATGAGAGAGCTTGTCTGCTTTGTAAGAGCTTAGTTTGGATCTGAATTTATCAAAAACAAAGTTGTAAGCAGCAGCTCTATTTTTAGCTGGGAGAATAAGAGGATGTCCTAAATGGATGAAAGAAGAATCCATCTCAGTGACAGGGAAAATGTGCTTGATGGAGTCAATCACCTCTGGATGAACATATTTACTAAAGATAATACCGGATTTAGACCAATTTGGAGTTTGACCTGACCAGGTGCAGAAAGAGTCAAGAATTTGCTTGATTGCAATAGCCTCCTGCACAGTGGCCTTTCCGCAAATGAGAAGATCGTCCGCAAAGAGAAGGGAGTGAATCCGAGGGCAGTTTGGACCAAGAACCACGCCTTCTAAAATAGAGTTTTCCATGGCCTCTTGCAGGGCTAGCGACAGCTCATTGATAGTTAGGACAAAAAGGTACGGCGAGAGGGGACAACCTTGACGTATACCTCTGTCGCTTCGGAATCTCGCGAAAGGCTGGCCATTGATGACAACTGAGAAGGTGGGAGAGGAAATGCATGTGTGGATCAAATTTATGAAATGACCATGTAACCCTTTACGTGCAAGGGCTGCAACAATAAAGTTCCATTCTAGGCGATCAAAAGCCTTGGCTAAGTCAATTTTCAGCATAAAGGAATGATGCTTCCAGGAGGAAAGACTAAAGGAATGTGTAATTTCCTGGGCAATGATGATGTTATTGCTAATGCGACGGCCCTCAATAAAAGCTTGCTGAGAAGGATGAATATAATCAGGCAAGTGAGGCTTAAGCCTATTCGCCAGAGTTTTGGCAATGAGCTTATAAACTACGTTGCAAAGACTAATAGGCCTATAATCAGCCGGGACCAAAGAAACTAGTTTTTTTGGAATGAGCACAATGTGGGTATCATTAATGTGTTGGGGTAAGACTCCACTATGATAGAAGGTATTTACCAGATTTGTCACGTCGTCCCCAATCCAGCTCCATGTTGCTAGATAGAATTCCACGTTAAACCCGTCAGGTCCTGGAGATGCATTCCTCTTCATTTCCTGCAAAGTGTTCCAAAGTTCACTTTTATCCGGCACTGAGTAAGTTTGGTCTTCATCATCCTGGGATGGCTGCGTTAGTAGGAAGGGCCTGCCAACATTGATATTTGAAGAAGCAAAAATATGACGAAAGTAACTCACAAAAGTGTTACTTATTTGTTTCGGCATATATTGCATAACATTGTTTTCATCTTTTATTGATACAATCATATTCCTTCTCCTGCGTTTGTGTATGGCCCTATGAAAGAAAGCCGTGTTCCTGTCTCCATCTTTAATCCACTGCTTCTTTGCACGCTGCATATAGTAGTCTGTTAGTTTAGTGAGATTTTGCTCATACCTTGTGACTAGCGTGGTTTCTAACATGTGATCCTGTCTTGCAATCGGCTGTGCCTGCACCTGTTTAATTTGATCCTCCAGCATGTCTAGCTCTCGTTGCAAGGGCTTCTTTTTCCTGCACCACACCTTAAGAGCTCGAGCCAAATGGTTAGTTCTTTGATAAAAAGGTTTCTGGGCAGATTTGGACCACATTTCTTTTGCATGGGATTGAAAGTCTTGCTCTTTTAGCCACCAGTTTTCAAACTTAAAGTGGTGTTTTGTTCTACGGATAGGACCATCAGTAGACATAAGAATCGGGGCATGGTCACTTATCATATGCATAAGGGGCAAGTTGTACACATTTGAGACAGGAAAGGCATCACACCAATCAGCATTCACAAGACAGCGGTCTAGTCTTTCAAATAGAGGTTTAGATGAAAAACGCTTATTAGTCCAAGTGTAAGCAGGACCACTATATCCCAGATCAAACAAGCCACAGTTTTTAACCAGAGATTGAAAAGCATTCAAACGAGTACGGTTAACAACAGGAGAACTTTTGTCCATATCATAAAGAAGATCATTCATGTCTCCCATACATAGCATAGGAAGATTCCCACTATCATAAACAAAAGAGGCGATCTGATCCCAGATGAAGCTAGTTTGACGATGATACGGATCGCCATATATACAAACTAAACTGAACTTTTGATTACTAGTTCTAATAGTAGCATTAGCTAAAATAAGATAAAAACTAGCGGAATGTACAGTGATATCCAGCTCATCGCTCCACATTAGCCAAAGCCCTCCAGAGCGACGTCTTGAGGGAACTACAAAGCTATCGAACATATTAAACCTAGAAATAAGGTCAGCAGATTTAATTTTTGATGATTTGATTTCAGAAACAAAAATTACCTGGGCTTTCGTGGAGTCCACCAAGCGGGCAAGATGGGTCATCTTGCTACTGCCAAGGTTCTTGCCCATACCTTGGCAGTTCCAGCCGAGGGCTCTCATGGCGCCGGTGGCGCCTCAAGGGCTGGCGCCAAAGCCCTCTGATCTAAGTCCATTCTTTCGTTGTTCCCCCCAAGATCCTTTTGGAGGTGGATTACTGGTGACCAAATTGGCGAAGTGGTGTGTAGTGGCCCAGGATCATGGTCTGCTGCATTTGCTTGGCTTCTGTTTGGGGATTGTCGGCGAGGCGATTGAGCATAGGGGTGTGTCACGCTGCCTACAGATGGTCGGTGAGGTCTGCGAACAGGGCCAACCGATCCCAGCTGATTAGTGCTTCCATCGCGGAGCCAGACTGCAGCACCCTTATGATAGTGCCTAGTCTCCGGAGCAGGTTGGTGGTAACCTATTTCTTGGGCAGGCGGTGGAACATCCCAACCTGTAGACCTACGTCGAGTCCTACCCTCTTCTATAGTGGCTGGGGAATCAATGACAGCTCCCGCATTGGCATCTACAAAGGATCCTTTGACATCGGCTGTTGCTCCCACTTCTCTTTCTACAAGATCTCCAGTATGGGTATTGCTAGATATGGCTATGACAGATTGATCTGTGGTGGCAGCTAGTACATCATCGCAATTACCCCGATTGGTGACAAACTGCGCCGAGAGGTTCGCATCAGTTGGAGCTTGAAGAAATTCACCCTGTCTGGAAGAGATCTGCAACGCTGCCAAAGTTGGAGCCTTCTCTGCTTCATGCTCAGGTCGATGCAGGAAGAGGGAGGATTTTTTGGTTAGCGGCAGAGGAACCGTGTCTTTATGTGTTGCTGGATTGGAAGGGAGATAATGAATTTGCTCAATCTGCTTCCCTTTTCCTTTTGAATCCTTCGCAAATAGCTTCTGAAGTTTAGTGAGAATTGGATTAGGCCTTTGTTGAAGGCCTACATTAGTGAAAGATGCACTACGAATTGCTTCCAGGGGAATAAGATCTTCATCGATGACCCACTCACCATACCTCTGAGTTGGGAAATCATGCACTGACATACCTCTCTTGGATCTTTCTTTTAGCATATGTATTCTCAAAGGGCAATGTTGCACATTGTGAAACATAATTCCACAAAATAGGCAGATCCTCTTGACCTTTTCATAATGTATGTATGTTAAACCAACACTATTATCCGGATAAATGATTTGGATTCGGTCTTTCACCGGCTGGCTTACTCTCAATTTTGCCAAACCCCAAATGTAATCCTGTTTGGCAAACAACATATTTTGTTGCAGCACCTGATATTCCGATGCTGTTCCTACTTGATTCAATATATCAGCAAGCAAAGCAATAGATCTAGCAGCTCTCGGGATACCATAAGCTCTTATTGTAACAAAGATATAGTCAAATTTATAGTCCCCACTGGAGTTTACTTCATCCTCCGGATCAAACCAGTCAAGAAGCAGATTGTCTGACCCCATAGTCCATGGCTGCCTAGTGTATACCCACATCATAGCTTCATGCGATTTGAAGTGGGCCAAGAAAACAGAGTCCGATACCTGCGAGATAGCGTAATAGTTGTTCCTCCAAGCTTTTGCCATGGCTTGCTGAAGTGCTTGCTTTGTGATGCTTCTTGGAATACCTCCCGTGCATGCAATCTTCATGAGGAGACAAAAGGAAAAGTCAAGTTCCTCCTCCTGTTGCATCTGATTTGCTTGGACAGAACTGAGCCTTGGATCTACAATACTCATGGTTCGCATGTTGAGCGCCAGATCTGGGATACCCAGCACTTCACGTCGCCTTATCTGGCTCTCATCTTGGTTCTCATCCTCTTGCTGCTTCTCATCCATGCCGCGATTGCCCTGGCTTCTTGCGAAAGAAAGGTTGAGTACCGAAGGGGACGGCGGATCTGTGAAACTGGCTAAGGAACTGGATGGATTTGATGTATTTTGCGTGAGATTTATAGGAAGAAAAGGGATTAGGGATGGTGGAGAGGAAGAGACGCCACGGAGGCAAACACACTCAGGTCCGGTCAACTTCCTGCCAGCACGCACTACTTACTCTGAAATAAAACGTTTAATGAAAACCAAAGTGCAGGCATATGCTAAGTTGCTAACTGGGATATCAAACAACTTGAGTTTGGTAAATTAAAATCAAACACGATAGCAAACATACTAGGGTTTAGGGAAACACTTAGATGACATAGGATAGACATAAATATTTTGAACCTGCGTTCTTAAGGTACTCGAGCCGCTCGCGCTCGCGCTGAGCCTGATCCTTTTCGACCAACTCCTTCAGCACCATATTTCTCTTGATGAGGAAGGGGTTGCCGAAGTCCTCCCTGTCGAGGGAAGGGCAGACCCTGCGCCGTGCCACATTCCTCTGCCTGTGTAAAACCTAGAGAGGTAGGCAGAATAGAGGGAAGATCACACCGCGTCGGGGTGGCTTATTCACGTTTATATATTGATCAAAGACTTGTACAAGTACACGATGGTTAGAAGGTTAGATCCTATACAATACGTCTAACACCCTCCATCAATCTTAACTGTGTCTAAAAGATTAAAATTGCACCTACAAGCCTCAAAGAGTGGTAATGGCAGTGGCTTGGTGAAGATATCTGCAAGTTGATCTTTAGACGAGATGAACTTGATATGTAGGAGCTTCTGGGCAAACACATTCTCTCACAAAATGATAATCCACCTCGATGTGCTTCGTACGAGCATGGAACACTAGATTCGAAGATAGATATGTAGCACCGATGTTGTCACACCATAGAACCGGTGGACGGTCTTGTGTTATCCTCAACTCCTGAAGACTGAAGTAGAGACTGGACCCAGACTAGTTCAACAGTGGCATTAGCGAGAGCCTTGTACTCAGACTCTATACTGGAACGTGAAACTGTAGCTTGCTTGCGCGCACTCCAGGCGATCAAGTTTGGTCCATAGAAGATAGCGTAGCCCCCCGTCGATCACCTGTCATCGGAGCTGCCGGCCCAGTCTGCATCGAAAAAGGCAGAGAGAAGGCCAGAAGGGGCTGGTCGAAGATGCACTCCATAAGACACGGTCGAACTAATGTACCAAAGAATCCGCTTCACTACAGCCCAGTGAGGATGCCGAGGAGCCTGTAAGTACTGACACACCTTGTTCACTGCAAAGGACAAGTCTGGCCGGGTAATGAGCACGTACTGGAGACCCCCAACAATACTGCAATAGGTCGTAGCCTCATCAGATGTCAATAGAACACCATCTAAACTATTAAGCTTCTCTATTGGAGTCATGGGTGTGGACGCAAGGTTGCACTTGAGCATACCAGCCCGTCGAAGAAGATCAAGAGCATACTTCTTCTGAGTAAGAGCAAGGCCACGAGAAGAGGTAGATACCTCTAATCCCAGAATGAAGTTGAGAGATCCAAGATCCTCGATGGCAAACTCAGACCGCAGTCCCTGAACCAGCCTATCAACAGCAGCAGAGGAGGAGCTCACCAGAATAAAATCACCAACATAGACCAAGACGAACATTGTGATCTCAGAATGTCGAAGCATGAAGAGCGACGTGTCAGCAGTAGAAGGTACAAAACCATGAGTCCGCAGAGCAGCCCCAAGGCGAGCATGCCAAGCACGAGGTGCCTGTTTAAGACCATAGAGGGCCTTATCAAGACGGCAAAGATGGTGCGGCTGAGCTGGATCGGCAAAGCAAGGCGGCTGTCTCATATACACTTCCTCCTCAAGAACACCGTGCAAGAAGGCATTCTGAACATCAAGCTGGCGAAGATGCCAGCCATGGGTAACAGCCAACGATAGAAGCAACCGTATGGTGGTAGGCTTGACAACAGGACTAAAGGTGTCCTCGTAATCAAGACCGTAGTGTTGTTTGAACCCTTTAGCCACGAGACGCGCCTTGTAGCGCTCAATAGAACCATCAGACTTTCTCTAGATCTTGAACACCAATTTAGAATCAATGATGTTGACACCAGAAGGAGGCGGAACCAGCTTCCAAGTCTCATTATGGAGAAGAGCGCGAAACCCCTCTTCCATAGCCTGACGCCAATGTGGAATGCATAGGGCATCATGACGTGAGGTCGGCTCAGTGGTAGGATCGAGAATACCGTGAGTAGTACAGGCAGCAAGCCAGGCTACCGAACCATCTGTCCAAATCTTCGGTTGAGAATGACTAGTACGACTGCGAGTAACTGGCCGCGACAGTGTGGTGGAGACGACTGGCGGAGCAGCAGGTTCCTGGGACGAACTTGACGCCTCAGGTGACGATCTCGGCACGGCATCACGTGACGAGCTCGACGTGGCCTCAGGTGATGAGGCGGATGGCCCAGACGCTGCAGGCGACAATGGCCCAACATCGGGCCCAGGCGCAGGAGAGACCAGCGGCTAGTGGGTAAACTCGGATGACGCGACCCAGGCGTTGCTTGGCCAGGCGAGGAGCCATGACGACGTGGCCCAGGCGTTGACAGGCCAGCGGACCCATGCGCGGGTGGAGCAGGCACGCACGCTAGCACGAGCGACGAAGCAGCCGTGCATGGAGCATGCACAACATTGTGATCGACGTGAACAATACGAGAAGATTCAACAGCAGTGTCAGGAGCATCCAGAAGCTCCAAATGCGCTCCGCGACCAGTTCCTGCACAATGATTAGCAAGCAATGCAGGTGTATATGGAACATCCTCAAATTGGTCAATAGAGACAGGTAATGCAACAGTGTTTATGGGTGTAGTAGGAGACAGCTGATGCACCTAAAGTGCATCTACTTTGCCAATCACTTTGCTTCATAATTTGCTCCGGAATCTTCCCATATTTGAATAAAAACTGCTGAATCTGACGCAGTTTTTAGCAAAGTCTTGTTTCTGATTATGTTTGCAGGAAATTAAATCGGGGAAAAATACCACGTCATTTTTATGGAAAAGAAGGCCCATGAGCGAAAGATGGACACGAGGAAGCGTCGGAGGCCCAAAAGGGGGCCCCACGCGGCCAGATTCTTTGGCCGCGTGGGCCCACCCATCTGGAGCCTTGAACACCTCCTCGCCTTCGGCTTCGACGTACCCCTTCATATATACGAAAAAGAGGCTACCTTAGGAGGGGAGAGCTATTCGCGAAACAAAGCGCCGCCACACCCACGATCTTCGTTTTCGGAGACAGATTGATCTAGGATTTCTCCTCCGGAGGAGGGATCCGGAGGCCATCTTCACCGCCATCATCACCGCCTTCATCTCCATCGACCATGAGCTCCCTCACCATCACCATGTGTGAGTAGTCCGCTGTAGGCACATGAGGTGGATGGGGATTGGATGAGATTGATCATGTAATAATACTCGTTGTTCGAGATTTTAGGGCTTTATCTTGAGGATGCTTTTGAATTGTGTTTGATGCACCTATGCCATGTCTAATGCTTGCTACTAGGGCCCGAGTGGCATGATTTCAGTACTGAAATTATTTTGCCCCATCATATAATTGAGTTTGGTATCTATCTGCAAAGTGTATCACCTGCTAATATGTTGAACCTACGAACCCTACATGTGACATATAGGGAAAACAAGGGGGAGATGTTTTAGTTTGAGGATTCTATGTGTTCATGAAGTGTTAATGCATTGTTCCGGGCTATTCGAAAGGGTAGACCTTAATTACCTGTATTTCCAAGTTGGCCCTGGTGAAATGAGGCAGGTAGGACAATAGATATTGTGCAAATTCTCTTGGTTAGTACGCACAACTAATTATGAAACACATTCCTACATATATCGAAGTTAGAGATAAGTCCCATTGCTATATGAATCTTATTATATGATCAATCTTATTCATGCAGCACCCCGCTGTCACCTCATGCCTACATTTTAAATCTCTGAGTTACACTTTCACTTTTCGGTGAAAACTGGGAAACCCTTGTCACTACTGCTGTTTTACTGTGGTTACTTGAATGTTATTGCCTGCCATCACTATTACTGTTGCAAGTTTATTGATATACAGGTGTGGTTGAGAGTGACGTCTCAATTGCTAAAGTCTTATTGGTATTCTTGTGTTCCCCTCGTGTCGAACTATAAATTTTGGGTAATACTTCCCAACGAAGATTTTCAGCGATCCCCTATACTTGTGGGTATCAAGAACTTTTCTGGCGCCGTTGCCGGGAAACCTAGCTTTATTGGTAAGACAACTTGTTATCATTTATTTGCTGCATTTACTTGTTCCTAACCATGGTAAAGGAAAAGAGCACTCCTAAGGAAGTGAGGCCTTCCACTACTCGAGGAGGTAAGGACTTGCCAAGTAGGCAAAACTTTTCACCTGATGTTGCTTCTGCTATTGTTACTAAAAAGAAAAGTAAAAAATATCTAGTTCACCATTGTCTAAGATGTCTACTAATACTGAAAATGATTTAATATGTGGTCGCATAGACAAAGAAGTGACACCTGAAACAAATGAAACATCTGAGATAATTGAAACACATGAAATTCCTGAATCTCTACTATTGAAAATGTGGAGTCTGAGTTTAGAAGATATTGAATATTTTGATGATGAGTATGAAACTTTTTCTGAGGAAGAAGAGGCTTTTACTATGGCTTTTATGGATTCAGGATTTGATAAATTAGAGAAACTTGATAGTTATGCAAATTCTCCTCTTGATAATCATTTCCTGTTGCTAAGAAAATGAATGCTCCAGCTATTAAAATTAAAGATAAAGATTATGAGTTTAGTGTTGATCCTGAAAAGATTAAGAAGCTGAGAAGTATAAGTTTTATGGGAGAGATAATGAGTTTCCTTTTGAACACATTGCTGATTTGCATGATCTATCTGTGGCATTTGGTAAGGATGAAATACACCAGCGCTATTATTTCTTAAAGTTGTTTCCTTTCACTTTGGGAGGAAGTGCTAAAATCTGGTATAATCATTTAGAACTAGGATCTATTACTAGCAAAGAAGAATGTTTGCAGGTCTTCTATAATAAATACTTCCCTGCCGGTAAGGTCCATGGTTTAATTATGGAGATTAGCAACTTTTCACAGAAAGAGAAGGAGGATTTACCCCAAGCTTGGGGGAGGTACAGAAAGATGGTTAGGAAATGTCCTACCCATGGCTTTAAGAGTAATGAAATACTTGATATATTTTATAATGGACTAACTGAAAACACTATAAGCTATCTTGATAGTATTGCAGGTAATGTTTTCAGGGAAAGGACTGTTGATGAAGCAACTGAGTTATTGGAGACTATCTCTAGAAATTATGAAGATTGGAATATCGAAGAGTTTAATGGAAAATAGATATTTCCGGAGAAGAAAAGAGGCATTATTGAATTAAATGAAGAGGGAATGAAAGAAGCTTCCAAGGATATGGAAGAGAAGGGAATTAAAACCTCTCATCTCAAGCAATTAGCTGAATTGGGTGTTAAACTTCCTAATGACCAACCATGCTTTCCAATTCCAG
The DNA here is from genome assembly GCA_012064385.1 of Puccinellia tenuiflora. Lineage (NCBI taxonomy): Eukaryota > Viridiplantae > Streptophyta > Magnoliopsida > Poales > Poaceae > Puccinellia > Puccinellia tenuiflora. The sequence goes on along the minus strand of QRDG01000289.1, from coordinate 438,309 downwards.
TCAATGCTATTAGTTCTTTGGAAGGTAATGAAAAGGTAACTCCTCCTATTGATGTATCCTATGTTAATGATTTTGCTTATAATAATAATCCTGAGGAGCATGAGATTAGATTGAAAATTATGGAAAACTCTCATAAGATTAAATCTGTCCGTGAAAATATAAAGCTAGTGTGAGAGAGCTTAAAAGAATTGTTAAACATTGTGAGATGATGAATCAAGTACATGTTTCTCTTCAAAATCAATTGTATGGAAAATCTTATGGAAAAGAAATAGGTTTGTGGAGTTAATACTAGGGGTGGTGCAAGTACCCAGGATCCTGACTATCCTGAGAACCATCCTAAGAGGAAAGAGCACGAGGCTCTCAAAAAGAAATCTTCTGCGGGAAAATCTCCCAATGAAAGCAAAGATACTGATGAGTCTCAAGAACAAGACAAGGATATTTCTATTTTTGATGCTGAGACTGAAGATAATAATATTGAAGAAGAAGAAACACCTCCGCTTGAAGAAGAACAACAACAAGAAGAAAATAAGGAAGAACCTGAATCTAGTGAGAAAGAAGACCCTCAACTACCTACTGAGAAGAATAAAAAGAAGAAGCAAAAAGGTAAAGAAAGGGATACATGGGTGCCAAGGCCCATACCATATCCCCAAGAGGTAATTAAATCTTTGGATGATGCTAGGTTTGAGAAGTTTTTTGAATTGATTAAAACTTTGTGTTTGCAAATTCCTCTTGTTGATGCTATTAAAATTCCTCCATATTCAAAATATATGAAATATATTGTCACTAATAAGAGGAAGATACCTAATGATGCAATTACTGCTATGCTTGCTAATTATTCATTTGAAGGGAAATTGCCTGAAAAGCGTGGAGACCCTGGTATTCCCACTATTCCTTCTCACATTAAAGACACTTATGTAAAATATGCCCTATGTGATTTAGGAGCTAGTGTTAGTGTCATGCCTTTTTCTTTATATAAGAAACTTGACCTAAACAAATTGGTTCCAACTGAAGTTTCATTACAAATGGCTGATAAATCAACTGCTGTGCCCATAGGTATATGTGAGGATGTTCCTATCTCTATTGCTAATGTTTTAATTCCTACAGACTTTGTTATATTAGAAATGCCTGAGGATGATAATCTATCTATTATTCTTGGAAGACCCTTTTTAAACACTGCAGGAGCTGTGATAAATTGCACTGAGAGCAAAGTGACATTTAATGTCAAAGGAAATGAGCATACTATCTATTTTCCCAAGAAGAATCCAGTCACAATGATAAACAAGAGTCTGAATTCTATTCAAAGAAATACTCTTATATTTGGAAGCTTTGAATTTGCACTACCACCCCCTGAACCAAAATATGCTACCATAATGATTGGAACTATTCCAATCAAATATGAGGTAACTTGAATTTTTCTCTTTATATAAAATAAGAATCATGTATTACATCTTTTGCATATTATTAATGAGACTTGATCAACCTCATTACTAATGTGGAAATGATGAAAACTTGATTCCCATAAAAATTGTGTTGCATTTAGATTTTTTTATCTTAAAATATTAGAGTATATGCATAGACATAATTATTTCAGGGTTCAGAAATTTCAGAATATGAAGTTTTAAAAATTCTCTTCCGAAAATTTTCTCGAAAAATTCCAGAATAATTTGGAGGTAAGTTATTTTACCAGAGGGACCAACAGCGAGAAGGGGGACACCAGAGGGCCACCAGGGACCAAAAGGGAGTATCCACGCGGCCAGATTCCTTGGCCGCGTGGGACCCACCAACTTGGCCCCCAGGGGGAGTTAGGTGGGGGGCAAGTGCTCATCTCCTTCCCCTCGACAGAAAACCACCTCCAGGTATATTCCCAAAATTTTCCCGTACTCGTTATTCCTGGTATCCTTCGATCTCCAAGATTAGGGCAGATTTTTCAAATCTGTTTGGTGGGATTACTCCTTGGTATGTGACTCCTCCACCCATCCAATTACTTTTTGTTCTTATGCTTTTTATATGAGGTACTTTGCTGCACTAGGTGCCACCTAAAATGCTTGAGAAGTCCATAGATTTAAGTTCTCTAGTTGATATTGATGGATGATATTGATGTGGGGACTAGTAATGGAGAGCTCAATGTTGTTTTAGAGTGTTGCATCTTAATTTTTGTTGGGTGTTATTTTTGGACAGCAAGGTACCATGATGAACAAGGGGAAAGGGTTGCTTGGAATGACTTCAAGAACTAGGAGAAGAGAATCAAGAGTCTTAGAAAACTATGATGATAATCATCTATGGGAAGATAATGCGGTGTTTGCGGGGGAGAGACTTCGGATTCATGCCACCAAATGGCAAGACCCTGTGGTTCTTGAACATTGGGGAATAGAAGAAGACTTCAACGCCTTTGCCGCGCAACCGGACTACTAGAGTTCTCTCAAAACCCAAGGAACACATACGAGGAGCTCTCGCGGGAATTCCTCTCTACATTCTGGTTTGAGGGTCCCGAGGTCCACAAGCGCAGCAAGAAAAGTAAGCCGCCGCCTCCCACTTTTGTTGCTAAATTTACTATGAGAGGGCAGCGCTTAGTCATGTCACTTAATGAGTTTTGCAAGGCTATTCGAGTGCAAAACGTGGGTAGTTGGGATGAGACCCGTGCGGATACGAATCAGGAACTTGTTAATTTTTGGCATAGCATTTCTGTAGATGTTCCTGAGAGACTCAATAGGGGTAAATTCACTCACATACAACACCCCGGTTTGAGATACTTTGCTTTGTTCCTAGCAAGAGGATTTCTTGCTAGGGATAATACTTATGCTTGCACTGGACCCATGATATATTTACTAAAATGTGCAAATGAGAACACACCATGTGCTTACAACTTGGGAGTAATCCTTGCTAGATCTTTACACTCGGTTGTGAGTAGAAACAACACTGATGAAACTCCTATATATGCTGGTGCCATTGCTACTTTGGTTTATGAATACATTAAGGAAGAGAGGGGTTTTAATGATAACATGGGTAGCCTAGTGAGAGAGTCTAATTTACTAGATTTTGCTTTACTCTCTCACATGGAAATGAGTGAAAGGCACGGGAATCATTATTTGTATAGCTATAAGAGTTCTAATGGACAAAGTGTGTCCATTAGACTCCCCTGTGCTAACCTTTTTGACAGGACTACCGGGAAATGGACCGTAAAGGAGGTGCAACCCCAAGTGGAGCCTCAAAATCCAGGTGTCGGGGGGAAGCCCCCGAGTGGGGTCAGAATGGTAAAATAAGGTTGACTCGGAGTTGACCAAGTCAATGGAAACCGACATACCATACAGGTTTATCCGGGGTCAACCGGGTAAAGGTTAACCGACATATACCTATGTCGGATCATGGTTATTATATGTCGGAATCCTCTTTGCTGTTCTTATGTGCAGGAAAGAGTAAACCGAGTTACCAGCTTAGGGCACGCCTATGTCTGTTGAAGGTTATCCCGGAAGATGGACAGAGTTCCTTGAGACACGGAGCGAGACAAGGGCGGCGGGGTGCCGCAAGTGGACGGCGTGCCAAGCCTCGGCCACGCCTCTGACGCGGGCGGCGCGGCACAGTGACGCTAGGCCTAGGCGTGGGCGTGCTGTTGGATGCAGAGGGGACCGTGGCGACCAGCGCTGCCACGGTCTGGGCATGGTGCGGCGGTGCCCGTGTCGGCCGGAGACCAAGGGGTATGGCGCCAGTAGCAATGTTTTATACTGTAACCCTGGGTTTCCCTATATACGGAGTACCAGGGGTACCTCTTAGAACGACGGGCAACACTTCATTTGAGCCTAGACGCTGAGCAAATACTTAGTCTTTCCTTGAGAGCTAGAGGAGAGCCAGAGAGCTGTTCTGAGACTCGGTAGAGGCTTGGAGTTAGTAGTTCTTCCTATCCAGCTCAAGGAGCAAGCTTGTAAACCGTCTGTGACCACTTATATACATCAGAAAAGCAGGAGTAGGGGTGTTATCTCCTCACGAGAGCCCCGAACCTGGGTAAAATCGTGTGCGTGTGTGTGTGAGTGTGTGAGTGTTCGTGTCTGTACGCCGTGCGTGCAAGCCCTCCCCGGTACCTCCAGCGTCCAATCGGCCCCACCTTAAGCCTATATGGCATCTGTCCGTGCACCGCCACGACACCAGGAATGCAAGGGAACCCATATGGTTACTTCCCTGGTGATGGAAATGGTGGGTACGGATACCCACCGGCATACTAGCTTGATCGCAAGCTTTGGGAGTATTTCTCTCCCCTTTCCACTTCGTTGTTTTATATCATCTTTATCTTGTTATGTTTTAGTTTCTTGTTCTTAAAATCACAAAATCACAAAAAGATTTTACTTGTTTCTTTAGCTTATTGAATTCTATTTATTTACTTTATGCATCTTAAAATAAAAAAAAAGAACAAAAATATTTTCGTTTTCTTGATCTCAACGCAAAGATATAGGTGCAGGAATTGCTGAAACCTGCTCACTGTTTTATTTTTCATCTTTTTTGTGTAACTTTTATTGAGCTGAAATTTTAACCACTACTGAAACTTTTCATAACCTACACACCTGTAAATTATGAGATTTTTCTGAGGTGTTTAGGTAGGGTAAAAACAGTACTGTATGCAGTAATATTTTTCTGGCAGACTTGAGTTTTATTGCGCAGTTCAAATTGGGAGAGGAGAACAACGATGATAAGATGATGTGCATGAAATGGATGAAAGGTATGACACCTTTGCTGTGCTTATGTGGACTTTTTAATAACAGCAAGTGTGAACATTATAGCTTCTTTAACATCTAGGGAAGTAGTAGCAAATGTTTATCTTTCGTGTTCTAGTATGTTATATGTTGATGCAAGTGAAATATTATTTAGTGATAGCACTTGGCTGTGGATTGAGTAACTGTGGCTCTAAACAAATGTCTATGCATTTCATTGTGCTTACTAAACTTGCCAACCAAAGAGGGAATAAAAGAGAATTTCAAATGTTAAAACATGTAGTCATATGCCTGACAAGCTTAGTGGTTGCTAGCTAGCCCAAATGTGTTGTCACATGGCAAGCTTTCAACATTGCACTAAATTAAACCTAGTTGATATCATGTACTTTTGTTTATGGATGCTTATCATGGTGCTAAATGAATGTGGAAATTTAGTAAGTTTGAGTAGTTGTATAAATGGCTAGAGAGACACCTGGGCCGCTAATCTAAGCCAGATGTCATGGTGGAAATTTACTTACATGATATGTGAACCTTCGGTGATGCACCCACAATAAAAAGCTATCCCAATAGTAAAATAAAAAGGGTGTTGAGATTGTTCCTATGTTTGTTTGTCTTGTCATTTTGACATGGGCTTGTTCCATGTCATGGGACAAGAGGTACCCCAGTTGATCCTCTTGATGACGCTATTGTGCAATAACCTTTACTAGCATTTTGCTTTTTGCCGAGGAAGTTATGTTGTGAATATTTGTTGGTATTAAATGGTGTTACATATGCAAAGCAAATTTCTTGTCAAAGTCTTTTCATCGCTTCTGCACTACGTTTGAGTTGTTTGAGGACAAACAACGAGCTAAGCTTGGGGGAGTTGATGCACCTAAAGTGCATCTACTTTTCCAATCACTCTGCTTCATAATTTGCTCCGGAATCTTCCCATATTTGAATAAAAACTACTGAATCTGACACTGTTTTTAGCAAAGTCTTGTTTCTGATTATGTTTGCAGGAAATTAAATCGGGGAAAAATACCACGTCATTTTTTATGGAAAAGAAGGCCCATGAGCGAAAGATGGACACGAGGAAGCGTCGGAGGCCCAAAAGGGATGGCCCCACGCGGCCAGATTCTTTGGCCGCGTGGGCCCACCCATCTGGAGCCTCGGACACCTCCTCGCCTTCGGCTTCGACGTACCCCTTCATATATACGAAAAAGTGGCTGCCCTAGGAGGGGAGAGCTATTCGCGAAACAGAGCGCCGCCACACCCACGATCTTTGTTTTCGGAGACAAATTGATCCAGGATTTCTCTCCCGGAGGAGGGATCCGGAGGCCGTCTTCACCGCCATCATCACCGCCTTCATCTCCATCGACCATGAGCTCCCTCACCATCACCATGTGTGAGTAGTCTGCTGTAGGTACATGAGGTGGATGGGGATTGGATGAGATTGATCATGTAATGATACTCGTTGTTCGAGATTTTAGGGGTTTATTTTGAGGATGCTTTTGAATTGTGTTTGATGCACCTATGCCATGTTTAATGCTTGCTACTAGGGCCCAAGTGGCATGATTTCAGTACTGAACTTATTTTGCCCCATCATATAATTGAGTTTGGTATCTATCTGCAAAGTGTATCACCTGCTAATATGTTGAACCTGCAAACCCTACATCTGACATATAGGGAAAACAAGGGGGAGATGTTTTAGTTTGAGAATTCTATGTGTTCATGAAGTGTTAATGCATTGTTCCGGGCTATTCGAAAGGGTAGACCTTAATTACCTGTAGTTCCAAGTTGGCCCCGGTGAAATGGGTAGGTAGGACAATAGATGTTGTGCAACTCTTGGTTAGTACGCACAACTAATTATGGAACACATACCTACATATATCGAAGTTAGAGATAAGTCCCATTGCTATATGAATCTTATTATATGATCAAACTTATTCATGCATCACCCCACTGTCACCTCATGCCTACGTTTTAAATCTCTGAGTTACACTTTCACTTTTCTGGTGAAACTGGGAAACCCTTGTCACTACTGCTATTTTACTGTGGTTACTTGAATCATATTGCTGCCATCACTAATACTGCTGCAAGTTTATTGATATACAGGTGTGGTTGAGAGTGACGTCTCAATTGCTAAAGTCTTATTGGTATTCTTGTGTTCCCATCGTGTCGAACTATAAATTTGGGTAATACTTCACAACGAAGATTTCAGCAATCCCCTATACTTGTGAGTATCAGATTGTTCTTTTTCCATCAAACCATGATTGGATATGAGATCTGATCTTATAACATCTTACCATGGAGACGCGACATGAGATGAAGCGGCATGCCGACGAAGCGCGGTCTCCGACGAGTGAGCTCCGTGTACGAATCTAACTCCGACAAGATGAGCGTGGTATGGCTTTGGTTTGGGTGTGCGCAAGGAGTAAGGAGGTGATCCGATCTCGCTTTCTCATGCACGTATATATCTTGGGATGCTAGGATACTAGGTATTTGATCGTGCTCTGGTATCGTCCGGCCTCCGTCTGGAGCACCACAGCCTGGCGGCCGTGCGTGCGCGTGTGTGCCTCCTCCCTGGGCGAACGATGGCGCAGCCTTATATAGGCATCGCACCGAGCCCCCTTGATCACGTATTCGTTTGCTGAAAATGCGTGGCCGTTTAAATTTCCAGCCTTATCTCTACCTGCTTTTGAGAACATGACGTCATGCATGAGGTCAGGCGTACAAAACGATTACGTATTTGCATGGGACTTGGTAGCTTGACGTGATCCAATCGATTAAAAACCTGCTAGCTCATTACGTGTACGATTCAATACTTCTGAAAATCATCTCTCTTTAATGACGAGTCGAAATATTAATCCGTTTGCAGTATGACGTTGTGGGTGATGAACTCTATAAAAAGAGTCCACAATCATATAAATACCCTTTCATAAATATTTTGCAGCTTGTGGGACCCACAAGTCATAGATTAGGGCTATGGTAATTTATATTCATATTACGATTTCTTTGTACAAAAATTCGTCAAACACAAGGACAGCCCCTGCCCTATGGAGGGCCCCACCAGGTGAGCTTCCTCCCACTCTCTCTCTCTCTCACTCGAAAAAATCAACCCCATTGTTCAAACCCGAGTTCTTGCTCTTTGGTGCTGGATTTTCGATCTCCTTGCTCAGCCCATTGTTTTTGCTGAGATTTGGTGCAAATCTTCTCCGGTATGCAACTCCTTCACCCCTACAATTAGAATTTTGAATGGTTTTGTATAGTTTGAGTATTTTGCTACTGTAGGTGACCTTTGATATGAACTTGCATGCTTGATTTATAATTTATTAGATGGTTGTAGCGCCCCGACCCCAGAACTATACAATAGAACGTTGTGTAACCGGTCATGCTACACAACCGAGGGTTACTGGGTTTACCAATCCCAGGCCAAAACTCATTGGCAGGCGTGCTCGGAATACATCATCGGCACACAACACCTCGATCATGCCATAAGCTCAGACATCGCTTCCATGTATAGTAAAGAGACCGAGACTTGTGTAACAAACTGGCACATCACAGACTCTACGACACAAAACTCATATAGCAACTCATATATGAGAAAGATACAAATATTACACATCAAAAGGTCACAGACCATCAATTCAACAAGCGGAAGCGAAATAGTGTTGTCTAGCACAACAAGATCCAAATATAGGGCCTAAGAGGCCTACACATAAATAAACCCAGCCAGCTTGCTCCACGGTCCCAAGCTGCCACCTGGGAACCCCAAACCACTAGTCGATGTCCACGTAGAAACCTCCTAGCTGCTCGGTGTCGTCCTCCTCTGAAATACAAAATCATAGAGACAGCAAAGAGAGACTGAGTACGATGTACTCGCAAGTTTAGTAGGGCGATATAGGCCCAATGACTGACGGAGGCTCTAAAGCTTTATATGTGTTTCTTTTGCATAAAGCGAAATTTCATAAACCAGATCATATAAGACACTTGGCATTCGTCTACTCAGAATAGTTTTATAAAGGGGGTAAGAGAATAATCCTTTCCTCTTCGGTTCTCGGCGAACCAACTTGTAGCCAACCCACTCATCTCACACAAGGCACTCCCTCGAATCACCCTCGAGGAAATGAACCTTTTTCACAAGTTGATTATGCAACCTTTAGCTGCCATATCAATTAGGTTATTGTTCTCTATGATCTAATCCGCCTTTCCCAAGAGTCTATCCATAACCGTGGACACGGCTTTTCGAAAAGATTTACCCTGCAGGAGTGTACTATTTTATCCATTGGTACCGTCCGGCTCACCTAATTGATCCTCTTCCGGGGAAGGCCGGCGAGCGGGCGCGGTTAAACCTTTACCTCGCGTGAGACTATCCAAGAGTCATCTGTGGCCACAGGGCAAGTTTCCCCAGCCTATTTCAGCCCCTGCCCCATCGCCACGCCCTAAACACAAATTCTCATCAACATCATCTTCTACACTCACACGCAAATGGAAGAACCGAACTAGAGGACCCTTGGATACGCCCGCACAAGTTATTCAGTTAGTGAGGCGCCCATACACCCACCAATGGCAGCACGCTCGGTTCTTGGTTCTAGCTAAAAGCACTTTCATCCTAGGCGGCAAGAATGAGGCAAAACACCATCCCCGATGGCAACTCATCCAAGCCTTTTAGCAAATTAATTATCCACCACGAGTAACCATCATGTCCGAACATTCCACCACCATTCATAATAATGGAATTAAACAACGGACATTGCTAGCATTTGTCTAAGCATGGCTAAGCATAGCTAAGCATATAAATACAACAATTATATTTTGTATCCGGCCAACACAACAACACTAAGGTTCATAGGTAGGGATACATGTGATTGGCTCGGGAGAACATGCACTCATAGGATACTCTAAGTCTTGATCAAAAATGACATTTGAATCGCATGCAATGTTATGGTGGATAAAATAAGTTTATAAAATCATAGGATGCTAGATGCCTAGAAGGTTAGGTTATCTCTTGCCTTGCTGCCCGGGCGTGAAGTACTGCTCGTCGGGGTAGATAGGGGAACCCTCGACTCCGGAATCTATCGATACCCAAAATAAATGCAAAAGCACAAATAAATCACAAGAACACAAGGTGCAATGCTCAACCACATGATGGCATGTCAAACTTATGCAAGATCTTAGCATTTAGATTATTTAACAAATTAAATGGAGTTCCAAATAATTAGTGCAATTATTTGGACGCAACTCCATATTTATCTTAGTGACCACAATCTTCATCAATTATTAAGGTATTAGAGAAGTGGCTCAATTATGCATGAGTATGACATGATTTAAATGGTTTTGCTCTTCCGATCATTTTGGTATCTTATTTGTAATTTTTGGAGTACCGATGAATAAATAGCAATTTAAATAATTAAAGGAATTTAATTCTTTTAAACCAATTGTGAATAACATCAAATAAATATTTGTGGTCATGATGTGATAAGTGCACGGTTTGATAGCGTTTGACATGTTGATCACTTTGATATTTAATTCATAATTTTTGGATAATTATTCGATGAGTTATGAAATTTCCCAAATCGGTATCATCTATGCCAATTTAGGAATTCATAAATAAACAGCAAATTTATTTACTCAAAAGGGCAAGACAATGTTACCCAATGATAGGAAAGGTTGTTTTGAGCATTTTCATATTTAATTTGCAATTTTTGGATCAATATTCGAAAAGATACAAAAGTTTTAATTTCAGTTTAAAATTCAAAAAGGGAAAAACTTTCCCTGGCAGGCCGGCCTCGAGCCGGCCAGGCCGGGGTGCAGGCCGGCCACCAGCCCGAGAGGCCCGGCCTTTGGCCGGCCTAGGCTGGGGCGCAGGCCGGGGCAGTGGCCGAATGAGCCGGCCCACAGCCGGCCCAGGCCGGGCGAGCAGGCCGGCCACCAGCCCGAGCCAACCGGCCTCAGGCCGGTCAGGCCGGGTCCTGGCCGGGCGCCCTGGGGCGCGGTGACGCCGACGGTGGCCGCCGGTGAATCGGCGGCGTGAAGAGGCGAGAAGGCGCGGGAAGGGAGGGAGAAGACGCGGGCCTCACCAGCAAACGTTTGGGAGGGGTCGGCGACGGCGGGGAATTGACGGGGACGACGGAATTCGGCCGGCGGAACGACACCGAGTCGGGGAAGGGGCGAGGACGCGGCCGTCGGCTGCGGGCCTCCCCGGCTCGATTTGGCCGGTAGGGAGGGAGAGGGGAGGTGGTGTCGGCTCGTGCTGAAGAAGCTCAGAACGGCGGTGATTCGTCGTCAACGGCGACCTTTCCTCGGTGGCCGCCCGAGGTCACTACGCCGCTCTCGATCCGGAAAAATAGGGCAGGTGAGAGGGAAAATGTGGGGCAGGTGAGGTCGTCGACGTCGTGGCGGGCGTCTTCGACCACCAGGGGGGCCACGGCGGCATGGGCAGCTCGGCCGGCAGCTGAGCATGGCGCCAGTGCCATAGCCGGCACAGTGAGTGAGGGAAGAAATAAAAACACGAAAACCCCCTCGCAACATTTGAAATAATTGCAAAGAGGTCCCCCAGCAGGTTTTAGCAATTTAAAAAGGGGCACCAAAACATTTTTATAAATTCTAGAAAAATCATATAGGCTCCATTTATGCCTTTAAACCTCCACAAAAATTTGGGAATCAAAATAAAATGTTTTGGTCATGATTTGTCCACAGGGTTTAAATGAAGGCATTTTTGAGATCTTCCAAAATTCATTTATTTGAAATATTTAAACATCTCCAGAAATAATCAAAATATTCAAGGAGGCTCATACTATAATAATGAAGCACCCCATGTTTTTATTTTGAATTTTGGGGAAGTTTAACTTGGTTCCAAAAATAGGAATGGAATTAAGCCAATTTGGATTTTTAACCTATTTCTTATTTAACCAAAATTAAGGAATTGAGAACTTGTTTCAAAAAGTAAATTGGAACTTCCTAAACCATTTGGAAGTCCAAGCCTGATTTGTTTTGATGAGTTAAACATTTGCATTGGTTAGATGTTGGGAAGTTTACCTTCCCAGTTCAATTTGTTTCCAAATGGATGTTTGAATTAGCAAATGCATGTGGATGCTATGATGCAAACATGGAAACAAAAAGTGGAAAAATTCTTCGTATTTTTCATTACCAAGTTGGGGCTGTTACAATGGTTTTGATGCATGTATTAGTTGGTATTAAGTTATGAGACTAGTTTAATGCACTTCCTATATTTTATTTTCAAGTTTTATAACGGTTGTTAAAAAATTTCAGAAAAGGAAGAATATGCCTAAGTTCAATTTAGGTGGGATTTTTAAGAAGGAGCCCTCTTCTCGTCGGGAAACAAGAGGCTCAAGTTCAAGTGCACCAATGAGGGCCTCATACAATGAAGATTTGGAGCCAATTGGTGTTATTGTGCTTGGCCGAGAGTCGGATGTGTGTTCATCGATATACCCATGTTATGAATTTCTACAAGCCGCATGTATACGCGATGAATTCACTAGTCTTGTAACTAATGCATGTTTGGCTAATATTGTGTTAGTGGAGAGGCCTCAATATCTTAAGCTCACTAATATCTTTGTGCAAAGTTTTAATTTCGTTGATGACCCATATCACCCAAGTGTGGAGTTCATGCTATATGAGTGACCTTGTAGAATGCTTTTGTCTGAGTTTTGCAGTGCTCTTGGTGTGAGGAAGTCGGGGCTCACAAGTAAGATGAACACGCAGCCCCAGTATCTCAGGGAGCTCTATGCCGGCACTTTTCACGATGATTGGAGAAATTATGCACGAGCAAAATTTGCGAGCATTCAATTTCCAGCTGTGAGTTCCTTGGGCTATGTCATTGCTCGTTGTGTTCTTCCTCGGGACAACACGAGTAACATGTCTAGTCCTCATCTTGCTATTCTTGCCGCTGCACTTAATTGTGATGAAACTTATAACGTTGGCGCTCTTATTGCTCGTCGTCTTAGCACTAACAAGGTTAGAGGCCCTATTTATGGAGGTATTATTGCTTCAATCATGCTTGCTACTGCCATGCTTCCTCCTAGAGAGGATGATTTAGAGTTAGATTTTATTAGGCTTAATCTTGCTGCAATGAAATCTCATCAATTTGTCACCTTTGATTCCACTTTGGAGAACTTGCAGTATAGGGTAATATTTGGTCGTGATTTGAATAACCCTCACTTTGTGAGATTGCCTGCTCCTGTTTTGTTAAACACTATTGCTAGGGACGGATACTCGTTTCCTAAAGAGGTGCTGGTTGAGTACCTCACATCACTAGCCCCTGAGGAGGATCAAGAGGAGGAGCCGGAGGACTTGCAGTGGCAGCCACAGCCGGGCGCCAACTGGGGTGTGCCGCTGATGGTGAGATTAAAATAGTTGGGTGGTGCCCCAAGCGAAGGCGTGGATGTAGCAAGTAGCAGTTTTCCCTCGTTAACAAACCAAGGTTTATCAAACCAGTAGGACTTTGAAATCAACAACGAGGTGAATGTTGAAGATCTCTGGCGCTTAACCTTCAACAGACGTGGACCTGCACACACTCAACCAAATACTTTGCCCCCAACGGTGGAAAGGTTGTCAATCTTTTCGGTCTCGCAGAAAACAAAGCGGTTAATTGTATGATGAAATAGATAAAATATGAAAAGTGACCAGTGGAGTAATGATAATGAAAAGCAAGTAAATGAGGTTGTAAACAATGTAAAAAGATGGACCGGGGCCATGTGTTCACTAGTGGAGTCTCTCGAGTAAATAAAACATGCATGTGATGGGTGAACGAATTACAGCTAGGCAATTGACAAGATTATGACACAAACCCAATTTGGCTATGACATAAAGAGCAAGATAATATTTATGTAGGCATCACGACAAGGAACAAAGACCAGGAGTCCAACTGCATCTTTGTCTAAAAGTCCACCGTGGGATCGCTATCCAGCCTGTCACCCAACGGTATTAAGTTGCAAGCAACAAACATTTGCATTAAGTAAAGTGCATGAAGTAAGCAATACTAATATCAAAAGAGACATTAAAACCGCTGTTTTACCCTTAGCAGCAACAGCACACCCTCGCCCTTAGACGTTTCTATCACTCGTGCCCAAGAACAAAAGGAGGCATGAACCCACTATCTAGCATAACTACTCTCTCTTGGAGATACACACAATCACTTGGCCAAAGTAACTACACACTTCGGAGAGAATGCAAGACCACAAATCAATATATAAGAATCATACACAATCTGAACATAACTTCATAATCCATCGGATCCCAGCAAACACATCACATAACATTACAATAATCGATCTTGATCATGTTAGGCAGCTCACAAGGTCATAAGATATGAAGCACAAGGGTGAGAGACTACCATCTAGCTACTGCCATGGACCCGTAGTCCAAGGTGGGACTACTCGCAAATCATCCCAGAGGAAGGCATGGCGATGAAGAGCCCTCCGGGATCGATCTCCCCTCCGACAAAGTGCCGGGATCAGCTTCAGATTGGACCCCGAACTAGGGTTTTCGGTGACGGCGCGTCGGGGTTGAGTTTCTGGAAAATAGTTGCCGCCCTCTTGTTTTTAGGTCAAAAGGGATTTATAGGCGTCGGAGGGGGCCGAGGCGGCGCCCAGAGGGCAGGGGCGGGCCCCACCCGCGGGTCCCAGGGGGCCGCGGCCGCCACCCGCCTCTGGCCTGTGGGTGGCCCCCCAGGTCGCCCTTTGGTCCTCGGGTGTCTTCCGTCGCATAAAAAATCTCCGTAAATTTTAGGCTTAATCCGACGATATTTCCTGTGGTGACTTTTCTGAAATACAAAAACAGCAAAAACAGGAAACTGGCACTAGCCATCTTGTCAATAGGTTAGTCCGAAAAAATGCATAAAAATTATATAATTGATAATAAAAACATATGACAATATCACAAAACTAGCATGGATCACTCAAAAATTATAAATACGTTTGAGACGTATCAGCCGCCTCCGGGAGATGAGTCCCACTTAGGCCAAAAGCCTAAGCTTAGGGGAGTACGTATCTCTCACCGACATCTCTTTATTTCGTTCACTCAATTACTATATGTTGGTGTGTTAGTCATTGATTTGTATATCCATTAGTTTGCTTGTTGTTTCTTTTTGTTCTTTTCGGTTTGTTCTTTTATTTTTGTTGCTCTTTTTTTTACTATTTGAAAACCCAAAAAAAAAATATCTTTGTTTGCTTTTTATTTCTTATAATCAAAAAAGACCAAAAATATTTTATTTTGTTTCGTGTTCGGTTGTCTTCTTTTCGCTTTAATTTGCTTCCTTCTTAAACCGAAAACAACAAAAAGATTTCTCTTTTAGTTTTTGCGTTTTCCCTTTTTGCTTTTTGAAAAACACAAAAATATTTTCTCTTTTTCTTTATTTTGTACGATCGTTTTAGGGTTCAACTCGTATTCGTGACGGCACTTGCACACTTTTATTATCTCTATATCTTTCGAATGTGCAAGTGTCTATGCAATAATGATGATATTTGGCGACACGGATATGATGAGGAGACTTGGTATGAACACTATTTGTTTTCATTTTTGTACATATGTTTATTCTCGTGCTCATGTTTTAGTTTCCTCGATAGAAGATGCGTTGATGATATTGCTTAGCTCTTATGAATTCTTATGTTTAGCGTCGACTTGTTAGGAGTGAGTGATTTGTCATGTAGACATGAGCATGTTTTGCATTGTTAAAGCATGGTGTGTGAAGTGAGATCCTCGTCCAAAAGATTTAATCGGATTGACTTGGCACATGCTCACACATGTTAAGGACTAAAACACGGTCTATTACGCCTCGCCGATTTATTGTGCTTAGAATTGAAGTATCTCTCTTATGTTTTATTCATTGATTAATTTTGTCGCAAAGCATGACTATGACAGTAATGCTCTCGATTGGTCGCTCCCTAGTCTTTTGCTAGCCCGGACTTGCACTGGGTGTAATGGTCCATCCGTGCATCAAAATTCCTTAAGCCAAATGTATTCCATTTGAGTCCACTATATCTTCCTATATATGGTATTTTACCGCCATTCCAAGTAAATTTATCATGTGCTGCCTTTAAAACTTATTTTTGTGACACTGTTGCTAGCTCATGAGGAAGTGGTAAAAGTTTACTATGCCCTGTATCTAGCAAGTTTGTATGTGCTCATTTAAATCATAAGAGAGCTTGTGCTAAATAGCATAAGCTTATAAATAAAATAAAACGACACTCCTCCATGACCAGTGGAAAATTTGCAGGCTGTAGCGGACCTCCACTTAAAATTAGGCAAGATCCCTGTGTATAGTGCAAACCTCTGGATCGATTCATTTGCACACACAGTTTACGATGAAATGTCACAAAAATGTATCAATTATTACAGGCGAATCCAGACTTAGGAAAATATTCGATTACAACTTTGCATAGCACGAAGCTAGCTGGAAAGAGTAAACAACGGAAAACATTATTCTGCATGGAGTCTCCATCATCTTCATGTAGCCACAGGCGAAACATGTTGGTTGCAGACTTGAAACCCTTAAACGATCCTCACTCATCGTCAGAACAACCTGCAACAGTAAAAGCGTTGCAGCCAAATATTGGTCAGAACCATATGAATGGATCTGGCAAGTGACACTTTGTGGACTCATAGTTGAAAAACTCTAATAACCTACATGCATATTTGGCTCGTGGAGTTTGAAGGCTGATTTGCATAAAGCCAAATTTTCCTATCTCTTTTCAAAACACTTTTTCATCTAAACGAGACAGGTATGGTATGACAACCATTGTCTCAACTACCCTGGTTCACCCTTCATATTTTAACTTAGCAAATTAGAATGATGAGATCCTCCGTTGACGTCCTCGTCCAGCAGCTCAGAATTGTCCGTAACCGGGGACACGGCTAAGTACTTAGATTGACACTCTGCAGAGGTTGTGCACTTTCACCATAAGACTTCATCAACCCATTCGGACCTTGACTCTTCTTGAAGTGAAAAAGAAAGGAGGAGATGAAGATGAGACTTTTCCGAAGTACTTTCCCGACCACTGCCGTCCTGACGCGCTCCACCTACTTTCCTCTACCACCACCTGTCAGGCCGGGACGGTTCCATACTACATACTTAGTCAAGCCAGAGCCCATATGACTTATGGTTGCACGGTAAGCTAACTAAACTCGGAGTAACATCGGTCTCTTTGTCCCTGGGTGGCCATCCACAAGTGCACATACTCGGGTAAAACCATAGACATGGCCCCGAGTAGCCACTCAACTATAAACCTCCATCCACATACCACATCCACCCAGGAGTTTCTTTAACTTAGTAGAATATTACTTTTTCACAAAACAGCACTTAGCATAGCATTTCCATAATTCTACCAAGTTATAATAGGATTCTAGACCAACTAGTATAGGAGTACTATTCTAAACAGTTTTAGCATAGCAATACTAATAAACCTATCATGCAATTTTCTAAGTAAAAACTACAACATGCATATATCAAATTAATAGGACAAAGATATGCAAGTGTGCCACTTGCCTTGGCAACAAGAGGAACAGGAGTAGCAACCACCAAAGTCTTCGTGACTCTCCGAATAATCTAACAAAAATATAAACACCCAAATAAACATACAAATTCACACAAATGACAATACAAAAAATTATGCCATGCATGAACATGCAAAAATTTACAACAACACAAATGTAAAATAACTTTTAGTTCTCTGGTTGTTCTATATGCATGATGCCACAAAACAATTTTTAATAATTTACTTAATAGGAATAATTCCAAAACACTCAAATAAAGGTAAATTCACAAATTCTAAAGTTTCTGCATAAAAACATTTTATAAATTTTGGTAAACATTGCTACTGTACAGAGGACATCTAAACAAGATTTTAGCAATTTGATTCACTCAAAAAGGCCTAAACAAGTTAATAACCATTCTGCAAATAACAAGTTTGTGCACGACACAAAAAGTAACAAAAAAATATACCACTAGATTCTACTCATTTTTCTGAGTCTGTAGACATCAAAATCACTAAATTTGGAGTTGTGGTTCAAAAGATATGGAATTTACAATATTGGATGAATTTCTGTCTAAAAACAGAAAAATAGCCAGGCGACGTGGTGCTCTGAGATTCGTCGGTACCAGTTCGGTTAAGTGGTCTAATATCAGCCAATGGATCTAGATCCAACGGCCCGTAACGAGGCGGCCTGGATCGGGCGGCAGGGCCGGCCGGAACCCTAGCCCGCACGGTGGCCGACGGCGGCAGCGGCGCGGCATGCCGCGTTCCGACGCATCTAGAGGGAGAGAGGGAGAGCGGCGCATACCACGACGAGCAGGAGGTCGTGGCGGGCGTGGTGGCGTGGTCGTCGGCGTCGGGGCGTCCCGGTACTCGCGCAATTCCTCGCCGGAGTTGCTCCCGCGGACGGCAGAGGACGTCGATGATGCTCCCGTCGATCTGCGGCACAAAAACATGCCCAAAGTTGTCAAACGGAAACGCAAAGGAGCAAGAAGAAGGAAGAGGGTAAAGAAACGACGCGGGGGTGCCGGAGTTCACCGGAATCGACGAGTGTGGCCGACGGGAGTGGCGGACGGCGGCGGTGAATCGTGGGCAGCCTGGTGGCTCTTAGGTGGTGAATGGAGAGGGGAAAGGACGAGGGGAGAGAGGGGTATAATATGGACATCGTGGAGGGGAGTGAGTACGGATTGAAAGCCCGAATCAAGAGGGGGAAGTGGAGCTGCCATTTCCGGCCATTGATGGCCTCCAACGGGAGGGAGAAGGTCGGATGACGTCATCATTTTTATTTTTCTTTTATTTCTTTTCCAAAATCTTTTAATAGCTTCTAAAATACAAGTCCAAAAATTATGAAATAAATTTTTAAAAACTTGTAATAAAAATCTTTACTAGGATAACTCATTTGGAAAATATTTTACACACTTTTTATTTACAAAAATGCCACTGGCATTTAAATGGCCTTTAATTGGCATTTTACTTAAAAGAAAATATAGATAAAATTATTTATGTTTTTAGGCAAAATAATTAATCACAAAATTTTAAACCAAGATCAAATTATATTTAAATATTTTTCAAACAATTTGAGAAAATACTTTTTAGGAAACTTATTGCAAATAGAACATTTTGGCACCATGCTTTGCCATCAAATACGTCCATAAAAGTCAAAATATTTAAGAGAGCATAATAGGCCCCTTTTTATCATTTTCTCAAATAGGGTTTAAAGTGGAATTAGAATTCCAACTTTTGAAATTTCAAATGCAACAAGCCAAGAAAAGATGAATGCATGCATGATTTTGGGTTTCCAAAACAAAATATAATAATTTCCAAAACTTTTTTTGATTTTTCTGATTTTTCAAAAATTTGAAAATCTTGGGATGTTACACAGGCACCCGTGGATTCGGCTAGACATGGTTTGTGAAAGAAAAGGTGGGGAGGAGTGTCAGCTCAAAATAATAAAATCCTAATGGAAACCACTCTCAAAAGTTGATAGTTTGCTCGATATGGGTCATACTAAGTTTGTTGCTGCCATTCGTTGACAAAGAGATTCACTACTTGAAAAGCTCTAGCACATGATTAATCACTGCTTCCCTCTGCGAAGGGCCTTTCTTTTATATTTATGTTGTGTCATCACCCTTCTTTGAGCACCGTCATATAGAGCATTGCTGTCATTCTGAGTATAATGTGCTTTGTCCCAAAGTTTTAATGATTGGAGCATGTTTGAGATATTATCATTTCTGAAAACTTTATATCTAGTCTCCGTTTAATATCTCAAGAGGTGCCCGGCATTTATGTTTTGCTCTACAATAGGGGCAAGCGAGAGATCATTATACCATACCTTGTTATAAGCATTGCAATGATGCTATTGGTTGCATGTATAAATTACCACTTGCTAGCATTTTGTGTGCTTTGCATGAGTTTTCATGATTGCTTAAGTTTTATTGTTTTTGCAGCTTCTTTCGTGTACTTATTAAAATATTGATCATGGTTTAAACTTCTGTGCTATTAATGACGCAAATGTGTTTGTAAAAGTTTCTTTTATCGCGTCCTGTTTGTCAACTGAATTGCTTGAGGACAAGCAATAAGCTAAGCTTGGGGGAGTTGATATGTCGCAAACGTATCTACTTTTCCAAACACTTTGCTATTGTTTTTGCCTCTGATCTTTAATAAATTGTTTGGAACTAACCCGAACTGACGCTGTTTTCAGCAGAATTGCATTTGGTGTCTTTCTATTGTGCGGGGTTAAAAAGTTTGCGGAAAATTCCAGGCAAATCAGAAAAATGATTTTGGGAGGAAATAACCACGAAGCCAGAAGACCATGAGGGAGGGCACCCCAGGAGCAGGGGCGGGTCCCACCCACGGGTGGGCCCTTGGCTGCGGCCGGGGGCTCCCCTACCCCTGGAGCATCGCCTCTCGGCGCCCCTTCGCATATAACTAGCGTTTGACCTAAAAAAATGACGGGCCCCCGAACACTTTTTCCATAAACCTTACGGAGCTCCGCTGCCATCCCGAAACCTAAAGTCGGGGTCCAGGATCGCTGTTCCGGCACCCTGCCGGAGTGGAGATCGCCGCCATCATCACCGCCAACGCCTCTCCATCAACCATCCATGCCGTCCCCCTCCATGTGTGAGTAGTTCCCTGTTGTAGGCAAGGGGATGGAAGGGATTGAATAAGATTTCACATGTAATTCAATGCCAAATTGTTATGGCACGATGCATAGTATCCTCTATTTGTGTTAATCGTCGTTGGTGCAACTAGTTATGCTTAATGCTTGTCACTTTGGGCCCGGGTGCCATGATTTCAGATCTGAACACTTTATGTTTGCATGAGTATAATTGATGTTTGGGTCATATCTACTAGTTGTATGACTTGTTGTTAACCAGAACCGGAGACCCCGAGTGACAGAAACGGGGACATCGATAGGAATGGTTGGTAACTCGAGGGTTATATGTATTCATTGTGTGTTAATGCTTTGCTCCGGTGTTCTATTAAAAAGGAACACCTTAATTGCCATTTGTTCCTTAATTGGCCCGGCTGAAACCGGATGGCAGGACAAAAGATGCCGTGCAAGTTCTTATTGCAAGCACGTACGGCTAAATTAGGAATACATGCCTATGATTGTTTGATACTTGGATACTATTTACATATTTATTTGCTTTGTTGCTAGTTATGTTTATTTCATGAGCTATCTTATTCATGCAACGCCCGTCTATCTGTCCCTATGCCTACGGTGTTTTAATCCTGCTGTTTACAATCAATACTTCTGCTGTCATCAATGTTGTCTTTATTTTATTACTGCTGTTACTGTTCTACTGCTGCCATCAAATCACTGTTACTTCTGATAAATTGCTTCGAGAGAAATCCTTTTTAGGTGTGGTTGAATTGATAACTCAGCTGCTAAGGCTTATAAATATTCTTTGGCTCCCCTTGTGTCGAATCAATAAATTAGGGTCATACTACCTGCGAAGATTGTTGCAATCCCCTACACTTGTGGGTCAGCACTGCCTTCGTTGATTTCCCATGAACGAATCGGAATATCGCTACTTCCCCTTACTGCCCTAAGCGGGGGAGATGGTTAAAAACCTTGTGTGAAGGAACACTGTCAAAGTCGTTGACCATTAATCCGGTTGAAGGACAAATGGACAATGAATCAATGTTATCGAGTTGTTCTAAGGATTCGGCAGTCGAGACATCCATATCTATGGAATTTCAAAAGAGAGAAAAGGATCCGACCCAAGGACGAGCTCAAACCTTAGGGTTTGAAGATCACAGGCTTTCTTTGCTTCTAAATCGATAAGGATTCCAGACCAGGACTTGAGTAGGATAAATTCCCTCATATGGGCACTCAAAGTAGAAAAGAGTAGAAAGAAGATCCATTCAAGTGGGGAGAAGGCACTGATTGTTCGCATCGGATCTCAGATTCTCTATTGCACTCCCGATTGGGGTTCTTTTCAGCTTTCCCTCACGGTACTTATACGCTACCGGCCATTGAGGAATACTTAGGCTTAGAGGGTGGTCCCCCTTTCTCGCGGCACTATGCAGTTTGCTCTCAGCTAGTCGTGGTATCCAGCTTTTCTTTAAGTTGTTAAGTTAGGGTTTTAGCTATGGGAGGGCACTTCCGGTTCTGGTTTGATAGGAAAGAATGAATGAATATAGTTTCCCCTAAAAAATGGCAGCGCGATACGCTTTGTCATATACGGTTGTCCATCTGGCACTGCCGGGGCTTGCATCTGGTGGCGGCATTGCGGTAAGCCGGTAACAAATGGCTAAAATTTTGTTTGTCATGGATGTCGTATGAAACGTAGTGTTGATCTGCTGATAACGATCAATTCACCGAGGTTCTTAAGTGCCAGCATCCGTACGTTCCCTAAACTGTGTGGAATCCTACTGAGTTAGTTTGTATAAAATTTTCTGCAAACATAGTTATATGATCACGAACCTTGTTCTCTGCGAGACAGTTACACCGGCGGCAGACAAGACACATCGTCATCGGTTATTCCAAAGCTATAATTCCCCTGTCGCCATCGACTTTTCATTGTTCTCGTTCTCATCTGTTGTTAGATTGGATACACCTTTCTTCTATCCTTCCATCGTCCCGTAGAACTCCTCGCTTCCCACGAGGCCACGACACAGCTGCACGAGTTCTTCTTAACTACTGTCCACTAACTAAAGCATTCGTTAACTCGTTTGTTGTCACTTCGCGCCAGCATATTCCTGCAAAACTCAGCAGAAATGGATATGCCGATGCCGCCACCGCCGGTCTGGGACATGCCTCCGATGGGTCCCCCGTCGGCACCCGGCATGCCGGGGATGTTCATGCCGATGCCAGAGATGCACGCGGCCTTCTTCTGGGGGCACCGGGCGCAGGTGCTCTTCCGCGGCTGGCCCGGAGACCGCGGCGACGTCACCATGTACATCCTCTGCCTCCTCGTCGTGTTCGTTCTCGCGGCGCTCGTGGAGGCTCTGTCCGCGGCGTCCAAGGGGATCTCCAGCCCCCGGCCGGCCGCGGTGCTGGCGATCACGGGGATCCACGCGTTGAAGGTGGGGCTCGCGTACTTGGTGATGCTGGCCGTGATGTCGTTCAACGTCGGTGTCCTCCTCGCCGCCGTCGCCGGACACGCGGTTGGGTACCTCCTCGCGCGGATTGGGCTGTTCCGCCGCGCCGCTAGTGGTGGTGGGGATGATGCGCCACGGAACGGCGCGCTCGCTGCCTCTCAGGCTGAGTCCAGACCTTAAGTTGGCACGATAATTTAGATGTTCAAAATTGTTTATTGTTCGAAGGTCGGAAGAGATGCTGAAATTGAATTATTGCTCGTGTACTATTTTTTTTTCGATGAAAATGCTCGTATACTTCACGGATGAAATTAGCCAAGATGATATTTTCGGAATTTGATTGTTGTCTTACGAGTTCGGTTAGGCGTGTTTTTTTTTTGAAAATGCGCACATTATGCCGATGCAAGCCAACCCCACCGAGGAGTCCTAACTCCTAAGGCTAAGCGTGCCAACACGCGTCCCAAGGCCATCACGCCTCCTCCTCCGCGCGCTATCGCCACTCCTCCCATGTGCGTTGATGGCGGCCGCCTGCTACTCGGAGACGAAGCTTTGTTGCTGGAATCCTGCGGCCAAGAGCTTGACGGCGGAGACGCGTGTTCGCGGGGCTTCCCCCACGGTACCCTCCGGCCTCTCTCCGGGTGCTTCCACCTCGTAATGTTCACACCTCGTAATGTTCAGGGTTTTGGTTACCGATCGGGATTTCCGGTTACCGGTCGGTAACAACATGAGCACTCGCCGATGGAGTTCTGCACTCAAGGAAGATGGAACCGGGGGGATTTTTCTAGGGTAGTTCTGGCATCATTGAATCCGACGAAGGTAATGCTCTAGATAGCCGGACTCGCAGCCGATGAGCTCAAGGACGGCGAGGTAGGTAATGACGTAGGTTAGTGAGCCTTAGGTTTTTTATGTTGTGAAAGTTGTTTTGATATGCTATTTTGTTTTGTATATCGAAAATAAATGAATTACATCCGATCTCTGCATCAACATAATGTGAATAACAAGTCGAGACATCAGGAATGCACACAACCAACTAGAAGAAAAGAAGAATATAGAAAAAAGGACCCACCATAATAATCAATCACTCGCATCAAACGGACCAAAATTTTGTTTGATAGTCAATACCATGATATATTATAGTAACAAATAGTACATGATGGAGATACATGAGCTGACTTCAGCAGCTACAAAATAAAATCTAAGAGAAACGAGCAAATCTTCGATATTTTTGAACTATTTCTTCTTCCATGATACAATCATGTATTTTTCTAAAAAAAACCGTAGAAGGATCACATAGATATCAAACTACAGATATGTGAATATCAATGAGAGTTCTCCCATGATTTTAATTCTAAGCCGTAATGCCAAGACTGCATGCATGCGCGCAACCACTGAATTAATCAAACAACATCGGCAAGAGTTGCAACACCATTATTTCAAGTAAAAAACAACCGAACAACCCGGTCGACATCATCGGAACAAAAGTACGAGTTACCATTGTCGAGGACGTAGTAGCTGGGACAAATATTACGAGAATAATCCTCCTCGTAGCAACCATGAGAGAAAACTCCAAAATCGTTTCGGCAAAGCAAGATCTGAAAGACCATTAGCTAGACAAAATTAATCTTCCGACACCACCATTAACGTCGGGAAGTAGATCATATCGTCGAACAAAACACCGGAGATCACTTATTATAGACGACGCCATCTCCATTTGATGCGGACGCAAAAAAACAAGACGGCACCAAATCCTCAATCTAATCTATTGAAAACACTATTTTTAATGAAAAATCCACTCATAAATCAGGTCCCCCACCACTCCAGACGCGTGAGGCTGACCCAGCCGAACCCAAAGTTACAACACCCCAGAAATATAGGTTCTCCAAAAAGAAAAACTGTGCATAAACGTCATTGCCATCCAATAAAAAAACGATTAATCTATCTAGGGAACGTGCCCTGGCTCGCGTTTCCGTCCGGCGCGTGAGAAGATTCGCGACGTACCGA
The DNA here is from genome assembly GCA_012064385.1 of Puccinellia tenuiflora. Classification (NCBI taxonomy): domain Eukaryota; kingdom Viridiplantae; phylum Streptophyta; class Magnoliopsida; order Poales; family Poaceae; genus Puccinellia; species Puccinellia tenuiflora. The sequence continues at coordinate 413,594 of QRDG01000289.1, read as the reverse complement.
TCCTACGGCATGCAGCATCCGCGTGGTGATATCGGGCAAGTACATGGGCGTGGAGGGATTAGCGAGCGTTGGTGGCCTGGTGGGCCACCTCGGGTCTCCTCGTGGTGATCCCGCAACTGAGTGGATAAGATGATGTTCTGGATTTGTGTGGTTCTCGTTTTGAGATAAGACATCGAGAGAGAAGAGAGGGGAGGGAGAGAGAGAGAGGATATGGTGGAGGACCGGGTGGTGGTACCGAAATTAGATGGGGAGCTACAGAATCCACGGCACGCATGGCGCAGCAGGCTCGACGGCGGCGCACATGGCGGAGTAGCATGACAGCTGCGACCGCATGGCGGAGCGGGCTTGAGTGCTTGACTGCGACAACGCGCATGGCGGAGCAGGCTCGGCAAGGGCGCGCATGGTGGAGCGGCCGCGACGCGTATGGCGGGGCAAGCTCAGCAGGGGCGCGCATGGCGATGCGGCGGTGACAAGCATGCCAGTGCAGGCTCTCAGCAGGGGCGCGCATGGCGATGCGGCGGTGACAACTGACAAGCATGCCAGTGCAGGCTCAGCGGGGGCACGCATGGCGGCGACTGCTAGTGGTGGGAGATGCAACAACAACGTCGGAGTTGCTTTGCAGCAGATCCAGCGTGAGAGATCCATCAAGCAACAACGATCCTCCAGGAAATCATCTTTTTACCGACTAGCTGCTTTCTTCCTCTTGAGTGTGTCAAGGTGAGGTGAGCAGCTCCTGCTGCTTTGCTAGATTCGACAAGGTAAATGAATCTGAGCTATCCTACTGCTGCATGTATTATGTGTGCTAGTGCGTGGATATTGACAAAGGAATCAAGCTTTTTTTTACTGTACTTGATGGTGGTGCTCCTCTAATAAACAATCTGGCTACCAGTATTTGCAAGATGTGTGTTGTGATGGTAATTGTTACTGTAGTAAACAATCTGGTTACTTTTTATCTGAATATACCTATTATTTGCATGCTAGATATTGTGATGGTAATTGTTACTAAGCCATTTGGTGAAAAAATATCCTTGGCAACTACATGTTAGTAACCTGGCAACTACAATATTAGTAACCTGGCAATTACATGAGATACATCTAACAACTACATGTTGCTAACCTGGCAACTACATGTTAGTATCCTGGCAACTACAATGTTAGTAACCTGGCAATTAATTACATGAGATACATCTGACAACTACATGTTAATAACCTGGCAACTACATGTTAGTAAGCTATGCTACTGTTTTTTGCGCATGGTTAATTTCCAAATGTTTATATTTATGTTTCTTAATGTACATGATCCAAGTCACCAAGTTATTTATGTTTAGTCACCCAAATCATTGTTACTAGTTACCAGAAACATTTGTTCATTTTACACCACATTTTCTAAGTCACCGAATTATTCAAGCTTAGTCACCTGGTTTTTCGTTACTAGTTATCATGAACATTTGTTCAATTTTTGCACCACATTATTTTAAAGTCACCAAATTACTCATGTTTAGTCACCTGGACTTTGTTTACTACTTATCAGGAGCATTTGTTCATGTTACCAAAGTCTTACAAATCACCAAATTATTTATGTCTAGTCACCTAGACTTTGGTTAATACTAATTAGGAGCATTTTTTTCATGTTACCAAAGTTTTACTAGTCACCAAATTATTTAAGTCTAGTCACCTAGAATTTGGTTACTTCTTATCAAGAGCATTTTTTCATGTTGCAAAAGTTTTACAAGTCACCAAATTATTTATGCCTAGTCACCAAATTATTCAGAGTTAGTCTCCTAGATTATTGTTACTAGTTAGCATGTGCATTTTTGTTCATTAGACCACATGCTCTTGTCCATTTATTTTTATTTTTTGATAACACAGTTAAGTCGCCAGGTTTTGCATGGCTAGTCACCACATGTTTAGTGACCATCTTTTTGTTTTCAGAGTTATCGATAGTTGTTAAGGAGGCACGGACGAGGAGTTCTCTTGGACAAGAAGCACAAAAGAAACTTGTAGTGTATGGATAGATGGAGATTGTGCACATAAAGATTAACTAGTTGCCAGGTTTCACAATTTAGTTGCCAGGTTCAACTTTTTAGATTTGACTATGGAAAATACAGATGGTTTCTAATTGGCTGCCAAGTTTGTAGTTTGTAGTTGCCATGTTTGAAATTCATAGTTGCCAGGTTCGAAGTTCTGTTTAGTTGCCAGGTTTGAAATTCTTAGTTGCCAGGTTCGAAGTTCTTTAATTGCCAGGTTGATGTTCTATCAGGTTTTGGGTTGCAGACAGATGTATGGTTTTTCACTTTTTGTGATGTGGTACCTAGTTTGGCTATCTAGTCATGTTTTTTAGATGGATATGCCTTCATGTTCTTAATGTTATTCTTCTATGAATGTATGTACATTTTCTGTCCACTACTTTGATTTTTCTTTGCCTAAGATCTCACTTGCAAAAGGGGGAAAGTGAGTTCTTTTGGTGTTGGGGAAACCCAGTAAATTTGTGGACAGTAGATTTCATACTTGGAGTTAAGACAGGTCCAGACCCTAGCGATGGGATCTTGATCCTGTTTGTCGCCCCTATCCATAGCGTGAGGAAAAAGGTATCGATCGCTATGGGGAGGTGGCAGTTGGATAAAAAACGGCCTAGAATAACGAAACGGCCCAATAATGCAGGTCAATTCGGCAGGAGGTTCCTGGGTTCGGTATTTTTTGGGCCAAGAATAACAAAACGGCCCGATAGTCCGGGTCAATTCGGCGGATGGCTTGCGCAAGTTGCTTGCGCGTGCGGGACGGCATCGCGTGAGATTTGATGATTAATTGACGTCGTACGGATCGGTATTCCTGGGGCACGGTCGCTAGGTAGCACGGTCCATAAAAAAATGTAGATTTTCAGGCGGGATAAATCTAAACTCTCCAAACAGTGACTTTATCACGGAAATCGTCACTTCAAAAAAAAAAGGCCGTAGGCCGAAGTTGCCAGAAATGTCTCGCTGTAGACCCGGTCTAGTTAAAACCACGGTTTCCATGTAAGAGCATCTCCACCGCGGTCGTAAAAAGGCCCGTAAAGCTCATTTGGAGTGCCGGACAAAAAAATCTGCCACACCGGAGGATCGTAAAGCTCTCGACCGGCCCAAAACCTATCCGGCACCATGAACCGGGCCTCCAACTTTGGGGGCTGCCTTCGTGGTGCCTGACACTGTCCGACCCACGCCTCAGACAGATATGGCACTCCCGTCATACACGCAAAGCGACGCGTCGATGGTGCAGGCACGTGACAGTGATTCAGCGATGTAGGCGCCACATCGTTTGTGGCTAGTCGTCGCATCGTTGCACGGGCCGTCAGGCGGCGCATCGTTTCAGTGGCTAGGTGGGCGGCGCAGTGAAGTATCGCCTCGTAGCAGCGCCGCAGATCTCACGAGGCGGCATGCATGCCGTCTTGCTGTTAATGGCGATGGCATATCCGCTGCTTCGACCGGCTTTAAAAAGCCACCACCGGCCCTCTTGTCTCACACACTCCAACTCACACAGCCAGGATGCACCGCCGTGGACCAGGTTATCACCCGACGGAGGAGGACCACGAGCGACGCCGCCTGGATCCGGATTGCGGCGGCTCCGGCTGTGGCGCCGCCACCACCACCGCCTCCACCTCCGCAGGCCGATGGGCCTGACGACCATCGTCCGCTGATGGTCGAGGAGGCGCAGCAGCTCGTGCACGAGTACATCTCGCTGCCTGTCAACTGTCGCCTGCCGGACGGCTGGCTGCTCAACCCGGAAAACGTCCCGGTAGCGCCGCCCCTCACCGGGCAGGCGAGGCTGGAGTACATCCAGTCGGTGTGGCAGGCGGAGGTCGCCGGCGCAGTCACGGAGGAGGAGCGGAGCAATCTGCCTCCGTTCAACGCGTCGGCGGCGTACTGGGACGCCATGGTGAGGTGCGAGCACGCCGGCCGCCTCCACAGCTTCCGCACCGACAGCGACGACCACGAGCCGCCCGAGCCGGTGTCCGACGAGGAGGAGCCAGCTCTTCCTCCGCCACCAAGCTGCGCCGACCATTGATATCGATTCCCTACCAGACGAGGGCTTTCACGATTCTGGTCAAGGAGAGCTTTCTCCGCTTCCTACGTCGATCATTGATATCGACGTAGCCCGAAACGACCACTTGACCAGAGATACATTCGTCTGTAAGAAGTAGCTCGAGCAGTGCCGACAATGATGAGCTCAGAGCTTCTGTCTGGAGTCCTCCACAATCGACATATGTTAGCTCGAGCAATGCACTCGGAAAGTCTCGGATTCTGCCGGTAGAATTAGGTTTAGGGTTTAAATTAAATCAAGTTGTATTGAATTTGTATCGAAATCGAATCAAATTGTATCGAACTTTTTATTTCAATCGAATGAAATTAATTACAATATAAAAAATTTGTCTTAACGATTTGTTTGGGGTATTGGTGTGGGAGGCGCAGAAAAAATACCGGACAAGTGTCCGGCACCCCAATAGCAAAACCGATTAATATGTGCCGGCACAATTTAGGCGACCAGTGGAGATGAGCAACTCCAACAGCCGCTGCAAATCGGCACACGCTAAAAATAATCGCCGATTTAGCGCGCGCGGCCACTTTTCGACCTCCAACAGGCGCGGCAAACTCATGCGCGCGCAAAAAAATTTTGTGCGCGCGGCAATTTGCCCGGCTCGGCGCAGCAAATTTGGTGCACGCACACTAGCGCACGGTATCACACGGCGACGCGCGCGAACACCAACTGCCGCTGAAATATCACCCGCGCTGCCGCTGCCCCCATTTCCCAACCCCGTTCTGCCGGCGCCGCCGCATCAATTCGCTTCCGCCGGCGCTTCTCCGCGCGCAGTAGATGTAGATCCGCCTCCGCCGCGCTTCCCCGCCCCTTCCTCGAGCTCGCCGCGGCGTGAATCGAAGCGAGATGCCACCGCCGCGTCCCGGCAGGTCCGAGCTGCCGCCGCCGCACCAGACCAAGTCGGAGCTTCCGCTCTGCCGCGGCGCCGCGCTTCCTCGACGCCTCCATGTCGTCGTCAAGCCGGGACGCAACTTGGCGCACGCTAGGTGCTCGGCTAAATTGCCGCAAGGTATGTTTCGCCCCCGCCCGCGCCATTTTTTCTAGATTTTATTTTAGTTTCGGTAGAGGAAGTGAGTGTATTTTCGTGCTTGTAGAGGATCTCGTATGATTCACCGACGATGAACTAGAGCTCGAGGAAGACGAGAACATGTCGATGATTTTAGCTTGGCACGCGATGAAAGAACCGAAGCGCGGTGGCTCGGTTTTTGGTAGGCGCAAGTTGTGGAGGGAAAGGATTGAAGGACACGGGAGGTTGATGCGGATGTATTTCAACGACAATGCCATCTTCCCGGAGGAGTATTTCCGTTGGCATTTGGCATGCATTTTTTGGAATGCCCGGGTCCTGCAATGACATCAACGTTGTTCAACGGTCTCCTCTTATGTCAAGGATACCGCGCATTTGGAATGCATTTTTTGGAAATGGTTTGGCACACAACGTTGAGCCCTCCTTTTAGTTGATGTTTGTTGTATTGTTGGAAAACAATTTGTTGACCATTTGGTTGTGTTGTAATAATAACTAGATTATTTGTTGTTAAATTTATTTGGATTTGTTTGATCTTCTTCATGCTATACATCTTGTTAAAACATGTTTGCGCCAGCGCCGCGCGCCGTGCCTGCTGGGGTGCCATTTTTGCGTTATTTTGCCGCGCGGCTTTTCGCACTTTCACCGGAGGAGAATCGCGCGCGGCGCTGCAAACACGTTTTGAACGCGCTGCATACGCATTTTAAGCGTGCCGAAATTTGCAGCGGCTGTTGGAGTTGCTCTAACCACGGTAAGTCAAAACTCAAAACCCCAAAACCATTGCTCGTCGAATATAATGGCCGCCGCCGCCACGGCCACCACTGTCGCTGGCGCCGCCGCCGGCATATCCGCCAATTCCTCTGCTTCCGACTCCGACTCCGAATCCGGCGATCTCCAGCTCCTCCTCCCAAACTTCCTCCCCGCTTCCACCGCCTCCGCTTCCGCCTCGGCATCCGAGGCGCAGCTCCACCAGTTCCACATCCCTGCGCTCCGTCCCCCGTTACCATCCGCACCATCCCTTCCCTCGGTCTCACCTTCCAACTCTGGCCCTCCGCCACCACGCTCCTACGCTTCCTCCCGGCGTCCCCGCATCTCGTCCCGCGTCCGCCCATCTCACACTGCCCACTCAGCATCCTCGAGCTCGGCTCCGGACCGGCGCCGCGGGTCTCGCCCTGGCCGCCGCCCTCCGGCGCACACCGTCCTCTCCGATTTGCCCGCCGCGCTCCCCAATCTCCTCCACAACGCTTCCTCAACGCGCCCCCTCCTCGACTCCCGCGGTGGTTCCGTCTCCGTCGCTCGCTCCCCTGGGCGATCCGCCGCTATGAGGTGGTGGTAGCCCCAGCGCCGGCCTCTCGATTTGACCTCGTTGTGGCGTCGGACGTGGTCTATTACGAGACGTTGGTTGACCCTTTGATAGAGACGCTGCGGTTCTTCGTGAAGGGGGAGGTTGTGTTCTTGATGGCGCATATGAGGAGGTGGAAGCGCACTGATAAGAAGTTCTTCGGGAAAGCGAGGAAGCTGTTCGACTTGAGGTGTTGCACAAGGATCCACCCCCGAAGGCTGGCGCCACGGTCCGGTGGTCTACCGGTTCACCGCCAAGAAGCATCGTGGAGAGAAGTGAAAAAGAAGCTGCAAAAAGGTAATGGATACCTGCTTACTTATGCCCATGCTAGTAGATTCTACTGTTAGAGTTAAGCGCGAAAGATTCCTCACAGACGATGTAATTTTGCAACTGAGAAAAAATTTAAACAGAAAAGATTTCTTCTGAGTTTGGAACAGTGTACATTGTGCAAATGTGGACGAAAAAATTGTTGTACGTTGGTATAAAACTTTCTGGGTGGATGCTGTTCTGCTGGTCCAATTTATGGTTGATTCATGGAGCACGATCAAATTGTGAGCTTGTAGTTCCAAATTTCGTGAAAGCTTATCTGCAAAAGTGCGTGGCATAAACACTGTGGCTGTGGTAGTTGACAACTTAACATTTCACAGACATAACACTACTTCGCAAGCGAGTGGCATTGCAATTTTTGTAGTTTCGGGCGTTGAGCGTGGCAAATTTCTTTGTGTTGAGTGCTACTGTGGTTCTGTACTGTTACTTCCAAGATGATGGACCTCCGGTGAATATCTCAATTATACGGTGACTCTGCGTATTAGGCATGAATATTGAAATGTAAGATTGTATTTTGCTTCACCTTTAAAATTTTCTGCTTCATCTTTTATCCGATCTTGTATGATTTATATATTTACCAGTTCGTTCCTTTTGTTATAGAGTATAAATATATATGCATCACAGTATGTTATATTAGGCACTCCCAACACTTGTTAGGTGTAAATTCAATTCAAATGGGACACATCTACATCTACTAATAACTATAGATAAGCAGGAAAGATATATGTTAAGTGGTGTGTGTTCGTTGTATATATGTGTGTAGGTTACAAGAGTAGGCCTTCACCTGATGTAGTACAAGAATTGATCTTGGTTTGTATCACCATATGGTAAATATCCTATACAAAAGCAAAGTTGTCTTGCAACAGCCCGCATATAAATGAACAGCAGAACAACTGTCAACACTACTCTAGGAGAACATCATGAATTCAACCAGCATACATTTCATTGATGCGTTCTATAGGTAGCCAATCTATACACAAGTAACTGAATGAATACTGTTCACAATATCCAGCCAGAGTCAATAACAACATATCTGCAGTTTAACTCTAGTGCCGTTCTAATACAGTCGGCAGCAAACAGAAGCAAAGTGTTGAACATACAGAAAGGAACAAACGCACTTAGTAACCCACCTCTGGCAACCGAACAGAGGGAGGTGAACTCGAAGTATTGGTTGCACTGGAGGAGCTTGTTTTTCCATAACCATTGGATATCTCACGCTCCTGCTCCTTCAGTGTCCCATCAGATGAGGTGTATGAAAACCTGCATAGAGAAATTGGAGGTGCAAAGTACATTGCCACAGGCATCTTCGGAGGAAGGCTTGGCAATGGTGCTTCAAACTTCAGTACACTTATGACCTGGCGAATTGAAGGTCGTAGATTGTAATCTGGATGTGCACACCACAGTCCAACAACCATCAAGCACACAGCTTCTCTCTCTTGAAATGTGCCATCAAGCCTGCCATCAACTGCATTAAGAATCTCATTTCTTCCATAGAGATCCCACACCCACTGAACCAATCTGACCCTGTCATCGTTTTCCTTTAGCACAACCGGTCTCCTTCCACATGCAATCTCCAATGCAAGAATCCCAAAGCTGTAGACGTCAGATTCTTTGCTTGCTTTGCCAGTGGTGAGACACTCTGGAGCCATGTAACCCATTGTCCCAGCTAACACTGTAGTCTGTGAGCCTCGGTCATGGTCGACGAACCGTGCGAGTCCAAAATCACCAAGCTTAGCGTTGAATGCAGAATCAAGCATCACATTGCTCGGCTTGATGTCACGGTGGACAACGCATTGCTCCCATTCCTCATGGAGGTACAGGAGGGCGGATGCGACGCCAGCAGTGACCTTGAACCTCAGTGGCCATGTTAGCAGGTTACTGTTGTCATAGAGGTGTGTGTCCAGGCTCCTGTTAGGCATGAACTCGTAGACAAGCATGAACTCCCCATGCTCATGACACCAGCCCTCAAGCTGCACAAGGTTCCGATGCCTCAGCCGGCTAATGATCTTGACCTCTGATATATACTCTTTCCTTCCCTGTGTTGACCCTTTTGCAACTCGCTTTATGGCAAGGTCGAGGTTTTGATCCTTCAGAAAGCCCTGGTAGACTGCACCGAATCCTCCCTCTCCAAGCTTTCTCTCCAGAGCAAAATTCTTCGTGGCACCCACAAGTTCATTGTACCGGAATCTTCTTGGCCCCCTACCTTTCTCAAATTCACCATCAATGGACTCATTATACTCTAGCTTATTTTCTTTCTCCTTTCTTGACCTCCTATTCCTAACATGCAGAAGGAACCAAAGAAAGCCCATAGAACAGACCACGACACTTGCGGCTGTAGCCAAGCTTATGACCAATACGCCTCTCATCTTCTCAGTCTTCACCTGCAAATCCGTAGAATTGAATTCCCAGTAAAGTATCTGATGAAGCTCGACAGATCTACCTGTGGAAGCCGAGAATCCAATGGCTACTTTTTCTGGGAGATATTTTCTGAGATCAACTGAATAAGACAGGCTGGAGTTGCCGCTGTACTGTGGGTTGTCCAGGTAGGTCAAGAAGACGCTCAAGTTCATGGAGCTGGCCTGGTACGTTACCCATGCATTGGCTGTCCGACCATCATTGATGCGAGTTTTCCAAGTCACGTTGGCTACGGATACAATTGAATTGATGTCGATTCCCACATGGTTGCCGTCTGGATCCCATGTGTTATTGTGGCTGTCAAACTCGACAGCGACAAGCTCACTGGATGGGTCACTCTGATCACTCCTGTTGCTGAAGAGGCCAAGAAAACCACCAATGGAGCCACTGGGGATCACAGAAGGGTATGGCGAAAGGAAGAAAGCCAGGCCCTCACCGTTTGAACTGTTGCTCGTGGCATTTATCTTGAATGTGAAGCAGGTTGCAAAGTCGGCTAACTGACCGGTTGTGCTATCCCAGAGAGACACTGGATCGCTGTAGACTGCTCGGCCTACACTGTCGGTGATCTGGTCATTCAGCTCGTCCTTGGTGAGCCTGATCACCTTGTTGTAGAAGGCATCCTCCTGGAACTGGATCGCGGATGCATTATGGTTCGATTCGGTGAAATTCAGCTTGAAAGACAGAGAACTGACGCGGGCAATATTGAAATTGATGTATAGGAAGAACTGCAGAGCCAAGAAGCGAGTTCCTGTGGCTCTTGATCTCATGACTGGAGAAAGAGTGGAGGGGGTGGAGGGAAGCGAGGAAGGGAGGAAGGAGCAAAAATAACTTGTGCAGAGCTCAGAAGTTGTCACATATGCATATTGCTGCAAATAACCAAGAAGTAATCAACTTGGTCAACCTTGATAGACTTGCAGGTATTTTGGGTGCCATGCTGCCGGCCGGCCAGTAGGTGCCGAGAAGACAGATGTGAGCCACAGGAGAAGCAGCTCATATTTGGAGCTTACATTGCTGGAACTATCTGGAGCTGTTAAAAATAATGGTACGGCGCTGAATAATGAATTCGGGTTTTCCAATAGGGGAGACACGGCTTGGTTTGCATCGCCATTGCTGGCGAAGAAACGAGGTCAAGGACTCAAGGATATCCGCCCAAATGTAGTCCTGTTGGTAGCCATCGGAAAGTGCTTCGTTCAGCGGATGGAACATGTATTATTATAGTATGTGGCAGGCCTTGTTTGGTATCTCAGTCCAGGCACATTCTGCCGGAAGGAAGGTTCTTTCTATCCGACATCTAGCTTCTGGTTAGCAAACTGGATCCTGGCGTACTAATTTTCTCTCTCCATATAATTCAGTTTGATGTAACAATCTCATGCAACACTCTGAGAGTTTTGTACACACTGGCTTACTTGTGTGTAGCTCAATTTGCCTATTGTATGAATCCATGTATACTGCCAACCACTCTTATTAAATTTAGAAAGATCGCCTTTTGGCTAAAGCCATCCAAAACTAAAGCAAAGGACGGACAACCTGATTATTCATTACCAAACCGCACAGATGAGAACATCCACACTGTCAAACAAGGGCATGGAAAACCACGTTCTGATATTTTTCTCAAGTTCAAAGGACAAAGGATCAAGTTTTCTATTCAAGCACAAACCAGCTGTTCTATCCAAGCGGGGTAATTTACACAAATGAGTAACCCAAGTAAAAACTCAAAACCTGCAGGAATTCTGCCAATTACATTGTTGACGAAGCAGTCATACTGAACTCGAAGAGGGGTTCCAATTAATCTTGCTTGCTGCCGGTGTTCGTGTCATCAGTTGGCCACACTACGGTTTCTATTAGCCTTTCGCGCATAAGCTCCAGATTCTCATTTGAAATCCTCTCGTAGTTTTTGGTATGGTCACATTTCTGATCAGATGCAGAGATCACAAAGGTAAATACTTTTTTGTATTCTGCATCAAAGGTTTCTGTTAGAATCGGTGAATTGGCTCTCTGCCTCTGCAGTTACCTTTATCCATCTGCCGTATAAGTGAAGGCGTGTGATCATCACCCTCTCTGCCAGGTCTTGCCTCTCCTGTTATATATATCAAGAGTACAGGTTAAAGAAATGACTAGAAACACATTGCTATTCTTTTTTAATATTTGCCTGTAGAAAAGAAGATGATACCTTTGTAAGTGCTCGAAGGAAATGTACACCCTCTTTTGCATCGTTGATCACGAGGTAACTAACAAAGAAGGACTATAATTTTGAGGAAGTTCTTTAAACTGCTCTAACAAGGGGAGGCAAAAAAGAATCTTACTTATAAAGCCAAGTATATGCTGGCGGATTCATTTCGTACAACTGATAGAGAACCGTCTTTGTGGCCTTGTAAGTGAAGTAATTCATTATTTCCTGCAAATCAAGACAAGACAGAATTTTCAAAGAAAAGGAGACATGAGAAAAGCATATTTTGAGAAAGAACACATAAATGGCATAAGGAATTGTCTATTTGTAACATGCTTGATATTTTCTAAACCTTGACCATTTTTCTAACTGCTCTTTTAGATCGAGAGAGTTCTGTAAGGACCTCTTTGGTTCAAGAGAAAAGTGGAGGAAAAACATAGGAATAAGAATGTTATCTACAATACCACTATTTGACCAAAGAAAAAACAGAGGAAAATTTATTTTGATTCAAATTCAAAGGGAAAACATAGAAATTTACAACCTCATTTTCAAATTTAATGCATGAACAACGAGACCGAAGTCTTAAGTGACATAATAACATCCTGTTTATACGTTTTCATCTGGTCTGAATTTAATTTGACCATGTTTAATAAGAATCATGTGTATTTCACTTCTTCTAAACCAAACATGCAAATTTTACAAAGCTCATTTGTTTCCATCAACCATTTTACACATGCCTTCATTTATGTTCCTATTTTTTGCCTAGGTGGGTTAAAACTGTACAAAAAAACATCGCAACATTTTGAAACATGGATGTGCCAAAAATACGAGAATGCATCAAATCCCCATTTATTGTAGTGAATCTCTGAGATAAACATCAACACACTTATGCAGCATGGAAGGACAACATATGCAGCTGCTAACGCAACATTTGCAGTATTTGCAAGAAATACCCAGAATCGCTGTAGCTTCTCGCTCGTGTGTTTGCAACAAAACGAACACGAGTTAGCAACATCTCAAAAGGCGTATGCACCATTGAAAAATTCGCAAATTACTAATCTCGATTTGGACCGGTTCCTCACTGCCCCTGGTTCACCGATGACGAATCCGACTTGCCGGAGCCCCGTCCGAGCTGGATCTGAAAACCCCAAACCCATTCCTAGTTGTCTCGAACTCCGATTTCGGAGCTCAAAGGGGTTGATCTTCAGGAAATGGTATGTCCATGGTGTTTTAGAGGAGAAGAGGGAGTAGGGGCTTGAGCCGCCGGGTACAAGATTGTTTCATCGTAGATGTGCCTGGCCAGAGCAGCTGCTTGCGGCGGCGACGGTGCCTCCCCATTCATGGTGGTGCTCTGCCTTTGCCCAAGCGTTAAGTGGAGAAGAAAAACAAAGAGGAGAGAGTAAAACCGACCGTGAAGAAAAAGATGGAAGCACAACGTCTAAAATCGTCCGGCTAAAGAGTATACTTTTCCAATTTTGTACACGTCAATTTTAGACTCAGAAATATGCAATCTCAGGTGACCGAGAATTTCAGTGGATTAGCAAACTTGTCATAAAGCAAGTGGAGACGTCGAGCTGCGTTCTCGAGTATACACATGGATGCATATCACCATGGAATGTAATGCACCCTTTTCCTTTACACAAATCAACACTATGCGCAATCAGAGTATTCAGAGTATCAGACTGGCCATTCGAGCGCACCACCGTACGTACCAATTCCACGTCGTCGAACCCATCCTCGTACGTCCCGCCGAACGCGTCCACGATGACGAGGCCGCGGTTGGTCCTCCCTCGCCGCCTCCGTCGCCATCCCAGCCCTCCTCCGGTCCCAGTCGGGGCCCGTGACAACGGCCGCGGCGAAACGGACGGCGCGGCCGCGGCCACCGCCGGCGTGACCACCGCTGCGGCCTGGGAAACGACCATCGTGTAGCCGCAGACCAAGGGGATGGCGAGATACTCCGCCCTGACTTCCGTTGATACGATGAAAGAGAGAGAAGAGATGCGGGATTTGGATGGGTGGTGCTGTGCAGCCGTGCCCGTTTGACGGCAGCGGAGTGGCATAGTGGGAGTGGCCGAATGGATATTTGCGGAGGTGTGGCTGGTTTTACCCGTGAAAATGGCTCATTCTCCAGGCTTTGGGACAATTCATGGCGAGAGCAAGCCAACAGCACGTACTTGTGCCTGAGCGATTTACGTCTTTGTATATTTTTTTTCCTAAATGGTCTTTTTCTAAAAAAAATAAGTAAGATCCAGCCCTTCAAAAAACTTTCAATCGAATTTGTTCCATAAGAACATCTTCAACTAGGTTAAATTTGATCTCATATATGTCCGCGGACAGGGCCGATCAACCCTCTCAAATGTCCGCTTCTGCAACCATGCCCCTCAATTTTCAGCCCTCAAATTCATAAACCTCCATGCAACGATTGATAGCAAATTTATGCATTGCATAGGTACTGCAACCAACATAGCAAAGAAGACCTACATAGCAAACTACTCTAGTCCTCCTCCTCGGAGAGCACTATGATGTCCGCGCTGAAGCCGGAGATGCGGGCCTCGTGGTCGTGGGCGGTGGGGAGCATCTCCTCATCCTCGTTGGAGGAGGAGTCTCAGTCCTCATCCTCGTCACGGATGGCGCGGTCATCCTCAAAAGACCTTAAAAGACTAGAGGATGGTGCGGTTCTCCTGGACTAGGGCGGTGTCGCTCTTTAGATCCTCGACGAAGGCTCAGTCAGCGCTTCGTCCGCAAGCTATCACTCCACCACGATGTCCACCACCTCCAAGTAGAGAGGTGCTCCGCCTTCATGGAATTCATCGAGGTACATAGGCACATACAAACACCGACCCCGTCATCGACGACGACCACATCGTCGGCCCTGAACGTCCGCACCCGCGTCTTCTTCGCTCAAATACGCGACCACGCCTTCGTCGTCCATGGCCTTGGCCCACCCACGTCCTCAAGGGCACGTAGGCCGGCGGCAACGCGGGCAAGAATCTTCACCTCGAGCTCCGTGTGGCGCTCCGGGGTCAGCTTTTTGTACAAGGTGGCCTTTTGGCAAGGCATGGTAGTGGCGGATGGGGACGGGAATGGGAGGGGGCAAGCTCGTGGAGGCGCGGATAGGGAGGGGAGGAAATGGGCGCCTAGGGTTTGGTCAGTCGGGTTAAATATAGCTGGGAAGGGGCGGCGCCGCTTCAGTTCTATGTGGGTCAGTTTGGCGTAGCAGTCGTGTGCGGACACGTTCGGGCGGCCCCAAATCGCCGCACATATGGGCTGGATATAAGAGTTGCCAGATAGTACATACATTAGGGTTAGGTTTGGAGGTACGGTTAGGTGGCCAGTTTCTATCTGGACTGTGTCCGAAGTGTACGGACGTTTAGAGGAAATTGGGGGGTCCGGTGGACTGTACGGACGTTTAGGGGGAAATTGGGGGGTCCGGTTGGAGATGCTCAAGTCTCGTCAGTTACAGTGGCGTTTTTTACATGCCAAATATGCTAGTCGGGCTGGGTTATTTCAAAAGTTGTATTCGTCTTCGCCGCTAACGTTTTTCAGTATTCACTACGTTGGGTCTAAAACAACCAAGTGCTTTGGAACAAGCCAACCTGACTAGCGTATCCATGATGTGAAAAATCCACCCTGACACGGCTAAGTACTTTGAAATAATCCAAACTGACATATCTAGGCCGTAAAAAAGTCCACCCTGGCCGACAAGATTCCACAACCAGATCTAGATGTAAGTTTTCGCAAGGGCCAGATTTAACTAAAAGTTAATAGGCCATTTTGGAGGAAATATACTACGTCTTCATCACGATTCTGGAGTCTCTTTGTGCCGTCATAATTGTTTGGTGGGGAAACCCATGTGAGATTCATGTGGAGCAACGACAAAGATGTTGATTTCGAACGCAGGAAAGGACGTCTATTTTCTTATTTGGTTTGAAATCACTAGAAAAATGTCGGCTTTTACGAAGGCCTGCTAGTTTCCTCTATATTCTTGACATTTGATGTGTGACATGTTTGATGCCCGACGGACTTCTCCATATCGGTTGTGTTGGCAAAACCTCTCCCATACCTCTTCCCCAAGGCCCCCGCTCTCTTCTTCTTCTTCCTCCTCCTCCTCCTCCCCCTACCATGTTTGGCTCCTCTTCCTCTACCACGTCCACGTCCACCATCAATAATAATAAAGTCCACCCACTCCGGGTTTTCAGGATCATGTTCGCCCTACTGTGGTAATACTCCTTCTTGTACTTTGTAATAGATACAAAACAACTTAACTTTCTGTACATCAAGCTTCACCCTAAGTCGAACAAAACTTCCCACAAGCCCAGATGGAAGTTTGATCTGAACTTCTTTGATCTCTCCCATGTCACTCGCCATAACTCTAATTGTTGGCTCTTTTAAATAATAATATGGGAGTTCATGAATTTGCGCACATACAACAATTCTATCTAGCTTCACCCACTGGGCGTTTGGGAAACCATCGTACTCCTCGATGATGAAGGCTTGTTTCCTGAACAACCACGTGCCCTGTAATGCCCGCGGTTTTTCCCCAAATTAGAATTGCTTGTTTTTCTTTTTGCATCATCATGACATCAGTATCATCGCATCGTATATTTTTTACCGCAAAAATTATTTTTATTAAACCCTATTTTATTTTTCTAAAATTGTCGAAAAAATATTTTATCGAGACAGTCGTCTCCGTTTTCTAAAATTAATTGCCAAAATTGTTTTGCAAAATAAAAATAAAATTCGAGTGCGAGAGAGAGTAGCCCAACCCTGACCCAAAGCCCACCTAGCCTCCAAACCCTAGGGTTCCCCCTGGCAGTTTTGTTTTCCTACCCCCTCCAGCTTTGCAGCCACCCTCCGTCCTTTTCTTCTTTTCGCAGACAAGCCCTTCCACCTTCAAATCAGGTCCCTACAAAATTCTTTTCAGGTCCCTCCCCCTCCTCTCTCTCTTTCTCTCTCCTCTCCCTTCTTCCTCTTTTTCTCTCCCCGATCCCCTCCTTCCTCCTCTCGTTCCCGAGCCGCACCTCACCTCCACCACCGCAACTCCTTCCCGCCGCTGTGACTGCTGTTGCTTCTCACCGACGCCGCGTTCCCGGCTACCTGTTTCGTGGGCCCGCCTCCTCACCTCCCGCCTTTCTTCCGCACCTACGCGTGCTTGACCCCGCGGAGCTCCCCTCACCGCGCGGCCGCTCCTTTGGCGACGCCGGCCCACGCCGCCCCGTCCTCGTTTCCTTCTCCCGCGCCAGCTCCCCGCCGTCATCGCCCTTCCTCACCCATGGCTCGCTACCATCGCGCCCTTCCTTCAGCCCGCACCCGTGCGCCACCACCGTCCTCTCTCCCTGGTACTCTCCCTCCTCCTCTCCCCGATGCTCCTCCTCCGGCCAGTGCCTCTCCTCCGCGCGCCTCCAGCTCCGGCCGTGCACCTCCACCTCGACCACGAGCCCGTCTCCTCTCCCTCTAGCTCACAGTCGTCGTGTCCCTCCTTCCGCCTCTTTTCTCCCCTGCGCCTGCAACGTGTTCGGTGAAATTCCCACAAGGACCCAGTGTTTTTCCCGCGGCCGTTCCCGTTCCCGTCTTCGTGCCCTCCACCGAGCTCGTGCTGCTGCTGCTCCCGGTCGCCTCCGTGTCTGTCTCTGTGTCATGTCGGCTCTGTGTTTCCCGTGGCCGTTGCCGGTTCCCCGTCTCCCGCTTCCCGGAGTTTCCGTTGGGAAGCCTCGATCCCCGACCGTTTCCGACGTGTCTCCGTTCCCGTCGCGTTCCCGACGTCTCCGTGTTTCTTCTCCCGCTCCCGGTGCGGTTTCCCGATTCCAGTTTCCCGATGTTTGTTTCCCGACGGGAAAGTTTTCCCGTTTCCGTCCCCGATGTGCCTCCCGTCGTGAAGCGTTCCTGTTTTCGTTCCCAATCCCGTTTCCGTTCCCGTCATGAAGCCTCCCCAACGCCGAGTTCTCCGTTTCCCCGTCGTGAAGCACCGTGAAGACCGGAGCCGCCAAGATCTTCCACGACGACCGTGAACGACGACGTGCGCCAAGTTCTCCAATTCGACTTGTGTGACGGCCGCCTTCGTGCGCGTCCGTGAAGACCCCCCCCCCCCCCCCCCCCCCGATGCCGTGGAACCCCGTCGACCCCGAAGCCCGGAACGCCAAGGTCCGCCACGACGACGACCCAAGTACGACTACTTCCACGACGTCGACTACCTCGACTACTTCGACTCCGGATGAACGACTACCTCGACTCCGGACGAACGACTACTACGACTACTTCGACTACGACGGCTACTTCGACCACTTCCTCTCCGAAATCCGAAGATCCCCGAATCCGATGTGTGACCCCAACCCTAACCCCTATGCCATATATATATCCGTATCTTATAAAATCATGCATGCCTAATTAACATCGAACCTTTATCCATTTAGTTGAATTAAATCAATTTAATTATGGGGTTTGTCCGGTGCATTTATATTGTGCACCGATCCCATTTAAAATGATTTGCCATGTGTTAGGAAATAAAATTGGATCACATTTAATTTGTCATGCATCATGTCATCAACATGCCGCTTCTTTTGCCGTAGTAGTAAAATGCATTTTTGCGCCTTCCAGTGTTCGTTGCTTCTTCGGGATAGGCCGTTGATTTGATGTGAGCAACGACAAGTTCTGCTACCTCTACCGGATTGCAGGCAAGTGATACTCCCTTGCTATCTTTGCTTGTTTTCTGTCTCTTACTCGTCCTATCTTTTGTTCCTTGCTAGCCTTATGTCACGATGCTTGTGTCTCGATCCTATATGCATGTTTACCTTGCAGCCATGATATAGCCACACCCCCACATCCTATTACCCTGTTGCTTGTTTACCTTGTTGGCCTTGCGAGTCCTAGTGCATGCTTAGGTGCTTTGCTTCAGTCCTGTTATCTTTTTGTCTAGTCTTGCTTATAACATGGTAGCTAGGCTCAACTAAAATGGTAATCTTTAATTTCTGTTGCGATGGGAATAACTTAATAAAGATAAGGCACCGGCGGAAGGCCAATCGTGGTGATTTGTTCTGCTAGTGTCGCCTAGGACCCGAGTTCTTTTCCGCTGATCCAAGACTGAGCGCACTAACCACATGTGGGAGTTCTATGGGCCTCCCCGCAATCTATTACCGGATCCTCAAACCTGTCCAGATGCCACAAGTAGTTCAGGTGTTTCGATAGAAGTTGTGGCATGAGCGTTAACCGCATGTGGAAGGAGGGGCAATCGTATGAGTGTTCCCTCCCGAAGCCGTCCACGCAACGGTTAGGCCCACCTCGAAGCTTCGGCCGGACTCTCAAGGTGGATCAGTCCTAGCTAGGTGGCTCCCTGGACTTGTTTGTATTGAAGGGAAGTATTGCGTCGAACGCTCCACCGGTACACCTCTAAGTGAGTGTTTCGATGCGTGTGAGTTCATTGGTGCATCCCTGCAGGGTTAAATCTTTTCGAAAAGCCGTGTCCGCGGTTATGAACGACTTGGTGAAATGCGCTGGCTAAAAAGATCATAGACAACTTGCACTTTGTGATGATAATAACTTGACTAGTAAGATAGATTACTTGAATAATAACCCATAAAATTTGTCCACCGTGTGAGTGTCCGGACTTCTTCCTCGTGGGCTGAGGATACGAGGGAGTCGTTTTAGGGCGGGTTTGTTTGGTGAGTAGTATAGTTGGTTTCTTATGCGCTCTCTTACCTTGTCTCTGATAGATGAAAGTTGTAGCGTGTCTCTATAAGTTGTTAGTGCTGCTTGCCGCCTCAATCGCTAACCCTCTTTCCCCGGAATTCCAACTTTGATATCTTGTGAGTATTACTTGCCAGTACTTCTACTAGTACTGACCCCTTCGGGCTGCTATTCCAATGCAGCCAAACAGGTTTGAGGTCTGACGACGTTAGCTTGGGAATCCCTCCGGCTTGGCCTGGGCAGGGATATGGTGCCTTCGTTTATCTTCAGGACTCTTAGTCCAATTTGTTTCTTGTCCGTAGCCGGACGCTACCCGCTTCCGTTGTTATTTGGATCTTTGTATTGTATCTTTGCTCTTGACTCGGAGAGTCGTTGTTATATATATGTTATTTTGTGGGTTCCATCGAGAACTGTTGTAATGTTATCACAATTCCACCCGCATAACGTGTGTGTTGCGACCTGCACGTTATGCCTGGTGGGCATCCTTTAGGATCGTTATTATGCGTATTTGGCTGGAACGCTAAAATCTGCATAGTACCGATCTTGGGGCATTACAAAGTGGTATCAGAGCTCTGGTTCTTCGATACCCCGCGAGTCCAGTCTGCCTGTAGGATACCCTAGCTAATAGTCGTTGTTGTAGAGTGTCCAAACTATTTTACTAAAAGCTATTTGAAAATATCTTAATAGGATTCTTGTTTATTCCTTACCTCTATTCTATTTCCCTCTTACCTTGTGTGATTTAAAACCTCTCTCTTATCTATCTTCCGGTTATAGCATCTTCGTGAGTGGATGATCTCTTGCCCTTTTATCCTAATAGGTTCGATCTTCAGATGAATCTCGACGGAAGGTCATCGCGATCGACGTGAGCAAGAATCTTTTGTTAGTGGTGTCGAGAAGATCAACCAGGTGCGACAAGATTCGATAGAATAACCTCCTCTTCTTCTCTCCGACGGTAGCGTGGATCTCGGGGCGAGATCCCTTGTTAGTGGTGTCGGTTGTAATGCCCGGGGTTTTTCCCCAAATTAGAATTGCTTGTTTTTCTTTTTGCATCATCATGACATCAGCATCATCGCATCGCATATTTTTGACCGCAAAAATTATTTTTATTAAACCCTATTTTATTTTTCTAAAATTGTCGGAAATATATTTTATCGAGACAGTCGTCTCCGTTTTCTAAAATTAATTGCCAAAATTGTTTTGCAAAATAAAAATAAAATTCGAGTGCGAGAGAGAGTAGCCCAACCCTGACCCAAAGCCCACCTAGCCTCCAAACCCTAGGGTTCCCCCTGGCAGTTTTGTTTTCCTACCCCCTCCAGCTTTGCAGCCACCCTCCGTCCTTTTCTTCTTTTCGCAGACAAGCCCTTCCACCTCCAAATCAGGTCCCTGCAAATTCTTTTCAGGTCCCTCCCCCTCCCCTCTCTCTCTCTCTTTCTCTCTCCTCTCCCTTCTTCCTCTTTTTCTCTCCCCGATCCCCTCCTTCCTCCTCTCGTTCTCGAGCCGCACCTCACCTCCACCACTGCAACTCCTTCCCGCCGCTGTGACTACTGTTGCTGCTCACCGACGCCGCGTTCCCGGCTACCTGTTCCGTGGGCCCGCCTCCTCACCTCCCGCCTTTCTTCCGAACCTACGCGTGCTTGACCCCGCGGAGCTCCCCTCACCGCGCGGCCGCTACTTTGGCGACGCCGGCCCGCGCCGCCCCGTCCTCGCTTCCTTCTCCCGCGCCAGCTCCCCGCCGTCATCGCCCTTCCTCACCCGTGGCTCGCTGTCGTCGCGCCCTTCCTTCAGCCCGCACCCGTGCGCCACCACCGTCCTCTCTCCCTGGTACTCTCCCTCCTCCTCTCCCCGATGCTCCTCCTCCGGCCAGTGCCTCTCCTCCGCGCGCCTCCAGCTCCGGCCGTGCACCTCCACCTCGACCACGAGCCCGTCCCCTCTCCCTCTAGCTCACAGTCGTCGTGTCCCTCCTTCCGCCTCTTTTCTCCCCTGCGCCTGCAACATGTTCGGTGAAATTCCCGCAAGGACCCGGTGTTTTTCCCGCGGCCGTTCCCGTTCCCGTCTTCGTGCCCGCCACCGAGCTCGTGCTGCTGCTGCTCCCGGTCGCCTCCGTGTCCGTCTCTGTGTCATGTCGGCTCTGTGTTTCCCGTGCCCGTTGCCGGTTCCCCATCTCCCGCTTCCCGAAGTTCTGTCGGGAAGCCTCGATCCCCGATCGTTTCCGACATGTCTCCATTCTCGTCGCGTTCCCGACGTCTCCGTGTTTCTTCTCCCGCTCCCGGTGCGGTTTCCTGATTCCGGTTTCCCGATGTTTGTTTCCCGACGGGAAAGTTTTCCCGTTTTCGTCCCCGATGTGCCTCTCGTCGTGAAGCGTTCCCGTTTTCGTTCCCGATCCCGTTTCTGTTCCCGTCGTGAAGCCTCCCCGACGCTGAAAGGGGATCGTATAAGCACCTAGAGGGGGGGGTGAATAGGTGCTACCCAATTTTTAATTCTTTTTCAATTTAGGCTTGACACAAAAGATAAATTCTCTAGATATGCAACTACGGTGAATTTATCTATATGACAACCAAACTAAACAACTAGGCAATTAACGAAACAAGTAAAGGTAAGAGATAACCGAGAGAGGAAGCACGCGGAGACAAGGGTGTATTCCCGAGTTCCTCCTTGTTAAGGGAGTACGTCTCGTTGGAGGGGTGTGAGCTCGCCACGAAGGCCTACTCAACGCCACAAAGGCCTCACCCTATTCTCCGATGAACCTCGCCACAAAGGCCTAGTTCACCTTCCACTATCGGAGTCCTTCAAGGCGGAATCCGGAGCCCTTACAACGTTCTTGGGGCACACACCCACAACTTAATTGGGGGCTCCCAAATCAACAACTCTGTTACAATTACAACAACAAGTGAGCACAAGAATCTAGGGTAACACAAAGCTAACCCTAGAAACAAGAATCCTCTAGAGAACGAGGGGGAAATGAAGAACGGCTTGGTGAAGATGTAGATCCGGGTCTTCTCCTTCAATCCTCCGAAGATCAACGCGTTTGGACGGAGGAGTTGGGAGAATTTGTGATTTTGAGCTCTCAAAAACTAGGGTTCATAAATGCTGGACGAGCTGGCTGGCTTGAGGTAGGTGGAGGGGTATTTATACCCCTCTGCAAAAACTAGCTGTTTGGGTTCACTTAACCCGGAGACTCCGACCTAAGAGGGCCGGAGACTCCGGCCTTGGCCGGAGACTCCGGTCTTCTTCCGGGGTCCCTCCGTGCAGGCTCAAGTAGCTCCCCACACTTGCACTCTTGATCGAAGGGCCGGAGACTCCGGCCAGGAGGGCCGGAGACTCCGGCGTGAGCCGGATACTCCGTACCCGGGCGGAGAGTTGTCGATGATGCTGAGCAGGCCGGAGACTCCGGCCACCAGGGACCGGATACTCCGGCCTTCCTCCGGTGTTCCTCCGGAGGGGTGTCCAGTGGCTCCCCACACATCGGCCAGAGAGCAGGAAAACGAGGGGGCTGGAGACTCCAGCCTGGGAGGCCGGAAACTCCGGCCAGGAGTTTCCTGCAGCAATCAAAACTTTGCCCTTTCTTCACTTTTTGGTGCAAGATGCTAGGGATAAAAATTATGTCAAAACCTGCACCACTTAGCATCACATTAGATAGTCATTAGTGTTGTTAACTAACACACAAAACACATAGGGGTTAGGAAATGTTCTTTCAATCTCCCCCTTTTTGGTGTTAGATGACAACACTAAGATTTGCAAAAATAAAGGATCATATCATGTGACAAATAGCATCTCCCCCTAAATGTGTGCACAATAGACAAGATTTTACAAAATAGAATAAATCCACATATAGGGGAGGATGCCACAAATGAAATAAGACATGATATAATCAAGGACACAATCATTTGCAACAATAAGGAACATGATATAGAGGGGTTGATGAAAATGTTAGCAACCATACCTTGTGAGTGAGACTAAAAGATAATTCCAAAGCATATTTCACCTCACACATAATTCAACCATAGATAAAACCGATATCATGTCTCCTTAACGACCATAAGATCCACATCTCACACATAAAAAAGCAAATAGAGTTCAACACAAAGTTCAACGAAATAAAAGGAACACAAGCTCTTAAGGAATGATAAAAGCAAATGCTTGTGCTCCGACCCAAGCAAATCCCACGGATAGCCTACTAGAACCATTTCTCCCCCTTTGGCATCGAAACACCAAAAAGGAAGAAAGGCGATGCTAACGAACCCCAAAGAAGTCACTCGGAGTCCTCGTCGGTGGCGTCATCATCATCATCATCCTCATCATATTGAGAGCCACTAGCATCTTCATCTTCTTCAATCTCTCCATGAGGCATTGGAGCCTTTCCGGTGTTGCGTGAGGAAGAAGGCATATGGGAGGACACGTCCTCAAACTCAAAATGTGACCAAGGGAATTGCCTTGCGTGCCAAGCATCATAGGGAATTGCCGCTTCACTACCGGAGGATCCTTCTTCTTCGGCGAGCTCTTCTTGTGTTGCTTTGCCAATGCGAGGAGGAGGAGGAGGTGGTGGAGTCTTGTCCCTCTTTTTCTCCAACTCCCTGAACAACTTATTTTGATTGGAGATGATCAACTTCCTCTCCTTATAACCTTCATAATTTTCCCGGTGGAGACACACATTCATGCGAATCACCATCTTCTCAAACCAACTAAGCTTCTTTATCTTTCTTTGCACATCATCTTTGCCTTTGCTAACCCATGAGGGAGGGTCGGCATTCTTGCTCCTCCTACGAACGGGTGCCACATCTTCTTCCTCTTCCTCACTTGAAGCAAACGGAACACGAGAGGGACCACTTGAAGACGAAGGCTTGTCATGCTTGAGGATTTGAAGGGAGCCGGCCTTGTGAACGGTGAAGTGCTCACGGTTGAGAGATGGCACTTGGTCAAGGATAAGCATCATCACATAAGGTGCATAAATAGGATTCTTCATCTCATGCACGGCCCAATGCAACTCGCATTTGATGAAATCCATCACGTCAATCTCATAACCTTGACAATTAACTCCGGCTTGAAGCACCTCATAGGAATGAGCAAGAAGATTGACAAGCCCTCCACGAATTGCATCCACATTCCCGGCTTGAGGCGCAATATTGCTTCTAAACATGCGAAGGAGGATATTAAAGGTGGGGAAAAGGTCCTTGTTGGAGCCAACAGCTGATTTGTTGAGATAAAGCGGTGTCAACTTGTTCTTGTCATAATGGACCCCTTCCGTGTGCATGATTCTTCCTTGGGAGGCTTCACCCGTGCGGAACACATATCCAAGCAAAGCACCGAACCTTGTCATAGAAGACTCACATCTCATAGGCCCGGTCATCCAAGTCAACTTAACATCAACATCTTCTCCAAACTGAACGGTAGCAAAGAATTGGTGCACCAAGTCGATGTCATAGTTTTGTTGAAGCGTCATGAGATGCTCCAACCCTAGCTTGCGAACAATCCACACGGCTTCTTGGAAATATTGTTTAGTGCTAAGGGCGGAGAGATTAAGCACCTTTTGCACACAAACCTTGTTAGGACCCGAGAGCCTGGCATACACTTCATCCATCACAATCTCTTGTTCCGTTCTCCAAAACCGAGGATTGGAGGTGTTTCGTGGCATATCGAAGAAAGGCTGCGACCTCATTGCACGGAACTCGGATTTGTTCAACCCACTAAGAGTGGTCAAATTGTCAAACTTAGCTTTCTTAGCCCTCTCTTGAGCAAGGAACTCTTCTTCGGCTCTCCTTTGTGCAGCCGCTCTAGCTGCAGCACCCCTATCACGCTGAACCATGCGGCCATCCTCAGTCCGATCCAAATAAGCACGATTTCCTCTCTTTTCTTTTCTAGTCACCTTATTGGGGTTGTGAGCGAGTTTCTTGAGACGCTGAGAGGAACCTGTGAGTAACAGATAGAAGGTAGCAGGGGGATAAGCATACATGTCCATGGAAACAAAGAATGCATCAGTTGGAGAATCAAAAGCACTCAAACTTGATCTACACCGGAGATTCCGGCCTCAGGGGCCGGAGATTCCGGCCACACCGGAGTCTCCGGCCTGGGACAGGCCGGAGTCTCCGGCCCTGAGACTGAGAACCTAGGGTTAGGTCAAAATTCGATGCTAAAGATTCTAAAAGTGATACATTGAGATGAAAACAAGCCAGCAAGAGATTTCACACCATAGGGAGCAACACTACACACTCTATCCAAGATCTAGGAAGAAACCTAGAGAGGGAGAGGGAGATGTACCGCTGCTCGACATGGTGGAGGTCACCAATGGTGGGGAGGAGGTTCCCCAACGTTGGAGAGGAGGGGAGGCCGGCTGGACGGCGGATTCCGGCGGCGGGGAGCGGCCGGAGGAGCTTCTCCAAGGTGAGGGCGGCAGCAGGGAAGAGGAGAGAGTCGGGGGTGGAAGAGAGTTGTGAAAACAACTCCCACCCCGATCCCCTTTTTGATCCCCTGGATTCGCCGAGGCCGGAGTCTCCGGCCTAAGCACACCGGAGTCTCCGGGGTGCCGGATTCTCCGTGGCTTAGGGCGGAGACTCTGCACAGACCGGAGTCTCCGGTGTTAGACACCGGAGTCTCCGGCCCCCACAGCGCAGAGAAGCTGATTTAGGGTGGTGGACATGTATGTGGCAAGAGGAGCAAGGTTTGGGGAAAGTAGAGGCTTGGGATAGACAACACAAACTGGGATGGTACTTCACACTCATCTTGCAAAAGCCAAAAACAATAAAAGCCAAGATTGAGTGAGTTTCCCATAAGAACACAAGATTTGCAAATAAAATCCAATAAAATCCCAAAAGAACCAACTCTTCACAAGGAAGAGGTCGGTGGCCTAGGCCACCATGTATGAGTTTATGGAATGGCACCGCGAAGATATATCTTGGGTCCATAACCAATACTCGTCATTTAAACTCACAATTCATGAATTGAATATAGAGAAGAACAATGAATGCATTAATTTAGGCATAATGGGGGGAGGGAGAGCCCAATAGTTAGGACAACACTCCCCCTATGTCCATGCCTACACCTAAACCCAAATAGAGAATTGACCTATAGGTGTGTATGCAAGATGGTCAAGTCAAGCTCCTCGAATCCACGATATTTAGTTCATTCCTCAAATAAGTGAATCTTGCTTCATCAAGTGGCTTCGTGAATATATCGGCAAGTTGATCCTTGGTTGGCACATAAGCAAGCTCAATGTCTCCACGGGCAACATGATCTCGAATGAAATGATGACGAATCTCAATGTGCTTGGTTCTTGAATGTTGCACCGGGTTGTAGGCGATCTTGATAGCACTCTCATTGTCACACAAAAGAGGCACTTTGTCACAAGTGACACCGTACTCCTTCAAGGTTTGCCTCATCCATAACAATTGAGTGCATGCACTTGCGGCGGCAACATACTCGGCTTCGGCGGTGGAGAGGGAAATGCAATTTTGCTTCTTAGAAGACCAACTCACCAAAGACCCGCCAAGAAATTGGCAAGCCCCGGAAGTTGATTTCCTATCATCTTGATCACCGGCCCAATCCGAATCCGTGAAACCCCGAAGAGTGAAAGATGAATCCCTTGGATACCACAAACCAACCTTGGGTATGAATTAAATATCGTAGGATTCTCTTGACCGCCAACATGTGGCTTTCTTTAGGAGCCGCTTGATACCTTGCACACACACCTACACTCAACACAATATCGGGTCTAGATGCACAAAGGTAAAGCAACGAACCTATCATGGAGCGGTAGAGCTTTTGATCCACATCTATACCCTTTGGGTTAAGTTGTAGATGGCACTTGGTATCCATAGGAGTCTTCTTCTCCTTAGCATCCACCATATTGAATCTCTTGAGCATGTCTTGGATATACTTTGCTTGGCTAATAAAAGTCCCTCCTCTCAATTGCTTGATCTCAAATCCAAGGAAGAACTTCAACTCGCCCATCATAGACATCTCAAACCTATCGGTCATAAGCTTTGCAAATTCATCATTAAAAGCTTTGTTAGATGAGCCAAAGATAATATCATCAACATATAGTTGGCATACGAAAAGCTCCCCTTTAACCCTCTTAGTAAAAAGAGTGGGATCGATTTGCCCAACTTCAAACCCACGGTCTAACAATAACTCTCTAAGGTGCTCATACCACGCACGTGGTGCTTGCTTAAGTCCATAGAGCGCCTTATCGAGCTTGTAGACATGGTTAGGGAAGTTGGGGTCCTCAAATCCCGGGGGTTGCTTAACGAATACCAACTCTTTCAGAGGACCATTAAGAAAAGCACTTTTAACATCCATTTATTGCAATTTGAAGTTATAGCAAGAAGCATAAGCAAGGAGGATACGGATGGACTCAAGACGAGCCACGGGAGCATAGGTCTCTCCAAAATCAATGCCTTCAACTTGAGAGTACCCTTGAGCCACCAAACGAGCCTTGTTCCTCACCACCATGCCATGCTCATCTTGCTTGTTCTTGAAAATCCACTTTGTGCCTTGTCGTGGTGGTGTCACGGCAGATGCCATATAGGCTTGATGTGGGGCCGATTCGGCGTGGTCCGCAGACTCCATAGCACTGCCGGAATCTCATCCAGCCAACAACCCGGAGCACGCAACAGTGGCTCAATCAACCGGGGTTTGATGCCGGATAAGATTAAGGCATTTGATCTTTCCACTTGTCCATTGGACTGCGGATGCGCTACCGAGGCCAAGTCTAGCCGGATTCTCTTTTCCTGGCAAAACCGAGCAAAGGCTCCCTCGGCGAAATTGGTGCCATTATCCGTGATAATGCTGTGCGGGTGCCCATACCTTAGGATAATATCCTTTAGGAATGACACGGCTGTGCGGCCGTCGCACTTTCTGATTGGCTTTACCTCGATCCACTTGGTGAACTTGTCCACCATCACCAGGATGTGAGTCATGTTACCTCGGGCTGGTTTGAATGGTCCCACCATATCCAGACACCATACTGCAAATGGCCAAGTGATAGGGATAGTCTTAAGAGCTGATGCCGGCATATGGATCTTGTGAGCAAACCTCTGACATCCTTCACACTTCCGGACAATATCTTCTGCTTGTTGCAAAGCGCTAGGCCAGTAGAATCCATATCGGAATGCTTTAGCCACTATAGCTCGGGAAGAGGCGTGATGACCGCACTCCCCCTGGTGGATATCTCGGAGGATTCTTTCTCCTTCTTCTGGCTCGACACAGCGCTGAAGCACAGTGGTCACACTTCTCTTGTACAGCTCATGATTTATGATTGTGAAGGCTTTGGATCGCCTTTGGATTTGTCTGGCCGAGACCTCATCATTCGGTAGAGTACCATCCACCATGAATGTCATGATGGGCTGTGCCCATGCCGGTACAGGGCGAGTGCCGAGTACAGGCTCGTCGATTTCCATTGCATCAACCGACATCACCATACCCGACATAAGCTGGTGAGTCCCCGAGTCCTCCCAAGGAGTTCCCGAGTTCCGCCAGGCAGCTTTCCAATTCTCCAGCGTGGTCGCCGAGTCCTGCTGAATGTACTCAATCTCCATGGAAGTCCCCGGGTCCTGTGCAGCAGTCCCCGAGTCCTGCAACTTGCTTCCGATGTCTACATCCATCGGGATGGTACCGAGCTCTGGATTACCCGGGATGAATATCGATTCTGATTCGGGTGAAGGCTTGATTGATGGCTTGTGAAGATGCTCCAGTGACACTCCGGGCGGAATGGCTTGCCAATATGACCCAATTTTGGACAACATGTCTGCACTCTCATTATCTGTCCGCCGAATGTGCGTGAATTCGCACCCATCAAAGAATCCCGAAATTTTCTGGACATGGAACCGGTATGCCGCCATGTTGGCATCTAGGGCATCCCAGTTGCCCGATGTTTGCTGGATCACCAGGTCCGAGTCGCCATAACAGATGATTCGGCGGATTCCAATTTCTTTGGCCACTTTGAGTCCATGAATCAGTGCTTCATACTCGGCGACATTGTTGGAAGCAGCGAAGTGAACTTGCAACACATATTTCAGTTGATCTCGCTTTGGTGAGGTGAGAACTACACCAGCTCCCAGGCCCTCCTTTACCTTGGACCCGTCAAAATGCATTCTCCAATAGTTGGAGTCCGGCAGGGACGGCTCATATTCCATCTCGGCCCAGTCCACAAGGAACTCGGCCACCGCTTGAGATTTGATGGTATCTCTTCTGGCATACTGCGGCGCATAAGCTGCAAGCTCAATAGCCCATTTGGCGACTCGGCCAGTGGCATCTTTGTTACCTATGATTTCCGACACAGGGGCCGCACTCACGACAGTTATGGGATGCTCCTGGAAGTAATGCTTTAGTTTCTTGGCCGCCATATAGACGCCGTAAGTCATTTTTTGATAGTGAGGGTAGTTTTGCTTTGATGCGGAGAGCACCTCACTCAAATAATATACCGGCCTCTGCACGGTAGCTCCTTGTTCTTCTCGCTCCACCACTACTACGACACTAACGACTCGGTTTAGTGGCCGCAACGTAGAGCAGCATGGGCTCACTCGGTAGTGGCGAAGCCAATATCGGCGCAGTTGCCAACATTACTTTTAACTCATGAAACGCCGAATCCGCTTGCGGAGTCCAGCTGAACCTGTCTGATTTCTTCATTAGTTGGTATAAGGGCAAGGCCTTTTCTCCCAACCGACCTAAGAAACGACTCAGAGATGCCAGGCACCCGGTGAATTTCTGGACATCTCGGAGGCATCTCGGCAACTTCATTTTTTCTATCGCCCGGATCTTAGTCGGGTTTGCCTCGATACCCCGGCTTGATACGAGGAAACCGAGTAACTTTCCTGCTGGTACACCGAATGTACACTTATCCGGATTAAGTTTAAGTCGGAATTTTCTTAGGTTCGCGAATGTCTCTTTGAGATCATCCAGCAAAGTCCGTTTTTCTTTAGTTTTAATAACTATGTCGTCGACATACACCTGCACATTTTTACCTATCTGGTCATGCAAGCATTTTTGCATACAGCGCTGATAAGTGGCACCAGCATTTCTTAAACCGAAACACATGACACGATAGCAATAAGCCCCGTACGGGGTGATAAAAGCAGTCTTTATTTGATCATCAGGATTAAGTGGTATCTGGTGAAAACCAGAGTACGCATCTACAAATGATAACAGCTCACACCCGGCTGTGGAGTCGATCACTTGATCGATCCGAGGTAGTGGGAACGGATCCTTAGGACATGCCTTGTTCAGGTGTGTGTAGTCGACACACATGCGCCAGACAGTGGCAGCATCCGGCTCTTCTTTCTTCTTTTCTACCAGGACTGGGTTAGCCAACCAATCCGGGTATTTCACCTCGACGACAGCATTAGCTGCGAGTAACTTGGCTAACTCGTCACCCACAGCCTTCCTTCTTCCTTCGGCCAGACGTCGTGTCGGTTGCTTCACAGGCCTAGCATCTGGCCTGACATGCAGAGAATGCTCAGCCAACTCCCTCGGAACACCCAGCAAGTCCTGACTGGACCATGCGAAGATATCCCGATTCTCACGGAGGAAGTGGATGAGCTCGCTTTCCTATTTGCTGTCCAGCCCGGCACCGATGATGACGGTATGGTCCGGGTTAGACTCGTCGACGCCCACTTTCTTGGACTCCTTCGCTGCCTGGAAGGTGGCAGTCTGCTGCGGGTTGGCCGGACTCGGTATACCGAGTTGAGCAGATTGGGCCAGAGCCACCACCTCATGGATTCTCTTCTTCTCGGCAGCGATCACAAGTGACTCGGCCAGCATAGATCCGGCAGAAGCACACTCCATGGAACGCTTGTAATCACCCGAGATAGTGATGACACCATTCGGACCCGGCATCTTCATCTTCAGGTAGGCCACATGAGTGGACGCCATGAACTTGGCGAGCGCTGGCCTACCGAGTAAGGCATGATAGGGGCTTTCGAGATCCACAACCTCGAACAACAGACTCTCGGTTCTGCTATTGCTTTTGTCGCCGAAGGCAACGTCAACCCACACTGTGCCCATTGGTGCATGCGAAACACCCGGCACAATTCCATGAAAGGTGGTTCTGCTTGGCTGCATCATGTTCTCGGTTATACCGAGCTTGACCATAGTATCTCGGTACATAATATTGATGCTGCTCCCGTTGTCCACAAGGACCCGGGTGAACCTGACATTAATGCTGGGTCCGACGAATGTCGGATCCACCACCAGAGCATAACCTCCGGG
>QRDG01000289.1:101331-382329 GCA_012064385.1 Puccinellia tenuiflora | reverse complement strand
GGTTGAGCATTTGCACCTGTCAGAGGTGCGGGTCTCGGTGTCGGACCAGTAGCCGCTGACTGATTCTTGTGCCGGTCGCAGTCGCGAGTCGAGTGTTGCGCCGGTTTGCTGGGGTGTCGGGTGTGAAAGCAGCAAGGGCCATCCAGCATCTTCTCGTAGATGTACCTCTCTTGATCATCCAACTGTTTCTTGTTGCCACTCCATGGCTTCCTTTCTCCGTTCCACGGCTTTCTCTCGCCGTTCCATGGCTTCCTCTCGCCGTTCCACGGCTTTCTTCCTTCCGAGTTCTGGCCCCAAGCAGGACCCTCATTCTTCTGGCGCTGGCTGCTGCCGGCACCCGCTTGATCCTGGTCGACGGCTGCGACCTGGTCTGATCCGTATCGGTAATCCGGTCGGTCATCTCTTCTCTTGTTTCGGCTATCCGGGCGATCGTTACGCCGGCTTGATCTATCTCGGTCTTGAGCAGGATATCTCCTGCCCACATCAACCTGGGTCAACAATGGCTGTGTCGGGTCACCGAGTGCATAACTGTCAGCAATAGACATTGTCTCGGCCAAGGTGGCCGGCATCTCCCTCTGGAGTCTCTGCCAAAGCATGGAGCCATGTCGGCATCCTTGCGCAAACCACGCAATGGCTTGTGATTCAATCACTCCTTCACAGGAGTTCCGGATCGTGCTCCACCGGGTCAGGTACTCCCGGTCTGTCTCGTCTTCTCGCTGCCGACACATAGACAGCTGCTGAGGTCGATTCGGCCTCTTGTAAGTGCTGGAGAAGTTGCTGACGAAAGCGTCGGAGAAGTCGAGCCAGCAGTCAATGCTGTTCTCCTCCAGGTTATTCAGCCAGATTCGGGCTGGTCCCTCTAGCATCTGCGGCACATACCGCACCGCCCATCTGCGACTTCCGCCGGCGATGTGCACAGCGGTGACATAGTCTGTCAGCCAGTCCTCCGGCTTGGTGCTGCCGTCATAGGTCTTTGCACCCCGGGGGAGCTGGAAATTCGGCACCGGTGCCTGCTTCATGATCCGGGGTCCAAAGCATGCGGGACCCGGTGGACCTTGCTCCTCCAGCAATTCAGACAGATAGATTCTGTCCAGCTTGTTGCGTACATCATGAGCTGGTAACTGGCGAGCTCCCAGCCTAGCACCGAGTGCACCCTCGGTCGCCAGATCTCTGTATCTTGTGTACCCGGCACGCTCCATGGCCGAGTAACCGTCGTCGTACCGGTCAGCTGCCGGCTCGGCATACCCGGCACCCGCTTGATGACGAGGTGGAATGGGTGCCGGATACCGAGGTGGCTGACCCGGATTCACCGGATTGACCCGGTTGGCCTCTTGTCTGCCCTGAACGGGTCCTGGGCCTCCCTGGCCGACATCGCCTTGGGCAGCCTTCTGCTTTCCGGCATATACCGGATCATACGCCTGCAACTGTTTGTTCTTGCCAGAGTTCACACTCTGGCCACGGCTTGGGCCGACATACGGCGAAGAGGCCTGTCCCTTGGACGCTCCTCCAGCATTTCCACCCGAGTAAAGGTACCCGGATCCTCCTACACCCGGATTTGCATTCCGGTATGCCTCATTCTGCCTGTTGGCTACAGCTACCAACTCATTAACTCGGTCCTGCTGCCTACTACGAGCATCGCCGGATAAGTTAGGTAACTCAGCAATAGCAGCCTCAGCAGCTCTAAGATTCTTGCCCGGGGTACTATATTTCGGCCGGCCTGCCGACACATGACTAGCAGTTTTACCGGATCTAGCCCTACCATCTCTAGCTATCTCGGCATTGAGGTCTCTACCTCTAGCACGTACCTCATTTATGCGACTAACCGGGTTGGCTACCGGCGTAAAACCATGAGCGATATTGTACTCACGGAGAGATATGTCGAAGTCCTGCTTAACTCGGGCCACCTCCTGGGCCTCTCGAAGTATCTCCTGGCGCTGCTGCTCCAACTCCGCCTGAGTCAGAACAACATCTGCGCTTGGAGCCACTGGAGTCGTCAGCTTCTCGATCGCGCCCTGAAGAGGACTCGGCGTCACCGGCACAGCTGATGTACCGGCCTGCTCCGGACGATTCTCCGGCCTCTCCAACGGCGGGCGCGCCGTCCTGGCAGTTCTGGTGCTGACCTCGGCATCAGCGACTGGGGCGGTCATCATGACCTCTGCACAGCTAGCAGCGGGACGGGCGATACGTCGGCCGCGAGCTGCGCACACAGCGGGGGGATCCGCTGCAACCTGCACCCTTTCGGGAAACAGGCAGGGAACCTCGGTGGCGACGTAGACGGTGAGGGAGCCGAACTCGATGAGGCAGCCGTTCCGGGGTAGCGGCCTGCTGCCGAAACAGCCGGCGTTGTCGCTGATGACGTTGAGCGAGCCGAACCTGTGGACAAGGCCACAGAGAACGCGCTCACCCGACTCGATGAAGGAACCCGTCCGGATGAACACACCAGCCAGCGCCGCTGCTGACCCCACGGTGGGCGCCAACTGTCGTGGTGGTGTCACGGCAGATGCCATATAGGCTTGATGTGGGGCCGATTGGACGCTGGAGGTACCGGGGAGGGCTTGCACGCACTGCGTACAGACACAAACACACACACTCACACACACACACACGCGATTTACCCAGGTTCGGGGCTCTCGTGAGGAGATAACACCCCTACTCCTGCTTGCTGCTTGCTTTATATGTGGATTACAACTGGTTACAAGATTGCTCCTTGAGCTGTATGCGAAGAACTGCACTATCTAAGCCTCAACCGAGTCTCAGAACAGCCCTCTGGCTCTCCTCTAGCTCCCAGGAAATGCTAAGTATTTGCTCAGCGTCTCTGCCTATTGCCTGTGAATCGTCCCTGTAAGAGGAGCCCCTGGTACCCCTTATATAGGGAAACCCAGGGTTACAGTGTAAAACAATGCTACTGGCGCCATACTCCTTGGTCTCCGGCCGGCACGGGCGCCGCTGTGCCATGCCCAGACCGTGGCAGCGCTGGTCGCCACGGTCGCCGCTGCACCCGACAGCACGCCCAAGCCTAGGCTTAGAGCCACTGTGCCGCGCCGCCCGCGTCAGAGGCGTGGCCGAGGCTTGGCACGCCGTCCACTTGCAGCACGCCGCCGCCCTTGTTTCGCTCCGTGTCTCAAGGAGCTTGGACCACCGTCCGAGATGACCCCACCCGGCATAAGTGTGCCTTAAGCTGGTAACTCGGTTTACTCCCTCCTGCACATAAGAACAACGAAGGATAGTCCGACATATAATAACACGATCCGACATAAGGCTATGTCGGTTTGACCTGACTCGGATAAATCCAGATAAGCTAGTATGGTATGTCGGTTTCCATTGACTTCGGTCAACTCCGAGTCATCCTGATTTTACCATATTGACCCCACTCGGGGGCTCCCCCCAGACACAACGCCACGAAGGCCTCACCCTATTCTCCGATGAACCTCGCCACAAAGGCCTAGTCCACCTTCCACTATCGGAGCCCTTCGAGGCGGATTCCGGAGCCTTTACAACGGTCTTGGGGCACACACCCACAACTTAATTGGGGGCTCCCAAATCAACAATCTGTAGCAATTACAACAAATGATAAGAACAACAAGCTAGGTCAACACAAGGCTAACCCTAGAAATGAGATCCTTCAAGTGAATGAAGGGGAAATGAAAAACTGCTCGGTGGAGTTGTAGATCCGAGGCTTCTCCTTCAATCCTCCAAGAATCAATGGATTTGGGTGGAGGGATTGAGAGATCTTCGAATTTTGGAGCTTGAGCTTGCTAGGGCATTAATGGAGGTGAGAGAAATGAACAAGCTAGCTCTCCAAAGGTAGGTGAAGGGGTATTTAAACCCCTTCACAAAACCTGGCCGTTGGAGGCCTCTTCTGGCCGTTGGGAGGCGTCTTCATCCCGCAGCGCCGGAAGTACCGCCCGGATGACCGGTACTTCCGGTCCTTCAGTCAACGGTCTTCATCGGCGTCGTCCAGTTCCCGCAGGGGCGGAAGTACCGCCGGGAGGCCGGTACTTCCGGTTTAGCGGAAGTACCGGTGTCACTTCCGGTGCTACTTCCGGAAACTATACAGAAGCTCATTTTCATAAGCGGTATTGGTTCCGGAAGTGGCTCCGGAAGTAACCAGCGGTAGTACCGCTGAACACGCCGGTACTTCCGGTTTAGCGGAAGTACCGGTGTTACTTCCGGTGCAACTTCTGGGGACATTCCAGTACCGAAAAACCATAAACGGAACTGCCTCCGGAAGTTCCGCCGGAACTTTTCAGCGGTAGTACCGGTGATTTTATCGGTACTTCCGATGAACCCTGAAGAAACCACTTAGCTTATCTTTTCGCGACGATTCTTTTGCACATCCTACACAACTGAGATTAAACATTAGGGCACTTTAATTGTATTGTTGTCAACATCAAAACCAATGGGGATGGCACATGTTCTTTCAATCTCCCCCTTTTGGTGTTGACGACAATACAATCAATTGCATAGATGATTTCCAAAAGATAAACGGGCTCCCCCTAAAGGAGCTCCCCCTATCTTTTGGAAACCTTGCACATATCAATCAAAGAGATACCATGATAGACAAGATAGATAGCTAGCAACATATATAGCAAGATAGATAGCTAGCAAATGATAATAAGTTCCACAACGATTGCACGCTCACATCATGCAAGGAGTTTTAAAGTGCAATACAACTAAAGAGTTCAACTTTGGGACACGATAACGGAAGAGCAATGAAAATGGCAAATTCATGTCCCAACCCATGCAAATCCCGCACACTAAGACTAAAGCTAACACACTTCTCCCCCTTTGGCGTCAAGACACCAAAAAGGGAGGAGCGAAACTATGCGTCCCAAGAGAGATCACTCCTCATCCTCCTCATCCTCATCTTCATCGGACCAAGCAACACGACCACGAGCAGTCCAAGTCTCCTTGTCGGTGATATCTTCCTCAGAGCCCTCAGAAACCGGTATCTCAAGCTTGCGCATAATCTGCTTTTGGCGGTGACGGGTCTTCTTTTCTTGCACATGAGCCTCATACATGCGGTCATCCACCAAACAAAAAGACTCACGGATCTTTAGCTTGATCTTCTGAAACCATCCCGGTTCCTCAACGGGAGCACCATAAGCTTTTGTGCCCTTGGAGATAGTGCGGTCCTTAGGAAGGATGTGATTCTTCTTGCGGAGCTTCTTCTCAAGATGGGCAACCACGGACTCCGAAAGGTCAAGGCGCTCATGATTGTGAGTATAGGCCCACTTACCAACAATAAGCTTCATGATGTAGGGAGCATAGATGGGAACTCTCTTGTCATAATAGCAAACCACATTTCTTCAAATATCACATTCATCACATCAAGTTTTTCTCCGGTCCCCTTCCTCAAGTGGCACTGAAGAAGCAAATCAATGAGGTAACCATGAACTTGATCCCAGTTACCTACCCGAGGTGTAAGTGTCTCCCTA
This sequence comes from Puccinellia tenuiflora, assembly GCA_012064385.1. NCBI lineage: Eukaryota > Viridiplantae > Streptophyta > Magnoliopsida > Poales > Poaceae > Puccinellia > Puccinellia tenuiflora. The sequence continues at coordinate 376,891 of QRDG01000289.1, read as the reverse complement.
AAGATGCGGAACATGATCTCATAGGTGGGTAGAAGATCCTCAGACTGACCCGGAGTACCACCTTCCATAGTGATGGGAAGGAGGACCTCCCTTCCACTAGCGCGGCCTGCATGATGCACTGTCCACCCATTTGAGCCTTGTACACGAGGGTACTCCATCACAGCACAGAAGTCTGACCACCGACACTCCACATGTTCATCCTTGATCATCCAGTGCAGCTTGGGGTTGCTCTCATTCCCAACATGGACGGTGGCATAAAACTGTGAAATCAGCTCTTCATTGTAGTCTTGGTGCTGAGTCATAATCTTGAGCAGGCCAAAATCTTCACACATGCTATAAGCTTCGGCAAAGTAGTCTTGATACTTGGGAGAAGTCATGTGAGGGATATTGAGGCGATGTTGGAGAACCACCGCATTCCTTTGCCTTGAGTAAATCTGATTGTAGACGATCTCTTGCTCATTGGTGAAAAACCGGGGATCCTCAACATTGGGTGAACGGGGAGAAAGATATGGGTTCTTCTCCCGGTACTCACGATACTCCTTTTCCGGCATCTTGGCAAAGGACACAGTTTTGGGCTTCCTTACCACTGTCTTCTTGGCTGACCCACTAGAGCCGGCTGCAGCTTTCTTCTTCTCAAGATTGATCTGCCGGGTTGACTTGGTTTGCGGCATCACTTCAGACTCTTCTTCAATGTCCTCTTCAACCGTGCGCTGTTTCTTGCGGGAGGAAGCTGAGGAGGAGCAACCTAAGAGTTAAGCACAAAGGTAGGGAGGGAACTAGAAGAGACAATAAATTCACAATAAAACAACATAGTTATCAAGAGTAGTTAGGCCATGTGAATCTTGAGAACATCAATAGTACCGAGGGAAACCCCGGTGACACCTCACATCACACCCAAACACAAGGGCCCAAGAGTGGTGAGGAGCTAGGGTTTCACTAGGTACTTGGGATTCCTCCAAGATTTACATGAAAAACCTACTCTAGACAACTAACAACATCTAGTACCGGCTCAAAACATACTCCAAATGAGATTGAACTTAAGCAATCGTGCATCTACGACTTGTCCTACATCACATCTAGATTCAATTTTTCGAACCTAGAAAAGGAGTGAGGGAGGACAAATACCGGATGCCATGGAGGAGGATGTCGAGGGGAACGATTCCCTCGGACCAGATCTGACGGGGGGTCACCGGAGGGGCTGCAATGGAGCCCTTGGGTGGCTGGCAGCTTGGAGGAAGAGAGAGAAGAGAACTGGGCGCGGGGGGAAGAAGAAGGAGTTAGGGTTCCTTCCCCCCCGGCCTGGTTTCTTAAGTCACTTCAACCCGCCGCACCGGAAGTACCGGCGATCGGGCCGGTACTTCCGCCCGCGCGGGATTTTCAGGCGGAAAAACCGCTGAAATTTCCGCGCGACCGGAAGTACCGGTAATTCGGCCGGTAGTTCCGCCCCAGACAGAATAACTAGATATTTGTTTTAGAGGGAATTTAAAGTTTTAGATAGAGAATGGCTTTTAGGGAAGAGATGGGGCTTAGGATGAGAGCTCAAGCTGTCATAGTATGGTACGACACTCATGTTTGCAAGATGCAAAGGTGAAAGGCCAAGCATGAGTGATTTTCCATAGCACACACATAGTGACACTTATAGGTCTAGAAACTCCAAATGAACACCAAATAAGATTCAACTCCTCACATGAGGAGGTCGGTGGCCGAAGCCACCATATATGAGTATGAAGGAGTGAGACACCGCGAAGATGTATCTTGGGTTCTCACTCACAACTCATCATTTAAGCTCACAATTCATGAATTGAATATAGAGTAGAACAATGAATGCATTAATCTAGGCATAATGGGGGTAGGGAGAGCCCAATAGTTAGGACAACACTCCCCCTAAGTCCATGCCTACACCTAAACCCAAATAGAGAATTGACCTATAGGTGTGTATGCAAGATGGTCAAGTCAAGCTCCTCGAATCCACGATATTTAGTTCATTCCTCAAATAAGTGAATCTTGCTTAGCAACTTGATCAACGGGTTGAGGGTCTTCAACTTGTTCTTGGGTTGGTGCAACTTGCTCTTCTTGGGCAACGGTTTCTTGTGTAGATGAAGGCTCCACTTGAGTAGAGCATTGTCCTTCTCGATCCACCACAAGGGGTTCCTCAATGGGGCGGAAGAATCCCACACCCATTCTTCTTATGGCTTCTTGAGGAATTTCATCATCTACATCGGAAACATGAAATTGCGCCACTTGGGAGCCGTCATTCTCATCGAACACCACACTACAAGATTCTATGATGCGCCGTGAAGCTTTATCATAGATTCTATAAGTGTGGGATTCGCCACCGTAACCAACAAAAATACCCTCTAGAGATTTAGATTCGAATTTAGTGAGGCGACAACCTTTAATCAAATAGAAACACTTACAACCGAAGACACGGAAGTAGGAGATGTTAGGCTTGTTGCCGGTGAGGATTTCATAAGGAGTCTTGCTCAAACCTTTGCGGAAGTAGAGCCGGTTGGATGAGTGACATGCCGTGGATATAGCCTCCGCCCAAAATCTTAACGGAGTCTTAAACTCCGCAAGCATGGACCTTGCCATATCCATAAGAGTCCGGTTCTTCCTCTCGGCTACACCATTTTGTTGAGGGGTATATGCGGCGGAATATTGATGACGAATGCCCTCTTCACTAAGAAACTCATTGAGGGTGTAATTCTTGAACTCGGAGCCATTATCACTCCTAATAGCCAATATGGGGACATTGTGTTGTCGTTGCATTTCGGTGGAGAAGTCGATGAAGGTTTGTTGGGTCTCACTCTTCAACTTGAAGAAATAAACCCAAGTGAATCTTGAATAATCATCGACAATCACCAAGCAATATTTCTTCCCACCAAGACTTGCTTCGGGCACGGCACCAAAAAGATCAACATGGAGAAGCTCCAAGATCCTCTTGGAAGAAACGATTGTCTTGCTAGGGTGAGGAGAATCATGCATCTTGCCTTCAACACAAGCCCTACAAACACGGTCCTTGGCAAAAGAGACATCTTCTTTTAGTCCGAGTATGTGGCCACCCTTGTGGAGACTTTGCAAAGTTCTCATGTTGACATGGGCTAGGCGGCGATGCCACAACCAACCCTTGTCGGCCTTTCCGAATAGGCACATCGAATTTGTAGTGGTTTTCCCCGAAAAGTCAACCACAAACAAATCATCCTCGACGTACCCAACGAAAGCGACCTTTAGAGTCTTGCTCCACAAGATGACCACAATATCAACATCAATAAGGACGGCAAAACCCATCTTATTAAGAGCATGGACGGAAAGTAAATTGTAACCAAGGGTTTCGACAAGCATGACATTTACTAAGGTGACATCCTTAGCAACTACCACCTTGCCCAAACCCGTTACCTTAGATTTTGATCGGTCTCCAAATGTGACGGTAGATCCATTTAGACATGTTCGAAATTCTGTCATGATCTCTTTGCTTCCGGTCATATGTTTTGTGCATCCACTATCAAGCACCCATTTTGACCCGCCGGAAGCATAGTCCTACAAGGAATCATTGCTTTGATTTAGGTCCCCATTTTTCAATGGGTCCTCTTTTGTTAGCAACAAGGGTCTTAGGAACCCAAATAGAGCGATAAATAGGCACGTTTCTAGGACCAACAAATTTAGCATAGACATCCCCATAATAATCAACAAAGATAATGTAATAGGGGTTAGTCTTTCCCGCAAAGTCATCACTAGTAGTTTTGCCCCTTGTGGCACTACCACTAGCAATGTTGACCCTTTTTGCTTGAGGGGCACTGGGGATGTTGGCCTTCTTAGCTTGAGGAGCACTAGGGATGTTGGCCTTCTTTGCTTGAGGGGCCCTAGCATCTTTCATGAAGGACTCCTTCTTCTCCTTCTCAACGAAACCAACACCACCTCTCCCCTCCTTGGAAGGGACAAACGGTCTCTTACCACGGGAGATGGCATTAGCAAGGTTAGCTTTTAACCTAGCATTTTCCTCAATAATATTTGCATGATCACAAGTAATAGGATTAGAGGAGCTAGGCACATCAATTTTAGATGGTTGAGCTTGAAGTTGTTCATACGACTCTTTGAGGGTGGAGAGCTCACTCTCCAAAGCCTTGTGAGCCTTAGAGAGATTCTCTAACTCCTCGGTTAGTCTAGAATGACCAACGCCAAGCTCGACCTTTTCTTTCTTGCAAATTTTATATTTTGCTCTAGCATGATCACGTTCCTTAATGAGCTTAGCAACAATTGCATCATTAGTTTCTTCTATGGATTCTAGTTGTTCTTCAAGAGAAACTCTAAGCTCATGTTCTTCTTCAAGATTATCTTTTAGAGAAGCAATTTCCATGGCATCATCTCTTTCTATTTTACCTTTTACCTCTAGCATTTCAAGAGCATCATCATATTGACTCATAAGAGTCTCAACATGCTTCTTGGTTTCACCTTGCATGTTAGATATAAAATGATCCAAGGCAACAAGTTCCTCCTTAACTTCAAGACTAGTAGGATCATCTACATTACTCATGGCATTGGGAGTTGAAGGAGATGATACCTCATTGGCCTTGGCCATAAAACACCTTGCGGAAGAGGTTGAGACATTTTCATTGGGGGATTCAAAGAGAGATGGAGTTGATGCAATGGCAATCCCGGCCACTTCACTTTTGGTTTCTTCTTCTTCTTCTTCCCCGGATGAGTATTCCTCTTGAGCAATTAACACCATCCGTTGAGGTTTCTTGTTGGTGGGATTCTTCTTGACGAATGGCTTTTTGTTGGGGATCTTGGGCTTAACCTTACGGACAAGTTTGCCTCCATGATGTTCACGGTTTTCAAAGGGACATTCGGCTACGAAGTGATAGCGATCTTGGCAATTGTAGCACGAACGCACCCTTTGGCCATCCTCCTTCTTTCCACTTGACTTGTTCACAAACTCTCTTGCCTTAGATGGACTCTTCCAAAAATCCTTGTGCGAGTGAGACAAAGTGAGAGCCGAGTAGTCCTTGAGGGTGTCCTCAAGCTCCTTGGGATCCCAATGAGATACATCTTCTTGTTCTTCATCATCACTGTCTTGTGCAACCATCTTGGCCTTCAACGCTAGAGGAGAACTCTTGTGCATTCCAATGGCTCTAGCACGAGCATCTTCGGCGTTCTTGGCGGCCACTTTGAATGCGGACATCTCTTGCATGACTTCCATAGATGACATAAGGTGATAGTTGTGCCTTCCTTGGAGACTCTTCAAGTCGGTTGACTCAAAGGGCCATAGAGCACTCACATACTTCCTCTTGATCCATGCATCATCCACATGAGTTGCCCCAAGTGACCGAAATTGAGTGGCAAGAGTCTTGAGTCTTCGATACATGTCTTCATGCTCTTCACCTTCTAACATGAAAAAGCCCTCGGCTTGGTTGCTCAAGGACTCAAACCTATTCCTCTTCATGCTCTCATTGCCGATGAACTCATTGGTGAGAGTATCCCAAGCTTCTTTGGCGGTGGTGGCAAACTCGATGTGTGACAAGTGCTTCTCCCCCACGGCGGTTTGGATCATGTTGAGAGCCAACTCATTGAGTTGACAATCAACAACCTCTCTTCTTGTCATGTTGTTGGGGTCGTGTGCCTTGAAGCCAACCTCGATGATCCTCCAAAGCTCGATTGAAGCACTCTTCATATAAGATCTCATAAGAAATTGCCAATTAGAGAAACAAGATGGATTAAACTTGGGTGGGTCACCCCTATTGTTTATATGAGGATGAGGGATAGGTGGGTCGGGGGAGTATATGTGAGGAACCTCACTATACGTCTCCTTCCCACTAGCATTTTTAGATGGGGATTGTTTGGTTCCATCACTACCCTCAATCTCCGATGCTTGCGCGGCGGAAGAATTTACCTCTAGCGGTGGTGGTGTGGGTCCTACTCCCTTAGGAAGGAGTTGCGCGATCATCTCACGCAATTCCTTCATTTGAGTGTCCATGGTGGATCTAAGACGTGTTTCCAAGTTCTCAAGATCCTCCGTGGTCACCCCGGGTTTAGGATCCGCATCATCACCGGAGATACTCATACTCTCTTAGGCGGTGAAGCCTAGATATAGAGACAAGGCTCTGATACCAATTGAAAGGGGATCGTATGAGCACCTAGAGGGGGGGTGAATAGGTGCTACCCAATTTTTAATTCTTTTTCAATTTAGGCTTGACACAAAAGATAAATTCTCTAGAAATGCAACTACGGTGAATTTATCTATATGACAAGCAAACTAAACAACTAGGCAATTAACGAAACAAGTAAAGGAAAGAGATAACCGAGAGAGGAAGCACGCGGAGACAAGGGTGTATTCCCGAGTTCCTCCTTGTTAAGGGAGTACGTCTCGTTGGAGGGGTGTGAGTTCGCCACAAAGGCCTACTCAACGCCACGAAGGCCTCACCCTATTCTCCGATGAACCTCGCCACAAAGGCCTAGTCCACCTTCCACTATCGGAGCCCTTCGAGGCGGATTCCGGAGCCTTTACAACGGTCTTGGGGCACACACCCACAACTTAATTGGGGGCTCCCAAATCAACAATCTGTAGCAATTACAACAAATGATAAGAACAACAAGCTAGGTCAACACAAGGCTAACCCTAGAAATGAGATCCTTCAAGTGAATGAAGGGGAAATGAAAAACTGCTCGGTGGAGTTGTAGATCCGAGGCTTCTCCTTCAATCCTCCAAGAATCAATGGATTTGGGTGGAGGGATTGAGAGATCTTCGAATTTTGGAGCTTGAGCTTGCTAGGGCATTAATGGAGGTGAGAGAAATGAACAAGCTAGCTCTCCAAAGGTAGGTGAAGGGGTATTTAAACCCCTTCACAAAACCTGGCCGTTGGAGGCCTCTTCTGGCCGTTGGGAGGCGTCTTCATCCCGCAGCGCCGGAAGTACCGCCCGGATGACCGGTACTTCCGGTCCTTCAGTCAACGGTCTTCATCGGCGTCGTCCAGTTCCCGCAGGGGCGGAAGTACCGCCGGGAGGCCGGTACTTCCGGTTTAGCGGAAGTACCGGTGTCACTTCCGGTGCTACTTCCGGAAACTATACAGAAGCTCATTTTCATAAGCGGTATTGGTTCCGGAAGTGGCTCCGGAAGTAACCAGCGGTAGTACCGCTGAACACGCCGGTACTTCCGGTTTAGCGGAAGTACCGGTGTTACTTCCGGTGCAACTTCCGGGGACATTCCAGTACCGAAAAACCAAAAACGGAACTGCCTCCGGAAGTTCCGCCGGAACTTTTCAGCGGTAGTACCGGTGATTTCACCGGTACTTCCGGTGAACCCTGAAGAAACAACTTTGCTTATCTTTTCGCGACGATTCTTTTGCACATCCTACACAACTGAGATTAAACATTAGGGCACTTTAATTGTATTGTTGTCAACATCAAAACCAATGGGGATGGCACATGTTCTTTCAACTACCCCTGCCCGCCCGGCTACCGCGTCCCCGCCGGCAGGAGGCTGAGCGCCGGAGGCGTGCCGGTCCCTCCTGTCCCTCAAGGTGTGGTGTGCCGGGCGGCCATCACGAACCACTACTACCTCGAGCTCACACCGGAGCAGCGGATGGATCCGGGCTGGCATCCCGACTACTGCCCGACTTGGGAAGCCTTCTTCATCAATCGGCGTGAGAGGGCGCTCGCCAGGTACGAGGGGGACGGCCCGCCTCCTTCGGACTTCAACGAGGCCGGCCGTCAGCTGTGGTGGGCTGGCCGGACTCTCCAGGGCGTTATGAACTACATCATGGCTGGCGATAACCCCCGCCTGTGCTACCCTAACATGCAGTCCGGGGGTGCTCACCCGTCGAGGTTCGAGCCACGAGCGCCGTATGAGTACGATGACAGCGACGACGACGATGACGGCGACTACGAGTACGAGTATTATAGGCCTAGGCAGGAGTATGACTAAGATTGTTAGGACAACTGATCCACTGTTGTCATTCTGTACCGTATCAAATGCACCGTCGGAGCTCAAATTTAAACACTTTTCAAGTTGAAAGTTTAGTGAGATTCAATAATATGGCAAAAATAGATATGAATTAATTCAATAGATATAAATTAAATGAATATATATAAATTATATAAATAGATAGATTACATTTTTATCAACAATTTGATATTTTAATGGCATTTTTCTGATAAACAGATGAAAAGATATTTAATTTATAAATTTAATTAATGACTTAATGGAGTTCAAATTCCCCTATAATCTAAAAAAATGAATTTTCCATAAATAGATAGATTACATTTTTATCAACAATTTGATATTTTAATTGCATTTTTCTGATAAACAGATGAAAAGATATTGAATTTATAAATTTAATTAATGACTTAATTAAGTTCAAATTCCAAAAATTATTTATTCAAATTTAAACACTTTTCATGTTGAAAGTATTTTCAAATTCAAAACCATATGAAATTCATATTCAAACACCTTAATAAGAAAAAAAGGCGGGAACAACATTAAGAACTTAAAATTTTAAAATTTTCAGGGCATTGGTCCCGGTTCATGCCACGAACCGGGACCAAAGGGTATTTCGGCACGCGCCTTTTCGGTGCCGCCGAAAATGACCTTTAGGTCCGGTTGGTACCACCAACCGGGATGAAAGGGTAGGCCTTTGGTCCCGGTTGGTGGCACCAACCGGACCTAAAGACCCTTTGGTCCCGGTTGGTGGCACCAACCGGACCTAAAGGTCCTTACTTTAAATCTGGCTGGCCTCTTCTTCTTTCCCCAACTCCTCTCATTTCGCTAAGGACCAGCGCGCGGAAATCCAATCTCCTGCCGTCAGGCTGCCGAATTTTTCCGTCCGCCGCGTCGCCGCTCGCCGCTCGCCGTCCGCTCCTCTGGTGCCGCCCTCTCCGCGCTCCTCCACACGCCCGCGCGCCGTTCCCCTCCCGCCTCCACCGCGCCCGCGCCGTCCGGCCTCCACCGCGCCGGTCTCCACCGTCCCGGTTCGTGCCGAATTTAGTTAGGTAGTTTTTTTTGAATTTAGTTAGTTTTTTAATTTAGTTAGTTAGTTTATTTTTAGTTAGTTAGTTAGTAATTTAAATTATTAGTTAGTAATTTTTGTTAGTTAGTGCATTAGTAATTTTAGTTAGTTAGTTTTAGATTTAGTTAGTTAGTTTTAAAAAATTATTAATTAGTGTAGTAAATTTAGAAATTTTAGCAAATTTGAAAATGTAGCAAATTTAGAAGAGTTAAAAAATTTTGCAAAGTTATTTTATTAATGTTTGTTCAAAATTTAGGTTGTTATTTTAGGTCTTGCAAATTTAGGTTATCTTGCAAATTTAGAAAATTTAGGTTGTTATTTTAGAAAATTTGAAAATGTAGCAAATTTAGCAAAGTTAATTTTTTTAACAAAGTTTGAAAATTTAGCAAAGCAATGTTATTTGATGATTGTGTTAGCAAAGTTAGAAATCAAAATTAATACTCCATAATTAGTTGCAATATTGTTGTTAAGAACTATTTTTTACTCCATAGTTAGTTAGTTTTAGTTAGTAATTTAAATTAGTTAGTAGTTTAAATTAGTTAGTAATTTAAATTAGTTAGTAATTTAAATTGTTGAATTTGCTGCTGCTTTTAGGGTTAGTAATTTAGTTAGTTAGTTTTAGTTAGTAATTTAGTTAGTAATTTAAATTAGTTAGTAATTTTTGTTAGTTAGTAATTTAGTTAGTTAGTTTTAGTTAGTTAATTTTAGGCTTCATATTTATTTATGATTTTAGGCTTCATATTTGTATAAATAAATATTTGTATGATAGAATTGGATTTGATACAGTTATTTATTTATTTACGATATAAGTGGATTTGATACAGTTTTGTATGAACTGATGGAATTGATAGAATTATTTGTATGAATTGATGGAATTGATAGAATTGTATACTCTGATGTTTTTAATCGGTGCACCGTGTAATTGGAGCTGTGTACAATTTTGCTCAAGTGATGTTCATGTGAAGTACAATGATATCGAAATGTGTAGTTAGTTAATGATTCCTATTTCATAGGTGTCATATTATTACTACAATTCAATTTTGTTCCGTTTTAGACAAGATGAAATACTGAATTATTTGTCATATATATCACCATGACGACGCTTAGAAACAACGGGCGCAGCAACGCGCGCCTTTCCTTCTAGTACCGTTCTATTCCTACAAGTTTTCTGAACTACACGGCAGAGACGGCTCCGAAAATAACTTTCGTATTTTGCAGAAACTATGGAACCACACGGCAGAGAAGAAAAATGAGGAAAATATCCTCGAGGATATGATCCGCGGCGAGGATGACGCAAGGCACTTTCTGAACGACTCCGGTGAGGGGGATGAGTCTCTCAACCGAGGAGACGGCGTCTCCAACGTCTGGAAAGAGGCAGCAGGATCAAATTGACCGACTTAGCCAGCAAGGCACTGTCGGCCTATCTCAGCAGCACGTTGTAGAAGCTGCAGTCGATGCTACCGACCCATCATATCGGAAAAGCAGCGTGGCTTTGAGCATGGTCCCGGCTGGTGATGATGATGCACTGACGGCGGATCCTCTTCGTCGCTACCCAGTGGATGATATCACGGAGAGCACACCTTGTGAGCTACATCTGAAAGTGCTCAAATTAACCATGAAGGTGGCGGTCGGCTATGCCGTACCAATTGGACCTACACCAACTTTCCATTGCTCCCCGGTTCCTCATGGCTACGCTGTTGTCGGGGTGGATGAAGTTAGTAAAGGATTTGAGGAGCTGAAGCTGGAACACCCTGCAGGTGAAGATGGGGAGGTGGTTGAACTTGGAGAAGCCAGGAAAGGGACCATTCTATGGCCAAAGGAATTCATCGTGCTTCCAAACTGGCCGCCAAGGCCATCGACTCCTCACCAGTCTCCAACGCAACAGTCCTCTCCACCGCAGCCGCCTCACCACTCTCCAGCGCAACAGTCCTCTTCGCCGCCGCCTCAGGCGCCGTCTCCGCCGCCTCACCAGTCTCCAGTGCAGCCGTCTCCGCCGCCTCAGTCTCCAGCACAGCCGTCTCCGCCGCCGCGTAAGTCTTCTCCGGCGCCGCGTGTGGGTACTCTGGGGTTCGATAAAAACCGATCACCGAAACGTAAGGGGTCACCCCTCCCAAAAGTACCTCACAAGAATCTTGCCAAGAGACCTTACGACCGTACACCGGAGGAAAATAAGGTGTACGTAAAGGCCGAACTCGACGCATGGTTTGCTAATTTCAAGAAGCCGAAAGAGCCAGAGTTCCCCTCCACCCCACAAGAACATGCCGATGTCGTGAAAATGCTGAAAAATATGGCCCAACCCCCGGCAAAGCTGACACCAGACTATGACCGCTCTATTCTCAAGTCGGTTCGGGCAAATAAACAGCGGTCGAAGAGTAGTAGTGCAAGCCGGAAATCAGTTCCCCAGCTCGGAGAACAGAAAAAACAATCGTGCCCCCCGCTCAAAGTGTCTTCCAATACCGAGGTGGGGTCGAGCAAACGTGCGGTCGGCATCGATCCTGAGTTTGTTGCACTGTACGGAGAAGCAGCCTCTGCTCGGGGCATGTCTATTGCTCAGTACTTAGACCAATTACAATTCCACGAAGAAATAGTTCCAAAATACAAATACCGGCACGGGCATCCTCTCGTCAAACCTGAGTTAGTCAAAGATCTACCAACAAAAATGCGAAGATTGCATAGTTGGTACATGGCAGACTCAAAGAAAGGGGGAAATTGGATCTACCTGGGATATAAGAACGAGGATTACGGGCATGGAGCTGGCGTGGTAATGATTGAATTTTCTGAATTATTTCAGTTATACCAACAAGACGCTCTTGACAAAGCTATCATCAGTGCCTATTGTCTGTAAGTATTATTTCTGTAATTAAGTCTCTAGCTAGCTCACCTCGTTCATTGCATTTATAATCTTACTCATCACTATATTAATTATGCAGAATGAAGATTCTCCAATGCAAAAGAGGACAAATCTATGACATTGGGTTCGTTGACCCAGATTACGTTCATGAAAAAAGTCTCCATGATTTTTACGACGATACAGAGAATAACTTGGTAAATGCGTTACGGTTTAACGAAACCAAAAGAGAAATACTATTTCCTTACAACTTCAAGTAAGTATTACTACACATTCTATTTCGCTTAATTTCTCGATGTTAAGTGTATAATTGATGACTTATGTGTGCGCAGCTTCCACTTTATTCTGCTAATCATTATGCCTAACAAAGGAGTAGTACTTGTCATGTAGTCGTTACATAAACCCCTTAAGGATTGGGCGGACATGCAGGAATGCCTCCGGAGGTAATTTCAATCATATTATGGCACTATATCGGCAACTTTCCGTTCATTTACTGATAGCAAATAATTAATATATAACTTCTTTATTCATTTTCTTTGCCGGGCAGAGCTTGGAAACGATTCACCGCCAGGGCTAGGGGTGATTGGGCGAAGGAGCTTACATTTAAACGAATAAATGTAAGTATTACTACCTAGATCCGCGCATCTCTTTAATTATAGTTCAATACCATTACCATTCTTGATTATTATTTTGATTGAACTCTGTTCCCGTAAAGTGCTTGAGCCAGGGAAGTGGGAATCATTTATGTGGATACTACGTCTGCGAGTTCATTCGTCAGACGTGCTGTGAGAAGGGCAGAATCTTAAAACAACTTGAAGTGCGTATGCAATATTCATAATTTTAGTTTATTGCCATCAATTGTGTTTACTTTCATTCATATATATTGACTATTTTTAATTAGATCGAACAGTTGCGAGAAGGCCTTCTACAACAGGATCGCGTACGAGCAATTCAAAAGGAATTTGCCGGATTCTTAGATGCAGAGGTCCTAGATCCGAAAGGAGAATAGTACTATAATCTAGGTTGAAATTAAATAGTGAGTGTAAAAGAGATGTATATATATAAAAATGAAACTCGTGTGTACTACATGTACCGTTTGTAATATGTTCGACCAAGCACGACGAATGAGATGTGTGTAATATATTCGTGACGATATGTGTAATAGTGGTTCACCATATTTCACTAGTAGTGGCATTTTTGTAGTTCTAAAAATATTTAATTTAAGTTTTTTAAACATGCATGCATTTGACATAATCAAATAGGTCTTATTTTTCTGAACATTTTGGTATTTTATTCATATTTCTATGAATTACAGAATAAGCATTATTGATTTTATAAATTTAAACAATTTTCTGAAATTTCTGAAAAAAATGAAAAAATCTGACGGGACAATAGTCCCGGTTCGTATTACGAACCGGAACGAAAGACCCTCCCCATTAATCCCGGTTCGTAATACGAACCGGGACGAAAGACCCTCCCCATTAATCCCGGTTGGTGTCCTAACCGGGACTAGTATTCATCCTGATTTGGTAGTCCCGGTTGGGGAACCGGGACGAATGGTCCAAACCAACCGGGACAATAGGGGGGTTTTCCAGAGGCCGGCGTTTCTGCTCCCGGGCGCACCAGCTCCCGGCGATTTTCAAAAAAATGTAAGAAATCGAAAACTTTGCAAAAAAATGCGAAAAAAATCATGCACGTACCTGACTATGGTGCGCAACGCCGTGAAAATTTCGCACCGAAATGTCATCGTATGCGCCCTGGGTGAAAATGACAAATTTCTGACAGCATGTGAGATCCGAAAATTTGAATTTTTTGTCAGAATTTTGTCATTTTTCCCCAGGGCGCATACCGTGACATTTCAGTGCGAAAATTTTCACGATGGTGCGGACCATGGTCAGGTACGTGCCCGATTTTTTTCGCATTTTTTTGCAAAGTTTTCAATTTTTTTGGGCTCCCGAAAAAATCGGGAGCTGGTGCGCCCGGGCACCGTTTTGAATTTCCGGGTTTTCCACTAGTGATAAGATATAAGGTGGTCTTGCACTCTTACTCACGTCACGTGTCTCCTCCAAGAAGATGAGGACGATGGATAGACAAGTTGACAATTCCGCCATGAACTGGAGCGGGGTTCTCATTTGACTTGGTCTACGCGGTCAGCGCGGCGTAGGCGTGGTGCGCACGCGGAAGTGGAAACCGTACCGGCCTGCCGTACGGCCTGGACTGTCCCACGTTCACTGACCGCGGCGCCGGAGCGCTTCCCGTGCGTACGGCCGGTCAACGCTTCCAGCCAGCCAGTTCTTCCAGAACAGCGCCGTGCATCCTGCGGCCGGCGGCAACGACGACCGAGTCTCCCGCCGGCCAGCTCAAGGAAAAACAAATGGATCATACCAAAGAAAAAAGTTCAGTAGGATACCACAATTTGCAGCTAGCTAGTTGTTGGCAGCCCTTTCCAACTTGTCCTTCTCCATCCCCAAAATAACAAGATGTCGCATGTTGGAGGACCAAGACCACTGGCGCTGTGATCACGGAGCTCCTTTTACAGATCAGACTATGCATGGATGCTTTTAGCTAGCTAGCACAAGGATCTGTGAGATGCCCGTGCTCATTCAGCCATAAAATTCTCAGCGGAAGTCGTGTCATCTGGTCTGATCCCAACAAAAAGCAAAAACTGAACCAGAAAAAAGGAAAAAATTGAACAAAATTGGGAAGGAAAAAAATAAAAACAACTGTCAAGAGTGGGATTTGAACCCACGCCCTTTCGGACCAGTACCTGAAACTGGCGCCTTAGACCAACTCGGCCATCTTGACGGTGTGTGACAGAAATGCCGCGTTTCGCTTATATATATTCGAACACGTTTAAGGTGATTTTATCTTTGTTTTTTTTCTCCAGGATTACCGCTACCGACTAGCTGACGAGACAACTGGCCTCTTTGTAAGTTGCAAATCCACTAGATGGCGTTGACACTTGACATAGCTCTTCCCTACAGATTTTGCCCATGAGATCGGTGTCCAATATTTCAACTTTTTTCCCCTTTCTAAAGTCTCACATTCACAGAAAAACCTTTCGGGTCACAGCTGTGACGAAGAAGATGCCATGTGCGATAGTGTCAACTGCACATCATCACATGATCTATTCTAAAGCAGGCTTCTTTGACCACCGTGTAACGACATTTCATTTCGCTTTATTATCAAATAAAATATATGGCAGATAACCCAACCGACACTTTTATCTATATTCCCAGTCCTTCCGAATCCATCACCACTACATCAAAAGAATGGTTAATATACAAATTAAGAAAAAGCTAAAAAAAAAAAGAACCTACTCAATCAACAAATCGTATAGTATTTTCGGCCGGCCCATTGTATCACGCCGGCTGGCTGGACGGCACCGCTCGGCTCCGATCATATTCCATTTCGTCACTCGGCATCCTCTTCGATGGTGCCCAGCGGCGTGAGCGCCCTCTTCCCCTGCGGAAACGCCGGCACGGCCAACCTCTTCCCAGCCCTCGCCGGACTACCCGAACCCGTCAAAGAGTAGCGCTCCCCGAGAGTCCTCTCGTTCAGCTTCTCGTTGACCTGGCCGTCGACACCGGCAGGCCCGCTCCCGTCGTGCTGCACGGGCGTGACGCGCACCTTCCTGCCGCCGGCGCCGCGCAATCTACGCCCAAGGGGCCGCGCCCTCGCCGTCGTCACCAGAGCATCGCTCGCGCGCACCGCCATGGCCGCCATCTCGGCGCTCGAGAGGGGCCGCCCGAGCATGGTCGCGGGCAGCACGAAGTATATCTGGCCGGGCCGCAGCAGCTCGTCGCCGCCGAGCGCCGGCACGTCCGCGTCGAAGTAGAGCGCATCGGAGCTGCAGAGGAAGAACCGGCGTCGTTGTCCAACATTGTCGTCGCCGAGGACGTCGGAGACGCTGACGGGGGAGGAGGAGGAGGCGAGGAAGTACTCCGTCAGCGAGCCGTCGGCGGCGATGACGCGGGCCGACGCCGGCTGCTGCTGGGGCGACACGCTGCTCCGATGACTGCGAGAATGGCCTGCTCCCATGAACTGTTTTTGTGTGTACGAATGGATGGTTTTGGTGTTTGGTGACGAGGGGACTGGAAAGACGATGGCTTTATAGACGGCGCGCCGAACGTGGAGGACAGTAGGAGCGACAAAGTTGAATTTTCCTAATGAATTGATATATATTTGACATTTCGCTCCCTTGGGTTTTTCGTTATTGTGAGGCTGTTGCTCGTCGATTCTCATGACCGGTGTCGGATGTGCGACTCGTTCCTTTCTTTTCACCCAAGACAATCTGTGTTGTCAAATGTCACTAATCCTTGCATATTGTAATGTCGATGTAATGCATTTGTTTTTTCAGGGACAATATGACGTCTTGTATACTTTAAAAAATGCACGCACAATTTCTCATCTGTGATCACAATATATGTTCCGCGAAACAGAACTTTTTCCCAAGAAAATGGCGTGGTTGTGTTCCAACCTATGTTGAGGCGATGTTTTATATGATGGAGTTCGATGATGCTTGCATTTGCGGGGACATTTGTTCCGGTTCTCCCAACTTGCATTAAATCGACATAGCACAACTACGACAAAAGCCCGCTGAGGCTTTGGTGACTTCGCGATCACCCATCGTAGGTCGATCTAGACACCCCTGAGACATATTGGCGTTAAGAACACCAAATTATCGCTGCCAACTAACATCAGGAGTCATCTGAACCCAATGGCCTCATTTTTCCCCGACCTAATCAGCTAATATTTTATTGGGAAACACTACCTATCAGTCGGATTCTTCGGCTTGCTCGCCTGCCACGCTAGCAAGGAAAATCGACATTGCTATCATCGGTGGGTGGGTCGTGGTGAAAATGTACATCTTGGTGGAGATGACTCGGTGGTTTTGGGATGTGCCGACGCTCGATCATGTGTGTACGCGCGCAATGATCCAATGGCTCCGGAGGTGGGTCCGATTCCCCGGATGACCCTCTCAGCACGTCACTATTTTATTCTGTAACCAGCTTAACCTGCAAATTCATTTTAAATCCGTGTCAACCGTCAACCTGATAAAAAAAAGTTAGTTGTTTTGAAGTCGGAGTACGTTGAAGAAACTTAGCCTCTCCTGCAAGAAAGAAACCCGGCCACCTGCCGGTGCATGTTTGGAAAACACCGTTTCCGCAGGGACCTGGACGCAAAGTCCACGCACGGACGGACGGACGGCAGGTGACGAAACCAAAACCAAAAACGAACCATAGCTGCTGGGTTCTGCCTGCGCGTGGGCGCTGACGCGGCGGCGAACTACGCATCGCCGCGTTGGTTGGATAATATACAATTATACATACATATACTCCATAGCTACGCGTACGTACGTATACTCTGCGTAATTTCACCGTTTCGTTGGGCGCGTTTGTGCGTGACTAATTAACGTACGTATACTACTACTGCTGCCTCGATCTGTTTCCGCGTGCGACTTGCTGTTTTCCCCCTATTGCTATTGGTGTCCCCTGTTTCGCGACGGAAATGCTCGAGCGCTTGTCTGAACCTCCTCTACTCTACTCTACCAGCCGGTAGGGTAGTACCTACTGTTGCGATGTGAAACGTGACGATAGAGGCTTTTGCGCGTCCCGATCGGATACTACAATAGCGTTCCCTCTAGCTTAGGCCGATGGCGAGATCGCGCTAGCTGGAGACCACTGTTTGTAAACCGTGTGCCGCGCGCTCCAAACGGGGATATATATAGACTTAAGCGGAAAACTAAGCCTGCACGAGACGTGTGGTAGGTAGAGTATAATACTGTATATACTGTATATTCGGAGCTGGTACACTTCTCCTGCTCCGTGCGCTCACGTATCGATCACGCTCACGCCCCGGCCAGGGGTTTAGCTGTGTTCACTGTCCCACCACCATCACATCACCCCCGGTTTTGGAAGCCTAGCTCCGTCAAATCGATCAAAGGCTAAATATTAACACACAACCGATAGCTCAAAGTCGAGCCATGTCTCGATCGCTTCATCTCCATCTGCTGCCAGTTGACCTCACCTCACCTGACCGCAACAAACTTCCGCTCCGACTCTGGAAATTGACCGATTCGCCACGGCTGCTTCCTTAATTACTTGCCGTCCTTCCTACGCCGGCCGATCGATTTGTAAACCCAAAAAATCAAATCAAACCCCACAAAAGCCCAAAGCCAAACGTGGTTCTCCGACGTGATTAACTAACTATATATACTATACTAGTTAAGCTGATCGGTCTCTTCTATCTAAAAGGCCAGAACGGGACCTTTCAGGAGGCAGGCCGGCGTGGCTCCGTCGCCCTCAAAGTTTTTCTTGCACACCAAGCGTACGTGTGACTTGTCAATCGGGGCAGTGATGTACTATCATCGAGGTTGGAACCGTTGGGTCAGTTAGTGGACGGTGGTTAGTTGGTCGGTGCAGTTCGTCGGTTAAAAGCATCTCCAATCCAACGCGCTTACTTTAACGGATATGATTTTAGTCTGTTTTAACAAAATTTGCCGCGAGTAGGCGTGGGCGCTGACGCGGCGGCGGCGAACCGGACTGCGCATCGCATCGCCGCACGTTGTTAATTTGGATATATACATACTCAATCCATATACTCGATCTGCGTGATTTTAGCGTTTCGTTCGGCGTGTTTGTGGGTTGATGACTCACGGGCCCGTCATGCACCAAACCGCGGGGTTTCTCCCTCGCCCTCCGCCACACGCTACAACCCTGTCGTCGGCCTCTGCACGTTTTTTTTGCGGCTGCGCCCCGGGAAGCAACAGCTGGTGCGCGGTCCACTAACGTCACCGCACGCGAGGCCTGCTACGTACTACTACTGCCTCTGTTTTCCGCCCCTACTATTTGGTTTCAACATGCTCGAGCGCTAGCTGCACCGCATATCTGAACTACACCTCTATTATATGCAAGCATCAGAACTAGATTTGAAAAGGAGGAACTCAGCAGCCACAGTTTGCCAGTCACGAGACGAGAGACAGACACGAAAGACAGAGGACGACAAGACCTTTTCCTTGTTCGTCTCTGGACACTCACGCTCCCAGCTACCAAGAGTCGCGACTCCAGATGAGCGCCCGGACGGGATGGCGCCAATAGCCGACGTGGAGCTTACCCTTTTTTTTTCAAAAATAAACGTTATAAATATATTTAGTCCATGGAGCCCTCATGTCATCGACCCAAAGGCGGCGCATTGATGCAGTGTAGGAGTGTGAAGCATCGCCTCGTAGCAGGGACGCATTGATGCAGCGCCATGCATGCCGCTGGCGTTCCAAGCGTCGGGCCGCAATGACCACGCGGCGCCATCGGCCGGTTTTAAAAAGGTCACCACCAGCCCTCTCTTCTATTCACGCAACACCACCACCGGACACTCTTCCCTTCACTCGCAAAGGAATCATGAACCGCCGTGGCCGCGGTGCCCGGCCGGCGGAGGACGACCGCAAGCGACGCCGTCGCCTCGACGGCTGCCGACGCCACAATGAGGCACGCCGCGTCCAGGGGCTCCGGATCACGGAGCGGGCTGTAGCTCCACCGCCACCACCTCCTCCGCGTCCGATGTCGGTCATCGAGGCGCAGCACCACCTGGAGTACTACCTCCCGGTTCCGCCCGGCCGCCGCCTGTCGGACGGGTGGCATACCAACTTGGACAACGTCCCAGCAGCGCCGCCCCTCGCCGGGCAGGCGAGGCTGGACTAC
The DNA here is from genome assembly GCA_012064385.1 of Puccinellia tenuiflora. Classification (NCBI taxonomy): domain Eukaryota; kingdom Viridiplantae; phylum Streptophyta; class Magnoliopsida; order Poales; family Poaceae; genus Puccinellia; species Puccinellia tenuiflora. The sequence continues at coordinate 357,347 of QRDG01000289.1, read as the reverse complement.
ATCACCGCGTTATGGCAGTCCGAGGTGGACGGCGCGACGGAGGAGGAGAGGAGCCAGCTGCCGCCGTTCAACGCGACGGCGGCATATTGGGACGTCATGGTGGCATACGAGCACCAGGAACGCCTCCACAGCCGCCGCCTCGCCGGCGACGACCACGGGCCGCCTGTCGAGGTGTCCGACGAGGAGGTAGAGGCGCCTCCTCCTTCCTGCGACGGTCATTGATATCGATCCCGGCTAGAACGAGGGCTTTCAGGATTCTAGTCAAGCAGTGGTTTCTCCACGGTCTACGGCGATCATTAATATCGATGTAGCCGGGGATTTGCAGTACAATTTTTTTTAATTGGATTGCAAATTTGGATACAAATTTTAATACAAAGTTTCTTCACAAACCATACAACATAATTTAATCATAAAATCTAATTTCACCCTAAACCCTAAAACATAAACCCTAAACCCTGATGGAGGCATCCATGGACACCCAAGGTCGGCGGCAAGCTCACCGGCCTTGCGTACCAAGGAGTAGGGTTAGAACAGAACTCCGAGCTTTTCAATTGAGCTGCTCATCACAAATGCTCAAATGCACTGCTCGAGTTGTATCCAAATTTGCAATCCAATTATAAAAATTGTACCTCAAATTTGTATCCAAAGCGGTGTATGTCCCAATGACAGGGTTGACCCGCCATGGGGATCCGAGGTGGCGTCGCCCTCGGTTTCGTCCGGCACGCCTAAGCGGCTCCCTCCGCGGAAGGCGTGGGGTGGGTGTGCCGGACGAGCTATTGGGACTCGACGGACGAAACTAGGCTAATGGCGGTGCGACTGGGCGCCGAATTTCATCCGGCGCCCAATAAAGCTATTGACGCTCCTATTGACGCCCCAACTGGACATGCTCTAAGTAGAGGGGAAAGGGATAATGGGCCTTATGGGCTGAAAATTAAGACATGGGTTTCAGGCACGCGCACGTGATAATTAAGCACACGTATCGATCACGCCCCGTTCTCAAAAAAGAATGAGGACAACCGGGAGACTCCCGGCTGCCTAATTATTATAGGGGATGAGTTCTCGAACCCACGCCCTTGGGTGCCCGTGCGACCATGCGCACGGCTGCTACCATTTGAGCTACGGGAGAGTTCTCACACGCCCCGTTCTCACTTGCTTTTTATTCAGTCGTAGCTGTCCTGCAAGTACGGGCGTCATATCGGAGGTGGTACAGCTACCTCGAATGGTATTTCTCGACTCGACATGATCGGGTCATAATACATGGTACGGTAGTCCTTAGAAACCGAAAGTTGAAAACCAGTCAGTCTCGTGTGGTGTGGGCGGCTGGGTTTCCCTGTCCATTGTTCCACCTTCATCACACGGTTGCCTTTTGGAAGCCTCCATACGGCAACAGTGATGATAAGATTAACGGAGCCACGTCAAAGGATAATTAATATTACCACACCTGATAGCTCGAAGTCGAGCCATGTCGATCGCTTGTCCATCTGCTGCTGCCTGCCAGTTGACCTCACCTGACCTGACCGCATACTCTGAATCTGCACTTGACCGCACCAAAGTTCCTCTCTGGTTCCTTCCTTGGCGTCGTTCCTACGCCGATTTGTAAACCCAGTTCAAATCCCACAAACAGCCCAAGCCAAACGTGGTTCTACAACATGTTGATACCATAATATAGCAGGAGACCGGCGCCTGCCTACTATCTTACTTAACTAACTAATCCTAGTTGAGCTGATTGGTCTCTATCTATCTAAAAGGGTGGCACAGGTCAGACGGCGACCTGAACGGCTCCCAAGGCCGACGGCTCCTGCCGGCAACGGGAACCACACCTTTCATTTCGGGAGGCAGGCAGGCGTCGCCTTGAGAGTTTCTTGGACAGGAAGCGTACGTGTAGCTTGTCAATCGGGGCAGTGACTTTTCTGGAGGTTGGAAACCGTTGCTCGTTGGGTCAGTTAGTGGATGGTCGTTAGTTAGTTGGTTCGTTGGTGTCATTCTTCAGTTAAGTGCCTAACGAGAACAGCTAAACACTGATATTTTCTTTTTGGCCTCGGCCGTACCATGTTTGCTTCTCCTATATCAATATAAAAGGTAAAGCTTTTGCCTCGTTTAAAAAAAAGAATAGCTAAACACACCGCTGAAATTACTCAACACACAGGAGCACTTCTCGATGTCAGCATTTCACACAGTAGAACGATTGAGACCGGAAATAAATCCGCAGATCTCACTAAATTCCATACACCGCCCATTGAGCCGCAGGAGAGTCGCACCGGCTGAAGAGAATGCAAGACGGGCCGGCCCATTTCCCCGAGCAAGCTCGTGCTGCATGCGCCTAGATGACCGGATGAATAAAAAATGAGACGAATAAATCTTAACATTTTTTTAAAAACATAACATTTTTAAAATATAACAAAAATTAAATCTAAATAATTTTTAAATCAGAAAATTTTGTTAAAATTGAACATTTTCTAATTGTATTTTTTTTTCAAATCTGAACATTTTTAAAAAATGAATATTTATAATTTCTAAATATTTTGAAATCTAAACATTTTTTAATTTTGAACATTTTCAAAATGAAATTTTCCAAAATTTAATCATTTCCAAAATCTTAAATGTTTTAAATTTAATGATTTTCAAATTTGATCATTTTTTAATTTGAACAATTTTCGAATTTAAACATTTTTAAAATATAAATATTTACTGAAAATGAATATTTTCAAAATCATATACAAGTGGCAAAAAAGGAAAATGAAAGAAACAAAAAAGAAAAACAAAACAAAAACACAAAAGAAAAGAGAAAAATAGAAATAAAAATCTGAAAATGGGCCGGTCCGTTGCGGCGACGGGGGTGTGCGACGCAAGCCTCCCGCGCTGCAATGGGCGGCAAATAGGATTACCGAATTTGGGGGGAAAGTGTGTAAAAGCGAGTACAAATAAATCTGGAATTGGATCTCCAACGAGTCCATCGGCTTTGCACCGGAAATAAAACGGTATCCAACTCGATTGGGCTTTACTGGAGGTGGACCTCAACAAGATAGTATATCCAATAGCATTGGATAACTTTGGACGCCATAGTTGGATAGTCCAATATCCACTCGATCCTTTTAGAGTTGCTCTCTCGCTCCCCGACGCCAGTTTACCAGCACACCCCATCCGCAGTACATATGTCCTTGTGTTGTCTCGTCTCCCTCAACCGACACCCCTTCGCTCCATCCCTTCTAGTACGACCTCCCACATCAGATAAATGTCGTCGTCCTCTCTCTTCACGTCGGAGGCCACGCCATCGTCCCAGCCTCCCAGGTAACGGAGCAACCGAAAAAAGTCAGATATAAGATGTCACGAGCATCACACAATTCTTTGAGAAACTGATATGATGGACCTGACCGACTTGACCTAAAACGCACAACCTTACATGGTGGACCCGACCGGCTTGACCTACATCCCGCAACCTTCAGGTAACGGGGCAACCGAAATAAAAGGCGTGTGTCGATCAAAGTCAAGTCACACGCGCAATCGAAAACAGGAGCTACTGCCACGAATAACTTGTGTAGACCGTGGTAGATGGAGCCCGCCGTAGCAGCCCTCCGTTCATAGACCACAAATTGGGCTGCTCGTGGTGGATGGTTCGCATCAAGCACGAAAACACAACAATCACCAAAAATACGTGGAAGATGATCACCATCTACCACGGGACATATTAATTCGTGGCAGATTTCACTTTTTCTTATAGTGCTTATTGATCATAGTTTCCAGATCATTGATTTTCTGGATTGCAAATGAGCTATCTCCGTTACTTTCTTTTATTTCTTCATCTTATTGACCACAGTTTCTAGCTCATTGATTTTTTCCCCATCTCTTGGTTTTCTTCTTGCAACTCTCTAACCAACAAGCGATCTTTATTTTTCAAGCTCTGATCGAACTTGTCCTACAAGTTTATGATCTGACTAGAGCATAACAGAGCAGCAACAACTAATTCAGTGACAGCCAAACATTTAATTCAACCACGACAACACAAAATCAACATAAATCTGAATCCAAATGCTCACCTTGGCAGTCTCATTCGGGTTCCAGAACACACATGTCGTCTCCCCGCCTGTGCCCCCTACACCGTTGCTCTCGATCTCTCCTTGCTAACCTGTGCGACCCCGCGTCGAAGACATGGTTTATCGACTGACCAACTCGCTTCATCTACGCCTTATCGCCGCCACCGCCCCTAATCGCAGTCTCCTCCCCTAACTGCCGCCACCACACCTATTTCGTCATCGTCGCGCAACTAGGATTTGGGATTGGATGTCGTCGATTTGGGAATCACTCTTCGTAATATACATGTCGTGTCTTGGATCACGGACACCGGGAATAAAGGATACCCCCTTTTTAGGTTCGGCACGGGGCGTGAAGGAGGCTGGGAGATTCCTTCATCTGGGAGAACCTCATCGAGATCTCCGATCTACGTACTAGCAAGCAACACAGAGACACGAGGAGTTTATCTAGGTTCAGGCCGCCCGGAGGCTAAAAGCCCTACTCCTGCATGTCTGGATTGAGTGGTTTATCATGGTGTAGCTTACAGAGGTGGTTGCGGGTGAGAACCCGGGAGGTGTTGGCTAGAGGTTGAAGACGAGCAGATCCTGTCCCGGAGGAGATCACCTCTCGCTTATGCTACTCTTGTCTGGTGCGCTACCTAGTCTAACCTCCGACTCTCTGGGATTCCGTCCCTTCCCTCAGGTGCATTGGTCCTCCTTTTATAGGCTAAGGGGATCACACAAGGGCACCTTTGGGGGCGGAGGGGTTTTAGGCGGGAAAACCCCTCCGGGTTCTACTTATGGGGCGACGTGGCCTCTTCTCGTCCAATTATTCTTCTGAGGGGTTAGGTGCGATCGCCCACCTTTTGCAGAATGGACGGACAAAGGCTGACACATTTACCGACCGTGTCCCCCCGCAGCGCCTCCATCTTCTTGGCGCCCAAGTCTTCTAGGAGCTTCCCGCCGGAGCTGGCAAGCTTATCCTCTCCGCTCGTACGGAGGCTGGAACCCGGAGGTGAGCCTGGCCTCCTGCCGGGCGTCCGGGTCCCCGGGACCTCCGCGTCGTCTGCCGGGTTGGGGGTGACCCCGGAAGGTTCCCCAGCCCTTAGTCGTGGCTGTCGATGCCGTCCTTGCCTGGTTGCCGTGGGGCAGATGGGGGGCCCATCTGCCAGTCTTGAACCCTTGCCTTGTTCGCTTTCTTGGTGGGCCCACTGGCGGTGAACCCACTTTGACCGCATCAGGGGAACCCCGTGTTACACCGTTTCGACAATACACAACTTTTTTTTTTTGGGAGGATGGGGGGTATCAACAAATATTTCATAGAAAGGCACGTGCTACTAACCACAATGGCAGACCTTAATCAACCAGCAACAGTAGTTCGTGGACTGTGCGATCAAATTTTGCAAGTTTGTGTATGAGTTTGCACGTCGTGGACATGTTCGTGTACCGCGGGTGTTATTAGCTTTATCTACTTATTGAAGCAATTGTCTTTGTGTAGATGATTTAGTTTTGATTGGTTAGATCTAGTATCAAGATGAAAATCCTTCTAGAGAGGCTGGACTCGGTCAACGTGTACTCCCTTTTTAATATAGATGAATAGCACTAACTCGTAAATTCTTTTGTCCATTAAATGTACACTATTTGTATAATATTTTGGTCCCATTTTCTTGCATCTTATTTACTAAATATATGGATGTGTGTTTCCGCTGATGAATAGGCCGGAAAGCATGACGTCCTTCATTCCTTTTCGATAAAATATGCACTTTTAGTTATGAAAATCACATTGCGCCATACTAAGTCGTGTTATAAAGAGGAGTTCAATGAAGGCTGATGAGGAAGGATCTGAGCACCAAAACAAAATTTCCTAACACTCTAAGCAAAGCCAAAATTTGTTTGAAGTCTATGAAATCCGGAGATACGGATCTATTCTAGGAAGTGTGAAAACTAGACACCGAAATCCAGAAATGAATCCGAAGGTTGGGACTTGGGTTTATGATTGTCTCGGTTTCGGAATTTCCCGGAGCCCCGAATGTCCTTATTTTTCCGCAGAGATTATGACTCCCCAAAAACCCGACAGCAATTAGTTTTTGAGAGAGGGTTTAACTCTTGGATCCCACATTCCTTACCAATGCTAGAGCTCTCAAATTCTCCCCCCTTGCCCCAAGCTTCAACTTTTGTGAGGGAGAAGATTTGAACATATATCCAAGATCCAAACAGGAAATTTCATGATTCCCGCACTGATTATTCATGGAGGATTTTACCTTTAGAATTTGAGACTCCTAGAGTGTTGGAGTAAACTAGGAGCTTCCAACATTATGGATTCGTCCTAGAAGTTTTTGTAGGCGTCAAAAATGGCCTCTGAATCATTGAGAACTAATGGCTGAGATCGAACTTTACGAATGTCCAGGAGAAGGGCTAAGTTGCTATCAGAAAATTCAGAACTTCAGAAGCAAACAACTTGCAGTACATTAGCAGGAGAAAGCTACAGATATTAGTTACTCGAATCGAACGTATCTGCATAGTCACAGCTAGAACATTGAACATAGATCAGTTACATAACACATTTTTGAGGCATAACTCCTCCTCATTTTTTCTCCCAGTAACAACATACACTTGTCTATACAAATTATGTTCCTGCAAGTAGATTGAAACTTGATGATTAACTACACACCGCAACGCTAATAAACACATTGGGTGGGGGCAAACAGCCAAATTAAAATACTACAACCCGAGACAGATACATGATGATTATTATTTCTCACATATCAATCTCAACTAACTCAAACTGGAAACCCTACCTATGCTTCTATTATGTGTGTTTATGACCCCTTCTTGTTCGCCTTATTTTTCTACATCACAAGCTGCAGGCCATGGCCTTGACCTTATGCGATTTGACAACCTTCGTCAATATACCCGTATTTACACATACATCACCTACATTATTGTGTCTATACGAATTTATCTATATATATACAAGTATATTAACCCTGCTAACTAATATCTAGCTAGTGACCTCAGACCCGACTGACACATCATCACACATTGTATTATAGTAGTGGTAGGATTGTCACTTTGGGTGGATGCAGACTGAAGGCTGAATGGTTTCACTGGAGTCTAACCGTAGAACGGGGCACGGTGGGGGATACCCTTCCTCCTTGATGGGCGGCATCGGTTCATCGGCGGTGTCCTCGGCGTCATCGGTCCGTTGTTGGATTTGCTGCCCTCGTCATCAGACCACCGGATCCCCCGGTCGAACCGGCCTAGCTCGAACCCGGCCCTCCGGAGCTTCCTGGGGCTAAACGAGTCGTCGTCCGAGCCATAGCCGTCACCTCCAGAGTCCTGGCCACGCTTCGGCCGAATGGCGAATGTCAGGGTCGGGTCCCACTGCATCCCCCCAAGCTGAAAATCATATCAAACACCAGGAACAAGCATACCATCAGTGAAGTGACTACCAAGTAAAATCATGACACCAATTAATGCAGTCCAAATGTACACGACAGAGTTCTGAATTTTCCACAAGCGTAGCTTTCCAAGGAAACCGTGAACTGAGATGACGAAGACGTCTGAAAAAACTTATCGATGTTGCGCATTTGGTATCCATCTGTCGTCGTTGCACTTACTGAAACCCCTGCCGGCCGGGTACACCATCTCGTTGTCTCATTTTTGAAAATGTTGACAGGGAAAAGCATAAACTTCCAAGAAAAGTGTGGCAACTTCCAAGAAAAGAAAGGTGGTGTAATATCTCAACTCATATACACTTGAACGGTGTCTAATCCAAAAGAGGTATCGATCCATTCTCATATTCCCTAGTTATGGTAATTAAGCCTTCAAATTAAGAACACCTAAATACCATGCATGTCCATATAGCTAAATATATCCAAACCAGACAAGCAAATGACGAGCGCATGATTCGGCAGGACATCACCTCGGAGAAGTCAACTTTATCTGGATAACGCATAGGCCTCTTTTCTGAGGGGAGAGGGGCCGGGGTTAACTGGATAAATAATGCATATTCATCTCTGAAAGAGCCAACAGAAGCAAGTCTATTATGGCTGAAAGATCCGGATATGATGTCTCAGCTCTACCTACTCTCCCTGAAAGCAGCCGTCACCTAAAATAATGCCTTAGCCTCAACTCCTACGGCCGGGCAATTCTCATATACTAATGCTTATCGAAGGTGCAAACTAATGGACACAATATAGCTTACATCTTACAGTAAAGTTTTGTTTTAGTCTCTGACTCGTCACATATAGGTAAGGAGCCTTTTTTCTATACATAATACTGGAATGGAATGGTCCTCTGGAATAGTAGAAAGAAAGGGGGCTATACAATCCTTGCATGACCTCTGCTTGCACTTTGCAGCAGCATACAACAAGAGGACATGGACAAAGGGACCCATTTTAGGCGAGCCCCAAAGTGCAACGACTGATATGCAACGCCACAGACCTTCAGTACAGAAGATTACAAGAAAAGATAGACCGAATGATGATTAACCTTACCGTGCAAGCTTAATCTGGGGGCAGGTTATACTGAACCTGAAGAAGTGTCGTTCACAGTGCACTATGCTTGGAGTGGGGAGGGTCTCAGTTTCCCCATCAAGCCTTTGCTTTGCAAGCTCTTTTATAAATAGTTCCCGGAAGGAACGAACAAAAAGTGTCTGGGGTAGTTGGTTGGTGCAAATGTGGCCCATGCTAACCCCAGAATTAAAGCCACTCTAAGTGGCTAGGACCCTCCCTGTTTGTCTTCACTCGATGTCTTTTCTCTCCGTGGCAAAAACACCTATTCTTGCACAAACACATTCCACTGAACCACTAATCCATAGTTTCCATTGCTGTCAGTGTGGTTTGCATTGTAGCATGGCACTATGAATGGTGCACGCAATGCGAGATATAGTTAGTTAGGCTTAGCGCTCGTTGAGCGATGCAGTTAGCAGGTGGTGGCCACTGACTCCAGGTAGTAGATTAGATAGACCCGGCCAATTGATTCTCTGGAGAATGTTTAACTTATTCGCGAGTTCCTCCCTCCACTGACCTACACCGCTTTCCGCGATAGGATACGGCTACTTTCTCCCTCGCGTGGCGTGGAGCCGTGGACACTGGCCTCACGCACGCACGCGTGCCCGCTAGCCGTGGCACTGCCTCTGCAGTCTGCACCGCCCATCAGCCATAGCCATCGCATCACGGGAGAAGAACACTGCATTGCATTGCACTCAGGTGGGAGGTGGCCGTTGACCCCACATCAACCAAGCCTCAGACAAATCTTAGAGAGGGAGAGAAGAGAAGGCAACTCGATGGGGTCCTAAAGAATTATTTTCAGATAGAGAGAGAAACGAAAAGGGGAAGTAGTAGCAGCTAGCTTGTAAAGTTGGGCTTGGAACTATAGCTTGGAAGAAGGAAGAAGAAGACAGAGATGATTGAGGAAGAAGGAGCGAGTTGCAGGAACGCAGTACCTTGCATCCGAGGGAGCAGAATCGGAACGAGTCCGGGAGGCTGCGGCAGCAGATCTCGCAGGTGTTTGTGACGCCTTTCCCCGGCCTGGCCTGCGGCCTGCCGTTGAGGAACACGATCTTGGCGCTGTTGATCACGTACGTCTGCACGTGCGCGATGTCGATCAGCTTCCCCACCTCCGACACCCGGATCACGTTGTGGTACGACGACCGCCGTATCTGCAGCCACACCATAGATAGTAGTTCAGAAAACCATAGCACAAGTGCAGCTAGATATATTGATTGGAAATTTGGAATTGATTGCGTGTACATGCCTGGACGACGTGGTGGTCGCGGTGGGCGGGGACGCAGTAGGAGCAGAGGGCGCCGGCGGCGTCGGCGCAGTCCAGGCAGAAGAGGTTGCACTCGTTCTTGCTCAGGTCCGGGTGCGCCGGGCAGGGCACGAAGAAGCTCGTGCCCAGCAGCGGCTGCAGCCACGGCGGGCCCAGGTCCTCCTCCGACCGCACCAAAGACCCCGGGCTCACCATCACCTGCACCACATCTCCATGCACAAACTCCATCATCATCATCATCATCATCCAGAAAACAAAATGCAACTCTGTACATAGCTACGACTGCAAGCTAATTAAGCTACATGTGTATGTACAGATTAATCTATCTGTCAAGAAAGATAGAAAACTATACCATGCTACAATCTTCTTCCAGGGCCGCCGCCTTCAGATTGCAAACGGAGAAGAAGAAGAGGGAATCGACCAATCTGCTTCGCAGCCGCTGATTGACAATAAAGTAAGGGGAGGACGCGAGATGAATGCAGGAACACGGCGGATTAAAGTAAAAGACGACCGATGTGATGTGATGCGAGGGCCCGGATACTCATAACAGTATCAACGAATCGATCGTTACCTGCTGCACGGGCAGAGCTGAAGAAGACGAAGCCGGATCGATAGCCTGGAGACGACGGCGGCGGGAGCAAGGCGAGGTGAGGTGAGAGGAGGGGATTCAATCCGGCTCGTGGCGGCTTCTGGAAATCCAAGAAAACTCGACGGGTATCGTGTGATCGTATATATCACAGGAAAAGGCCTCCCAAAAAACAGAGTAGTACTCCCTCCGTATCAAAATATAAGATGTTTTAGCATTTTTCTTTCCATCCGTATGTAGACATGTTTTAGTGTAAGATTCATTTGAACCTTGCACTAAAACATGTCTAGATTCGGATGGAAAGAGAAATGCTAAAACATCTTATATTTTGATACGGAGGGAGTATATATTTATATGGACAGATATGTATCGGTGCTTCGCTTTCCCTCTTGCTGACAACGAGATGGGAAAAAAAAAGAAAATGGAACGGTGGTGGAAGCTGGGAGGCCGAGGTAAGGCGGTTTGGTTTCGTCGGAGACGTGTCGACGGTTCTTTCCTGCGATCGATGGCTAAAGCTCCCAAAAAGAAATCGTCTTTTCTGCTCGCACGCCCATCCTTTCACGTAATTGCCCAAATCTCTCCCCGTGAATTGGCATATTCTCGGTGAGATTTTCATGCACAGAATCGGGTGTTACTTATTATATGTGCTTCTGATTCATGTGATTGTTATGGTGGACGGGCACTTTATGGCTGCCACCATTAAGCGTATACAAAAATTGTCTCACAAGAATGATTGCTTTTTAAATAGCTCTTTCACTTTACGAAAATAATTTTCAAACGGAGCACAAATAGGTGCACCTTGTACATCTTCAAAGCCTACGAGGGCTCATTTTGTAATATAAAGATTTGGTGAGATGCGAGTGGCGAAAGTTTGAGATGGCATGGAGGATATGGCGGAGAAAAAGAAGAGGGAAACGGATTCCCACGCTGAGCAATATGGGTCGTCCGATGGGGACTCTGCTTTCTGGAAGCTGATGGCCTCCAGGGGTGATAAGGACTTTGGTGTTTGATGACGATGGTGTGCAATTAATTTTCTTCTTTTATTTTTTTCCATTTTCTTGCCTTGTCTTAGGGTCCAATTGCTTTGCATAATCTCTCTCAATTTATCACCACACCCATACCAAGGGGGCATCTTGAGCACCAAGTCATGGTCAAGTTGGATGGATGGTGCCTATGTCTATTTCTAGCAAGCACTCACCAATCGTACCTGCATATTTGTACTTTATACAATATCTTGTCTTGAAGAAAGAAAGGGCTATAGAGGACCATACCTTCATAAATTGGATATGTACACTAGGATAGTCCACATGTCGCCTTGCCCTTCCAAGCATACAATTAATTTATATCGACTTTCTATACATAAGTTGTTTGTTATCTTGGCTATTTTCCATACGCATATTTCCTTTTTTGCTTGGGACTTAATCATCTTTCTTGGCTTCTCAAATCTCTTTTCACAGCATATTTTTGACATACTTTTTAAAACATTATATTAAAACACCTTCAACTTGATGGTGGATTCTTTGATTCGTCTACAACAAGCAATGTATGGTCATATTTGCATTAGTGATTTGCCGTTAGGTTGCAAACGTACAAGATTTTGGCAAGTTAAGAGTTATATAAATCCTCTTTAGTGAGCACATGGCAAGTTTAGTAAGATAACCAAAAATCAAATATATAAATAAGTTCATCCTTAACCAGCAAGTAATCAACCCCGAAGAGGGTGTTCTATGTTAGCAGACATCATAATGAGGTAAATATATATGTATAAAGATGAAACATAAAATATCACCCGTTGTGGCAAAATAAGCAACGATAGTTCAACAATAGTTTTTCCAGAATGCATTACGAAATCTTATAAAATGTGGTATTTTGTAAGTTAAACTACCCATCCTTCGAACAAAACAAAGAAAGTATCCAATCTAGGTAGGAACAAGAGAGTTTCACATTGATCATTCAAATTTTTTGCAGGCGTCAACAGAAGAAGAATCTCTGCTTCGAATTATTAGCATGTAAAGCTAGAAAGAATGAGTTTAGTGATTTGTATAAGCTTGATACATCAATTAAAAGGTTTTTCTAATTATCATTCAACCGAGAATTAGCTTAGTTCTCACTTGACTCCTGTACCATTGGATTGCATCGCAGTTTGTGCTAGCCATGTGTTGCAATATTAGTTGCAAATGAGATTTTTCCAGTTGCACATCAGGTTGCAACTGTGATTTTAGTACTTTCACACGGGTTACGACTGTTGGATTGATCCGTGATTCGTACTAGTCATAAGTGGCAACATAGGTCCCAACTGAAAAAAATGCCCCAGGCCCTTGAATTTTTTCATGATTAGAATTAAGTTAATTTTCAGTCGAATAAAAATTAGTCACTTCTTTAACAAAATCGTCTTTCATAAAGAAAGATATAATGCGAAGTCGTTTTAAACGTACCTGGAAAAGTTTTTGGTGTGCACCTAGCAACACAAGAAAGATTTTCCACACACACAAACTGGGAATCTCTAACTCTCGATTTGTTCCGGGAGAAGAGATATTAAGGGCAAAAGAATCTCCACGGTACGGTGGACACATGAGGCCAAAACTGGAAAAAAAGATGTCATGTAACCTGTCCCTTCCTCAACCATTTATCGTGAGTGGCCGAGTTATGATCGATGCTCCATTTCCTCTCCTTTTTCTTCTTTTCTTCGCTTTTGTGTTCCCCCCATCTTCCTCTCACCTATTCTGGACTAGCTAGGACGTCACGAAGATAGACAACGATCATCTTCGGTTTGTTCTGTTGCTGGCATTTCTCGATGCATCGGCGGCGTGGAATAATTGATCTGTCTTTTCTTCTTGAAGAAGATCGAGTGTACTCAGTCTTGACGGCTCAGGTGCCTAACTTGTCCTTTGCAAGACCGTTCAGCCAGAGGCCCATGACTCTCTCGGGTCTGTACTGGTTATGCATCTCGCAGACTGGAGAACAACACGTACGAACCATTTGCATTCATTAATTTGCAAGAATCTACAATTGGAGTAGATAAACTCTTACACAACATAGGCTGATAGGCATATCCAAACGACAGAAGAAACCCCAACATGCTTCTGTATCTTCTGGCCGATGTCCCTATAATAATTTTCACTGATTGTTCCACTAACATAGAGTTTCAGGTCTACATCATTGATCTCACACATGACGCTGTGTTCCATGGAAATGGATCGACACGGTAAATTATTATACTCCCTTCTCGATAAGCATGTCTGTTTTGTTTTCCGGCCAACACTGCCCACGCAAGCAGGACTAAATAAAATAGAAAGCAACTTTCACTTCACATCAAGTATGTGTGATGCATCGAATATATCCACTAAATTATGGCCCCGTCACCTTAGCCGCTAGACACAGCGTACACCAGTACACCACCTGTCTGTCCCCACCTCCATCTAAGCAGGTTCCTTACATTTTCGATGGTCTTTTAGCCGTCGAGAGGGGGGATTTGATTTTTTGCCCTGCTTTACTTGGCTACTATACAATTTGCCCTCTTTTACTTTGTCCTCACTTTTTTGCCCCGTATTTCTTTGAGACTCGATGATTTGCCCCTGCTGAATCGGTCCTACCGAACAAAGACCAACAAGACCTTCTTCCTCGTCCCAGCGAGCAGCTCGCCGACAGCGCACCATTATCGTCGCCCCGAACTCCCCAACCACTCGCCTCCTAGTCGTCCTCCTCTCCGGCACCCACATAGCCATCTTAGTCGTTCTCCTCGCCCTCGAGCACGTAGACGGACGCGTTCTACGACGCCGGCACCGGCTGCCGCGGCGTGCAGGCGCACCGTGAAGTCCAGGTACATGGTCGGCGTCCGCGTGCCCACCAGTCACCAGCGACTGGACTCCCATGGCCTGCTCGGCTGCCCCGCTATCACGCGCCCTCGTCACGCCGCCGTTCCCCATCCTCCTCGCCGGCACCCACAGCGCCGTCCTCGCCCACCGCGCGTGCGCCGCCATCTGCCATCCTCCTCGCCATCACCCACAGCGCGTGCGCAGCCGTCAGTAGCCTCATCTCCACGCTTTAGCGGAGGAGGTACTGGTCATTGACGCGGTCCGGAGCAGGCGTACACGGGAAGCTCGCCGCGGAAGAGCAGCAAGGGGACGCTGGACACCATGGCGGCCTGCCGGCGGAGAGGCGAGGGGCAGGACGGCCGGCCGAGAGTTTGGTCGTGCTTTCAGGCAGATGCGGAGGCGCACGACAAGCTGCAGTTGTGGGATGGCAGGGGGCTGCAGCGGCGAGCGGCGGCACTGACGGCAACGACCTGGGCGAGGTAGAGTTTTCAGGCTAGAAGGGGAATGGCGATTCGATTTTGGTCGAATACAGCCAGGGTTAGAATGGTCCTCCATGTTTTCTTTTATCCTCAAAAGAAAATAAAAAAATTCAAAAGGGTAAATAATATACTACCTCCGTTCCATAATGTAAGCCTTTTTAGAATTTCTCTTTCCATCCATATCTAGACATGTTTTAGTGTAAGGTTCAAATGAATCTTGCACTAAAACATGTCTAGATACGGATGGAAAGAGAAATGCTAAAAATGCTTATATTATGGAACGGAGGGAGTAGTTACCAAGTAAGATGGGGCAAAAAAGTGAGGTCAAGGTAAAAGAGGGCAAATCGTATAGTACCCAAGTAAAACGGGGCAAAAAGTAAAATCCCCCGTCGAGAGGTGGATCGGAGAAAACCACATAATCTAATGTGTTTGTCTTTTCATGTTAGTTTTTGTTTGTCTTTGGCGGCGTCTTCTCGAAGGTGTCCGTAGGTGTATTTTACCGGCAAAAAATCAACTAGGGCGGTGCACGTGTGGAGAACAAATGGTTAATAAACTGAGATAGAATTTAGACATGTTCAGACATCGGGAGACACGCCTGAACAACTCTACTCCTCTTTGGGACGCTTCTTATTCCTTCTATACCATGCTCAGGTTCTGGTATGTTTCCTAGGGTTCGACCGTAAGATTGTATGTGCCCTCTCTTTCTCTTATATAAGTGGTCATGGTATGGTTACAAGGTACCCGGGCTACTTACAAAACAGAGTAATAGTCGGATAGAAACTACTCCGGTTATTTTAGGTATGTTTTTTTTAAACGAGGCAAAAGACTTGCCATTTTCATTAATTAAGAAGAAGTGGGCCTAAGCCCGGTACAACACCCTCAACGACCGTCATGGAACACGACCGTCGTGAGGGCAAACACAGCCATCCTGGCTACGCACACTCGGGGCCGCCGCCCCGACATCCAGCCATTCCGCCACGCCGAGCAGACCGCCAACACCACCTTCCGGGACCGCCGTCCCGACGTACCACCGCTCGCACTCGAGCCACGACGCCGCACGACTCGGCCACCAGCAGCCCAAACTGCACAAGGTAAACCGCTCGCAGACCACGGCCGCCGCACCAACATCCGGGGCCGCCGCCCCGGCCTAAAAGGCAACCGCTGCCCCAGCAGCCCCGACAGCCTCGCCGCCAGCACCACCTTCCGGGACCGCCGTCCCGACATAGCACCGCTCGCATCCGAGCCACGGCGCCGCACGACTCAGCCACCCGCAGCCCAAGCTGCCCAGGGAGAGCTGCTCGCAGACCACGGTCGCCGTACCAACATCCGGGGCCGCCGCCCTGGCCTAAAAGACAGTCGCTGCTGCCGCCGCCACATCAGCCTCGACACTCTCGCTGCCACTCACACCAACCACCGCGAACCTCAGGTCCCTCTTGCCAATGCCGGCCTCCGAAACGAAGCCCCCAGGAGGGAAAACGACACCAAGGCGCCGTCATCGTCCGATCACGAGATCATGGGTTTCCCCTGGAGAACCAAGTTGGTCGGATCCGTGCGGGAGGTGGGCAGCAGCAGAACGGCGACGCCTCCAGGAAGGTCAACGACGGCCGCAGTCGCCGCCATCACCGGTCGGTGCCCGAGGAGAGCCACGGAGGCCAGGGGCGGGCCCCAGCCGCGGCCCAAGGCCGCCCCTGCCCCCTGGTGGCCTCCTCCAGACTCCGTTCATTAATTTCTAAAATAATGACTTTTTGAATTTTCTGAAATTTTTGGGGCTTCGGAGGTCAGGTGTCTTGACATGTGCTTTTCCCCGCTGTTTTCGGACTCCGACAGATAATTCCCGGAGATTACCAAACATGCAAAATAAAATAAAATAACATAAGTAATGCATCGTAATATACAACTAGATTAATACCCCGCGCTTTGCAGCGGGTATTTTTATAGAAAAACTTTATTGTGTAAATAAAGAAGCATGAAATGTGAATATAAAGTTGTTGACAAAAATATGTGTTATTCAATTGTGGTTGAGAGGCTAAATTTAATTGACCTGAAATTGTTTTGTATTTTTCGACAATCCATTCAAAAAATAGTACCTCCTTTGTTTGATGGTGTAAATTATGAATGAATAGACATGTATGGGTGTGTAAAAAAATATTTGTGACGTGGACAATTGTATGGTTTAAACAATGAATTACGTGGATATGTTTCATGTAAATATATACAATCATTAATAAATATTAGTGGATGATATGGACACTTGATTGGTTAAAATAGTAGGTGATGTGGATAGCTTGCATGTTGAGATAGAAAATAATAAATGCATCTTAGTGGTGTTTTGCTTTATAAGAAGTATAGATAGATATATCAATGAAAATAGACAAATTATGATATACAAATAGTGATGCAAAATGGACGTATCATTCTTCCGCCCTTTACGAGTACCAAGTACCATCTTAATGAGTTCGGTACAAGGAACTATCCCAATGCCAAAGAATTATTCAATCTAAGACACTCTAGCCTTAGAGTTACGGTTGAGAAGGCATTTGTTGCTTCGAAGAACATATTTATGATCTTTGATCAGAAATCAGTCAACACGTTCGATGCCCAAGTTAAGCTGGTTCTTACATGTTGCATTCTTCATAACTGGATATTAGGGTGGTCTTGATGAGTATTTCCTGGACGAGAAAGATGTGACACCAGACACCAATGACTCTTGCCATGGTGTCGAATCTAATGATGTACAAGCTTGGAAGAACAAGAGGCGGGAATGGGCTGACGTAATATGGGTAGACATGGGTAACACTAGGCTCTGAAGAAAAGGTGTAAGAGGAACATGGTTCCCCCTTACAACTACCGTATAAACTTTCCCCCTAATACCATTTCGTGTTAAAACTGCCATTTGATAGTAGGTAGGAAAACTATGATGTCGTGATAAACTACTACTCCCTCCGTTCCATAATGTAAGCCTTTTTAGCATTTCTCTTTCCATCCGTATCTATACATATTTTAGTGTAACATTCATTTGAACCTTACACTAAAACATGTCTAGATACGGATGAAAAGAGAAATGCTAAAAAGTCTTACATTATGGAACGGAGGTAGTATTTGCTAGTAGTTAGGACTGAAACAACATTAATTTGCTATTCATTACATCCATGTGTGGTCTAGTCCATGGTATGGTCACCAGTAGCGAGAAGAGGTGACCGTAATAACCATCCTTAGCAACCATACATGCGGTGTTTGCATATATGTTGCACGTACAGACCACCAAACAACCGGTGTTGTTTTTGTTGGTCCCAGCCGAACGGGTCCGTTTAGAATTTTGTTGGCAACCAAACGGGATGCAGAACATGATCCAACTCACGTTTCTTCTCAGCTAGGCCCTCCAGAATCAACAATACAAATGACCAAAAATCCATACGAGTAACCAAACATGGCCCTATGCGTTAAACTCGTAACAATCGAAAAACCACGACGTCCAGAGACCTGCCACGTCCTGGCTTTCCAACCTGGGCCAGAAAACCAGTTTAGGCTTGCACCGGGCCTCTATTTTTTTTTTGCCTTTGTTTAGCTTGCTGTCCATTCTCCTGCTGCCAGCGACCAGGACGCATCAATTCAGCCTGTTCAAGCCCTCTCGAACTCCTCCTCCTCGAGCCCTCGTCCCGACGGGACCAAACCGACATCAGCCACCGGTAAGCTCTGCGCCCGTGCCACCGCTCGGCCGTCGCTCTGCCACGCTCCCTGGCGCCAACCCATTCGATTACCGCGGCGCCACACGCCTGACGCCGTGCCGGCGCTGCGCACGGCCGCGCTCGACAGGCTTGACACGAACCACGGCAGCGCTTCTAAATTTCGGCAAAAACGGCGATGGTAGTCCTGCGGTATCATCAACTACTGGCAGTAGCGGCAGCAACAGTTCATCACCAATAGTGAGAAGTCGCTTTAATTTTTTTTATTCTTCACCTTTTTTTTTTTGCGGGTTTTTTTATTCTCCACCTATTGAGATTGGAGGATGATCCTTAAAAAAATTCAGATAAAAAGGCTCTCGCCCCGCTCCATTTCACTGAAATGAAAAAAAAAAAGTTCCCAGAACCAGTATGTCCCCTTACAACTTTTTCCGCAGCTCCAAGCTAAAGCCAAAGTCTAGCTCTGATTATATCGCAAAATAACAGTAGTAGATTAGAGAGCGAATAAAACAGGAGATTATGACTTGGAGCTCATCCTTTTTCAAGCGGTCATCGTGCATCTTCTGAGCAGCTCCAGGCCTCCATCACCTCCAGTGTCTCAGGACCGGTATCCAGCAAGATGCATCTCTTATTCAGCGCCATCCGATCCGGGTAGCCTCGAGAGTCTTTTTTTTCATGATCTTCAAGCACTTGTCCAGTAGTAGATTTTTTTTTTTTTTTTTTGAGAAGTAGTAGAATATTTTTATTTGGGCATAAGACTCCATTTTTTCCAGCAAACTTGACATCTTCGTCATATAACCTGCAGGCCAGTCCATGATTTCCGGCCAAAACACATATCATTTCTTATTTTCAAGTAGCCCACATCATAGCTGATGTAGTCATATTTTTAGCAGAATTCCTATCCTTCCTAATCCACAGTGTAGGCACTGATTCATAGTTTCTGAAAGCAGAGGATTCTAGTATCTAATTCAACTCATGCCAAATAATTTTGACAACATTACACTCAAAAAGTAAATGCTACAAGACTCCTTAACGCTACAAAAGAACAGGCTTCATCAGCTACATATTACTCCCTCCGATCGGGAAAGGCTGTCACGAGCTTGTACAAATTTTACAGTAGCCTAGTAGCTTCTCCGCGTCAATCAAAACCGACCGGAGGTAGTATCTTTTACTAAGATTGTCTCTAGTCAGGATTCTATTGTAAGAAACTAACCACAAGAACACATGTACCCTAGCGGGTATATACAAGTTCCAAACTGACGGTTCGAAAACAGGGATAATCCCTCTAAAATTCAGATTGGGAGGTGTAAATCCCGGAACTGTGCAAATCCCACACCATTGTGTCATGATCCTCACTCAACACTAGCTTATTAACAATCTAACTCATGCCATCTTCTCATTAAATTTTCATCGAAGAACCTCCTAAAGGATAGTTTAAGTTGCTGCCCATCCCAGACCTGAGAAATTTGTTTGAATCTGATGATTACAGATAATATATAAATAAAAATTGTGTAGCCAGGCTGAAATTGCCAAACCACCGGTCTTCTCAAAACTGACGCCTTTGCCATCACCCTACAAGCCCACATGATATCCCTCCAAAAAGGAGAAATATTAGGGTTTTGTGTGTTGTATTTTTATAGTCAATAATTTGCTTCTAGATTATATTTTCATCTTTAATTAATTGTTTTGACTTGTAGGTCTGATTACTGGAGAACACGCGGAAGCGGCACAAGAGTGGTGAATTAAAACGTATATGGGATATAGCTACAAAGAAATCAAAGATAACTGCGGCCTCGACACCGACACCAGTATATATTGAGCCTGACAGCCCAAATCAAGATGAAAATGTGAGCAATCCTCTTTCCAATGAACAATTACTCAAGATGAACTTTCATATTTTATATTATCGTGCCAAAAAAATCTGAGACTTGGCATACCCATTTTTGAAAGGGAAAAGCTTGGCTTCAGCCGGGGGATGGAAACGATTGCGTCCTCCGCCTTCTCTACACGCCACGTGTCCCCGAACGAGGGAAACAACTGCGGGTCCAACCACCTCCTCCTTATCTTCTCCCACCTAGGTGCTGCCATAGGTGTACAGTGGTGCTACCGATGGTGTCCGGCGGTGCTACTAGCTATGTCCGACGGTAGCGGCGGTGCTACCAGGTGTACGTCCATGCTACCATCGGCGGCGGCGGTGCTACCAGCGCTTGGTGGCTCTGCTGCCATAGTTGAGGCGGGGTGCTACCATGGGTATGGGTGGTGCTACCAGAGGGGCGAAGAGCACGACGGCGGAGCTACCACCGGAGATGGCGATGCTACCAGGGGCATCGGCCGGTGCTACCAGAGGCATGGAGATGTGCTGCCACCGACGACATTGGATGCTGCCAGCCAAGGGCAGGCGGTGCTACCACCGGAGACGGCGAGGGAGCGCGGCGGCCGGCGGCATGGTGCTCCCAAGGCTCAATGGTGTTTCTGCCATGGTGGAGGTGTGGTGCCTCTAGGGCACGGCGGCGTTGCTTCCAGGGTGGCACGACGGTGCAGGTGCTGCCAGGACATGGCGGTGCTACCGGCGAGGCTGCGTGGCCGGCCAAGGTCGCCGCGGTATGCTGGTACAAGTCGCGCGTCGGGGGCGGGGGGATTTTTTCTGCAGAGACGCGGAGGGTGCGGGAGAAGGGGCCGAGCTGCACATGGGACGGTTGACCAAGTAACTGGACACGTGTCGCTCCCTGGATGCGGGGGATCGGGGGTTCCGATCCCCCGGGGGACGCTTAGCGCTGCCCTTTTTGAAAACCTAGCTCCGCGTCAGGAGAGTCTACTACATGCATTGTAGTAGAGAGAGGAAACGGGGACACATATTTTGTTTGAGGAAGCAAAGGGGGCGATCGCCCACTCGATAGCATTTTTTCATTAACCCTAAACCCTAACGGAGGGAATATGATCTTTCGTTAAATCGTATCCCTTAATTACAGATATACTATCAAAATATCTTTGAGGATATGTGCATTAATGTGATATTTCCAGAATCTCGCATTTATATAATAGATAATAGATGAATCATTTTTCTGCGTGAAAGATCTCCACCAAACCGATCCTTTTGAGCAGAAAATTGTCACCTCTCGGTGGCACAGAGCCCAAATTAACTACGAGAAAATCAAAATAGATGTGGATATTAATGTACCTCACCAGCCGCGAATCTATCCCGAAGCCGCATCCCTTGCGTGTCCTGCCGCACCGAACGGTGGTCAGCATGTCCGTTGTGATGTCACCGATCGAGCGGCAGAACGCCTATATAAACAGAAAGGCCAGCCGGGAATTCAGATCATCATCAGCTCCGAAATCTGAGAAATCGTAGAACAATGAGCGTGATAGTGACCAAGTCCTCGCCGGTGGTGGTCGTCGGTGCTTCTGAGCCACCGAAGAAGACGCCGCCGATCGGCGGCATCATCGATCTCACCTCTTTTGATAGGTGCTTCGCTCCTGCTCCGACCACGCTTCTCTTCGTCTTCGACCAGCCAATAGACGACCCCGTCGGGACAGTCAAGAAGGCCCTCTCACAGGCACTGGTGCACTACTACCCTATGGCCGGCCGCCTCGCCGGAGCCGACGAAGAGGATCCCACCCACATCGTGTGCACCGGCGAGGGCGTGTCGTTCGTGGACGCGTCGGCTAGCTGCACCTTGGACGACGCAGTCGCGATGTCGCCGCTCCACCTCGTGGACCTCGCCGTTCGCTACCCTGCCCACTACTGCCGTCTCAGCGACCCCTTGCTGCTGATGCAGGTGACCAGGTTCACCTGCGGCGGGTTCGTCGTCGGGGTGGCATGGAACCACGTCATGGCCGACGCCGCCGGGATGGCGCAGTTCATGCAGGCCGTCGGCGAGCTCGCCCGGGGAATGCCGGTCCCGTCCGTCGTTCCTGTCAGGTCCGAAGCCGACGCCTTGCTCCCGTGCCTCCCACCGCCGATAGTCACCGAGGTTCGGTCGCATCTTCGCGTCCACGAGGAGGAGTTGCTACCATGCCTCGACGTCACCATCCCCGCGAGGCTAATCAGCCGCATCAGGGCTGACTGTGGCGCCGGTAACTGCACGGTGTTTGACGCCGTCGCCGCCGTGCTCTGGCGGTGCCGCACCCGAGCGGCCATCTCCTCCTCCGACGACGACCCTAACGCTCTCATGCTCCTCGTCATGCCGAGAAACGCGCGGGGGCTCGTCGGTGCCAAGAAGGGCTACTACGGCAACTGCATCACCTTTCAGCTGGCCATCGCGACGAGAGGCGCGGTGGCGAGGGGCGACATCAAGGATCTTGTGAAGCTCATCAGGCTTGCCAAGGAGAAGACACCAGACATACCCGAGAACGCCGGCGAGAAGCAGGCCCCCGAGAGGTACAACACGCTCACTATATCGAACACGAGGAACCTCGGGTACGAAGCCGTGGATCTCGGGGGCGGGATGCCGTCGCGGGTGATATGGAAGACGGAGCGGCCGGTGGGGATGGCCTGCGTCGTGTGCCCGCCGTGCAAGGGGAAGGACGGCGTCAGCGTCATGTCTCTCTGTGTCAGAGAGGAGCACGCAGATGCCTTCCGACGTGAGTTGGCCGCCCTCAATATGTATGCAAGGCTGTGATTTGCCGATTGGTAACCGGTCGCCCAGAGGTGAGCGATCGGTTCCAAGATCGACCAGTTGGTCTTTTCTCTTTCTGGTTCGCTTCTACTAGTTCTGCACCTGCACTTCCCATGCCTCGCGGGCGCTTCTCTGCACAAAGACTGTATACATGCAGCTCGAATGTGTGGATGCGTTTAGGTTTCTTTGTGTCTCTAGAATGCAATCAAATCTATGATGTGAGCAAACAAAAAAAGCTAGTGAGTATCATCGCCCCGTGCACACGGGCTAATACTGTTTTCAATTTTCACTGCGTGCATTTGTGAAAGTTCGTACGTACGAATTACAAATGTTGCACAATGATATGAACATGTTTTCATGAATGCATGTAACAGCTTTATTGGCTAGACATAAGGTATAAAATAAATACCTAGCTTCGACTAATTTGTGGATAGATTGCCGTACAATATCATCACCAGGTATTATAAGGGGTTGTTCGGGGCTCCAGAGGAAGATACCTTCTCTCTCGACGAGTCTCGGATTGATGATATACCCCAGGTATCAGGTGAGGAGAATGGCTTTCTTACGGCCCCTTTCACTGAGGAGGAGGTAAGAGCAGCAGTCTTCCAGATGGAGCACAATAAAGTACCCGGTTCAGATGGATTCCCCCACAGAGTTTTATCAAAACTTCTGGGATGTCATTAAATCGGACCTTCTAGCTATGCTCGGCGATTTGCATGCCGGATAGCTGGAGCTTTTTAAGTTGAACTTTGGGGAGATTATTTTGTTACCTAAGGTTATCGATGCAGAAAGGATACAACAGTATAGACCAATCTGCCTCCTTAATGTGAGTTTCAAAATATTTACCAAGGTGGCAACGATCCGTTTGAACTCCGTGGCAGATCATGTGGTGCGACCTACTCAGACTGCGGTTATGCAGGGTAGGAACATCCTAGACGGGGTAGTTATACTACATGAAACCGTTCACGAGATGTATACGAAAAAGTTGAATGGGGTGATCTTTAAGATCGACTTCGAAAAGGCTTATGATAGGGTTAACTGGGATTTTCTACAGCAAACCTTACGCATGAAAGGCTTTTCGGAGGAGTGGTGTGCCTGGATCCGTAATTTTGTTACTGGAGGTAGTGTGGCCATTAAAGTTAATAATGAAACTGGTCATTACTTTCAAACAAAAAAAGGTCTGAGGCAAGGTGACCCGCTTTCGCCAATACTATTTAACATAGTAGCGGATATGTTAGCGGTCATGATTGATAGGGCCAAACTGGATGGACAGATTGAGGGCGTCATTCCTCATTTGGTTGATTGCGGACTCTCTATTCTCCAGTATGCAGATGACACGATCTTGTTTATGGAACATGACCTTGAGAAAGCTATGAACATGAAGCTGATTTTAACAGCTTTTGAAAAACTTTCTGGTCTAAAGATTAATTTCCATAAGAGTGAGTTGTTCTGCTTTGGGGAGGCTCTGGATTATGCAACTCAATATGCGGACTTATTCGGATGTGCACAAGGTTCGTTTCCTATTAGGTATCTTGGAATACCAATATACTATAGGAGATTGACTAATACCGAATGGAAGCATGTTGAAGAGCGTTTGCAAGCTCGCTTAACCAGTTGGAGAGTAAAACTATTATCCCTGGGTGGGAGATTAGTTCTTATCAATTCAGTCCTAACTAATATGGTATTGTATATGATATCCTTCTTCAAGCTGCCAAAAGGTGTCCTTAAAAGTTGGACTATTATCGTTCGCGATTCTTTTGGCAGGGTGATAGTGAGAAAAAGAAATATCGACTGGCTAGGTGGGATGTTGTTTGCCGTCCTAAGGATCAGGGTGGACTTGGTATCCACGATCTACGGATTAAAAATACGGCCCTTCTAGGGAAATGGCTTTTCAAGCTTCTCTCGGAAGAAGGTGTATGGCAAACAATATTAAAGCGCAAATATATCGGTACCAAAACTTTGTCACAGATGGTTTGGAAACCAAATGACTCACACTTTTGGGCTGGTCTCATGGCGGCGAAAGCGTCTTTCTTCCGCTTTGGGAAATTTGCTATCAAAGATGGATCACAGATCAGGTTTTGGGAGGATATATGGTTAGGCCATACCTCTCTTATGGATCAGTATCCTGCTTTATACAACATTGTTCGTTACAAAGAGGTTACGCTAGCTTCGGTTATGCAATCATCGCCTCTGAATGTGACGTTCAGACGAGACCTACTTGGTACCAGGTTGGCTGCGTGGAACACCCTTCTGGGGCGTTTGGCTACGATCAACCTCGAGCCTGGACCGGATGTATTTCGTTGGAATCTACTTCAGAATGGTAAATTCTCGGTAGATTCTATGTATAAAGCTTTGATCCAATCGGATATGCCAGTTGATAATCATAAAAAACTTTGGAAGATGAAAATGCCACTAAAAACTAAGATTTTCGCGTGGTATGCTCATCGAGGAGTGATCCTAACCAAAGATAACCTTGTCAAGCGCAATTGGCATGGAAGTACGAAGTGTGTTTTTTGTCTACATGATGAGACTATTAAGCACCTTTTCTTCGATTGCAAAGTTGCACGTTCTATTTGGTCAACCATCCAAGTTGCTTCAAATTTATATCCACCATGTTCCGTTGCAAATATATTTGGCAACTGGCTTCATGGTATTGATGATAAATTTAGAACGGTTATTCGGGTGGGAGCGATAGCTGTGTTATGGTCGCTATGGCTGAGTAGAAACGACAAGGTTTTTAATGATAAAAATGTCTCTTTTATGCAGGTAATCTACCGGTGCACATGTTTGCTCCGTTCGTGGTCCATATTACAACGCGTGGAGTATCGCGACCTTTTTATGGAGGTTTCTGCGCAACTGGAGACCACGGCGAGGGACATTTTTACACAACATGGGTGGCATAGGGATCTTCGGATTGGCGGCCCAACACCATAGGCGATTGGCATGATCTATTGATTTGTAATCTGTCTATGTTTTTTAGCTCATTTTTGGATGATGACTTGTCGGCTGTGTGCATCTTGTTATGCAGAGGCCGGGTGTAATGCTTTTTAAAGTAATATAAGCCCTTTATCAAAAAAATCTCTTTTTGAAAAATTAATTATGTCACGATGGTATGCATATTCCTACTGTGTCATGCCAAGAGACCTCTATGCAGATTTTTTTTATAAAGAAAACGAACTGGCATTAAATTAATAAAGCCACAAACGAGTCCATTGTGATACAAGGTGATGAACAACAATCTAACAGAAATAAACTAGAAACTGCTTCAACACATTGTTAGCTGCAATGGACGCTAATAGAAGGTGAGAAGTACAATTCTAGATAAAGGAGAAGTCGCTGCTGAAAAGATCATGCCTATGTCTACCATAACGAAGGCTTTCAGCCGTCGAGACAATATCCATCTCCACAACCGAAGAGGTCCATCTACCCCCTCGCTTTAGCTCAAAGAGCATCCTACCATCGGAAGTTGGAGGAGCTCAGTCCATAGCACGAATGAATAGAACATGATAAGGTTGCTAAGGCAAGGGAGGCAAGAGGAACACAACCACCCAACCAGAGCCAAGACCACAGACACCGCTAACAACAACCAACCAACCACACCATGTTGTTTGCCAGACTCTAGGTTCCCGAAGTGGTGCCACAAAGAAGGGAAGGACGCCAAAGCATAGCAGTTGCCCGTTCCAGAGAATGGACCTAGGGGTTTCACCAAGTCACACCGTCGTCAGCACCGGTAACTACCGAACAAGGATTTCACCTGGGTACCACGACCATTTTCCGAATGATGTCGCAACGGCCACACGGGGGTGACTGGAACAAGCAAAGACCCCAGAAATGTCCAAGTGAAAGTGAATACCGACTACGACCGACCCACACCGAGCACCTCAAAACCCTCTTTGTAAAGGAAACCCATCGAGCGCCACGCTTCACGAGACCCGCCACCCAGTGTCCACCAGACACCCCAATAAGAGTCGCTGCCACGATTTACCATGTTTGCCAACCTTGCCCGCCCCGATTTACCAAGTCTTCGTCATCCTGTGTTCTTCCTCCACTACTTCGACTATCGTCACCACGCTTCTACAAGCAACCTCCATGGCCACTTCAGACCATTGTAGGTTCCATCGACTACACCTTCATCAACGTCCACTACAAATTTGTTGCCAATGTCATCGTCACATCCCCGCATACACCTTCTCGTATACTCCAACACCCACATACTGCATTGATCGACACCTCTCTCTCTCTCTCTACACCACGCAACCGTCCAGTGGGACGACTCTACTAGTCTATCTAATGTGGCACAAAGTTCACACTGGTCCCCTTCTACGCACGCTTGGTGTTTCCAACACCGTCATGTTCCTTCGTCCCTGACGTATCCGTGGACTTGGCAAACTCGATGTGGCACCTCGCTTATTGTGACATCGACACCCTTCTCGACGACTGCCTTTATCGAGTCCTCGTCTTTGTCACCAAAACACCCTTGTTCGCATGACTCCATGGTGCTTCTCTATGCCCGCGGCTTCGTGTGCGGCTACCTCAACACGGGCAACACCAACCATGACATTGACCATGGCATCCCCTTGCATGACTTTGTCGACTATGGCTCCACCGCCCCACGCTTTCGGCTACTTCGACATCAGCACAAGGGCTATGACCTCACTTGAGCAGCTCATTAGCTTCCCCTACAGTCAAGCGTTTGTGAGGCGACACCGTCTACGACGCTCCCAACTCACTTGTTTCTTTTTCTGTTTCTCTCTAGTCTTACCGCCCGTGACGTTTCTGCTGTTTACAACCCTACCGCTACAACGAGGTGGGGGGAGAGGGGGGGTTGGATATATCTGGTAGTTACACATCTCATGGGTTTAGACTGGAATTATCCATATTATTAATAGGAGGCTTCCTATCCTCCAAGTCTCATGCCCCATATATAATCGTCAAAGAGGCATTTCTTTCTGAACAAAACGGGCAATGTTGCCTCATTTTATTTTAAAAAGTAAAAGAGAACTGACTTGTTCATTAGTGGGGAAGGTGCCGAAAACCGCTAGCTACAAATGCACCAATGTCATCATGAAACACGATCAGACCATCCACGCGAAGCACACGCGCGCCCATCGAATGGAGAAGCTATCGTCGAGGTTTCCATGGAGCGGCATCGCCGTCACTCCTCTTCCAGTCAGCAACTCTGACTTCAACTCATGCTGGTCCGTGCCAACAGTTGGCCACATGAGTCAACGCCAGACAGTTTTGACTTTGATGACAAGTTTCCTAAGACAAATATGTTGGACTTGCGCCGACCGGGTTCTACATAAAAGACCACCGGTTGCCCTTGCCCTCGCCTAAGAGGCTCAATACACCCCAACACATTACACCAATATCCATACTCTTTAAAAACAGGTTGTCAACGATATGATACAGCATAAACTACTTAAGAAATTCAAAACCGAGGAAATCTTGATGATGTTGGCAGACATGCACATCTTGTCTCTCTGTTTGCAAAATTTGCAGACGAAGTAAATAAAACAAAGGCCCAATTTCACAGTGAACATTTTGCACTCCTCTACACCAGTGCTCCCGGTGAAAAGAGTTTTTGTTTCAAAATTTGTTGGAACACAAAAAAATCTCAAAAACATCATGCCTGCATATTTGAATGTTCGTCACCATCTAAAAAAGTTTCACAAAATAATTTTGATATTTGCATGTTGTACAAAAATAACAAGCTGCAGGGGTAGAAAAAGGCAAATTGAAAATTGTGGAAACATGGCCAGACTTATCAATTTTCCACAGGTCACATTCTCTCGAATTATCTTATGCAAATTTATCAGTTAAACACACATGTAGATTACTAAGTATTTGATTTTTTTAACGAGTTTTTGACACATGAATAAATTTTCTAAAATTATTTTTGGCACCAGGAACACTGGTGCCTGAGATCCAAAGTGACTTTCCGCCAATTCCAGCGATACAGCAATGCAACGCAGGTGGTTGACTGCTTGCATTTTTATGTTGCACAAGCTGAAATTTTGGCCGGTTCCAAGCATTACTGCTTTCTGGATTCGGATACAAACTTATAGCAGGCATGTCATTGGCCTGTCCCTGGCTACTACTTGGGTTTATTGGGCTGTTCTGCACGATAACAGCTGTACAAGTTAATGTGGCCATCCTCATACTGAGAGCATACATGCTCTTCTCAGTTACTCTCACCATCATGAACTGCAGTCAGTACAGCTAGCAGCTTCGTGAACTGATAAAGAAGTCTCTAAAATCATTCTTTTAGCCTTAAAAGGAAAAAAATTATTTGTGTGGACCCAATTCNGGTGGCTTTGGTGGGATAGTCGAGAGGGCTTTTGGAAATCTCCAGAACGGACCAACGTTCGACCGGCTAAACAATGGCATGGAAATATGGTGGAGGTTGACAAGAAATCGGGAATTGCTGGGAAATTTCCAGAGAGCGAAACCAAAGTCAAGCCAAGGACCATCTGGTTCAAGGAAAACATTTGAAAGTAGAAAAGTTTTCAGGTGTGGGAAAACACCACTAAAATTAGGGACGAAATTTGGGGTGTTACAGTCACTAGTGGAAGTATGAAGCCTAGGCCTTGTTCCAAGCATTGATACACCGTTTTTAGTCACTTTTGTCACTTGGTGCTTGCTGCCATTTTTATTACAAAATTATAAAATCACCTTTTACCATCCATATCACTTGCATTTTACCATCTCTTCGCCGAACTAGTGCACCTATACAATAACAATTGTATTAGGTGTGTTGGGGACACAAGAGACTTCTTGTATCTTAATTGCAGGGTTGCTTGAGAGGGATATCTTTGACCTCTACCTCCCGTGGATTCGATAAACCTTGGGTTTACTCACTTAAGGGAAATTTGCCGCTGTCCTACAAACCTCTGCGCTTGGAGGCCCAACAAGTCTACAAGAATAAAGAAGCGTGTAGTAGACATCAGCGGCCCAACAAAGTCCAAGAAGTCACGACTTGGAGTACAAGCCAACTCGTTACCCTACCTGGTTGCATATATAAAGCCAGGCAGGGGCACCCTTTAGGGGGAACAGAGATACGGGAGACACCCACACCCGCCATCGGCGGCAACATAGATGAGATCCAATCTCCACCACCTAGCCTCCGGGCCACCATGTAATCATCATCAGCAATACATATCAGACAAGCAGGATTTAGTTCTTTACCTCACAATGAGGGGCCGAACCTTGGTAAATCCTTACTTGTCAGCCGTCCGATACTACCAGCGCACCAACTTCTCCCTCTATACGAAACCCAAGGATGCTATCCGAGGGATTTGCCGTGGTAACCCCACGTCACACTTACAACCACATGTTTGTTGCAGTGTGACAGTTTGAGTTAGATCTTAATTTTTTGTGCCACATTCAACCAAAGTAAGCATGAAAAACCGACTTTGAACGAAAAGTGCCCTTTTATTGTATAAACTCGGAGCATCTTTGGTTTTTATCATCTTCAAAACACAAAAATATAGAAAAATTACGATTATTATGTCACAGGTTCTTATAATCCTACATTTTTTTCGAAAAGGGGGTGCGGATCCCCGGCCTCTGCATCAAAGTGATGCACACAGCCATCCGCATTTTATTGCAAAGTATCAGAATCTCAAATGTTTACAACTCATGGATCACTTAAAGTGGCTACAAATATCAACCATTCAAAACAACCTCTATCCATCTAATCTTCTATGATGTAGCCACCCATCCCAGCTGAAGATAGCCCGTACGACCGCCATAATTCGTGTACAACCAGTATCCATGAGTCCACGTTTGTCCACAGGAAGTAGAAAGGACCTTGTGTGTATCCAATGTACCGCCCTGTGAATAACCTGCAAATAATGAGAATAAGATGTTTTGTTAAAGACAATGTCGTTATGACAGTTCCAAATAGCCCACAAGATGGCCGCAACACCAATCCTAATGCGAGCTTCAAAAAATACATAACAATCTTTCCACAAGTTATATCACAATACGTTTAGGCATAACATTAATTTCTAACGATATAGTGCAAAATATCTTTTCCAAGAAAACATGGTTTGCGGACCTATAAATCAAACAGCTCGAATTTATTTTTTCAAAGTTGAAATTTTCTTTGAAAGCTCTAAAGTTTCTTTGAACAAGGAAGTCTATAGCAAAAGAAATATAGAAAAATATCTCTTTTTTCCTCCCTTCCCCTTCTCTCCACCTCTTGCTCTCGCATTGTATCTCGCTCCCCTCAATGCCTCCTCTCTCTCTCTCTCTCTCTCTCTCTCTCTCTCTCTCCTCTCTCTCTCTCCTCTCTCTCTCTCTCTCTCTCTCTCTCTCTCTCTATCTATCTATCTATATATCTACCTACCTACTTATCTATCTATCTATCTATCTATCTATCTCTTTTTTCTCTTCTATCTATCCATCAACCAAGGAAAGGAGGAGAGGGACTCGGCTACCTCTCCCGCTATGTACAACCTGCATGGTTTGTTTTATATGGTTCACCGTGACTATGATTGGGAGAACAGATCCAGATTGCTCTACAATTTTTCTTATTCTCCTTTCCCTCTAGGCCCTGAACTACGAGACATAGGAATGTCTAGGGCTCGGGAGTGGTTCCCATGTTGTTTCCCCTTTCTAGATCCACGACGGTGCTCGAGTTTATCCACCATTGCTCCACTGCTTTTTCTTTTGAGCGCCTTTGGTTGTGCATGGTCCCTATCTCGCTCGTGGCCACAGGGGTCTATTTTGGGCGTATAGGGTGCTCAACCATATCCTTCTATTGGTGGCAGCCGGAGTGACGCCTTGGCGACAAGATGTCCATCTCTAGTTTGTACCTATGTGGAAGCCTCTCTAAATACGCCTGTAGCGCCATCGTCATGCACGTGTAGTGAGTGTTGTTTTGGAATGTAATTCTTTTTTTCGGCGAGGATGCTTTTGCAAAATATGCTACGTGTAAGCCTATCTAAATATGGAAGACGCGTGTAGCGCCATCATCATACACGTGTAGTGCGTGTCATTTTGGAATGTAAATTTTATTTTCGGCGAGGATGCTTCTGTAAAATGTGCCAAGTGTAAGCCCTCCGAATATGGAAGCGGTAGCACGCATGTAATACCACTGTCGGCAGGGACACACGTGTATGAGTGTTGTTTACATCATGATTTTTTTCGGCGGGATGCTTCTGTAAAAGGTGCTACGACAACCTCTCTGAATACGGAAGCGTTAGCACGGTAGTACCACTACTGGTGAGGATGCACGTGTTATGATTGTTGTTTTGCAATCTAATTTCTTTAGGCGAGGATGCTTCTGTAAAATTGACTTATATCTCTATCTTCTTAAGTTTTCAAAATAAAATAAAATGGATAGAGCAGAAAGCCGAAGGAAATGCATGGAGAGAGGTAAACGGCCGTTAACGTGAACCAAGAGAGAGGTGTCGACGCGTGCGAACGTTGAAGAAAGCTCCCCCCCTCCGCCGTCGTTGTTTAATGCTATAAATAAAGCTAGTCAGAGAGACCGAGGCCCCAGCAGAAACGTCTCCTCTTCTCCTCCACCGCCGGCCCACAAAATCCTCTCCTTTTCTCTCTCCTCACTTCTCTTCTCCTTCTCCGACCGGCCTCCATGGCCCTGGACTCCGTCCCGTCTTACCCCAGCGGCCTGGGATCCAGCGGCAGGGCAACCAGGACGCAGCAAAGAATCCGGTATGCGCCCGCCCTTTCCCCTGTCAATTTCTTGCTCTGTACTTCAGTTTCTTGATTCTTTTTCTTTATGTTGCCGTGGTGACGCCAGGAAGGAGGAGCAGACGTGGACGGCGGACACCTACGCGCCGTACGACGACGGGCACCAGTGGAGGAAGTACGGCGAGAAGAAGCTCTCCAACTCCAACTTCCCAAGGTCTGCTTCTTGGCTACCTCCGCCGTCCCTGTACTCCGCCGTTCGATTCACTTGCATTTCCCCCAAGTTGCATGTTTTTCTTATTTCTGTTCCATGCGTGTGCTGCTCGTGTAAGCAATTTCAAGATAAACGGTTGATTTTTAGGTGTTGCTAGATCTACTGGTGAGTTTGCTGGAAAATTTATTGGGTGAATATTTTTTTGAGGAAAAATAATTCGGTGAATTAGTTGAGGATGCGTGTTGTTCTGAAAGTTCAGAACCTACACGCTCCTTTTCTCTAACAGAAAGAATTCCTAGTCTGCAGTATCAAGAAAACTTGTCTATATGCAGGATCATCCTTTTAGTCTAGGTGGGGAACATGTCTCTCAGATATTAAACATGTTCATGTAACTAATCTTTAGTTTCTGTAATTAAATGTGGGTGGGGGGGTCAACATATAGTCTTTGTATTGCAGGCTTGCAGCTACCTAGTGTGCCAGATATTACATTCATTCATTTGAAAATAAATAAATTCCATTAATACCCCAAAGCACAATGCCGCTTAATGCACCCAAAGCTTGCGCATCAGCGGGCGGTTTGGTCAATGTATTTGATTCTTAGCGGCAAGCGCTGTTGTGGACATATCATATTGCTTTGTCGTGCACTAGTTACTTCTTGGTAGAATTAGAGAGCGGCAAGTGTCGGCATGGCCCTTAATCAAGTGAAAGAAAAGACATGCTTGTCAACTAAAAAATGTTATGTAATCAGCATATGAAAAGAACCGTCTCGGCTGCAATCTCTTTCGTAACTGACAACTCAACAAGACAAATAAAAATCCAGAAAGTGTTGGCAAGTGGACCTCCTTTGTTGCCTGTCATTTGCAAGTCGTTTGAAATTTAATATAATTCACTAGTTAACTAGCAGCAGCCTAGAAGTTTCCTCATTTGTTTAATATAATTCACTAGTTAACTTGACGCAGCCTAGAGGTTTCCTTATTTGTTTTCCAGACTTGTCCCGATTCAAGTGTCCAACCTTTAGCCATCATGCCGACAGTCTCAGCTAATACTTCTTTTACTTCATTGAAAACTGGTTGGCCCACGATGCAGACCCAACATCGATCCTGTTAGTCTATCATGAGCTTGGTAATAAATGTGGATGTTTCTACCCTTTTCTGAAAGAACAAATAAGTGAATATTTACTTTAGATGGCGGCAGATGAAAGGCCCCAAAGTACATTTCGGCCTAATTTAGGTAGACTGAATGTTGATGAGGGGGTAAGTGAAAAAAATCTGAAAAAGATGTGAAAAAATTGCATGATTTGATAATTCAAATACTTAATACTTCTTCAAAGGGATGTTATGAGGAATATTACTATGTGTATATATGCTTACTGTAAAATACAAGTGTTAAGAAGAATAAGGCAAGTTGGTAGATAAAGGTGTGAAAAGAGTTCAAGAAGTGTCGTTCAACCATCCAACTTGAGATTTAGTAGGATAGTGGCAGCTTTACTCACTAACTGAAAGGTTGATTTGTCTACAATAGTAAGACTACAAAGTTTTCATTTTTAATATCAACAAAGCAATACAAAATCTTCTGCTGTCACCATGTTGTGTCCTTTTGCTAATGTCTTGAGTGGCGGACATAAAAAAGCAAAAGTACTCCCTTGGTATTCAGGAACACTTAACAGAAAAAACACTGACCTCGTTCTGAATCCATTCTTACCATCGTTAGATACGAGGACTACAGAAACCACACCAAATGTATGTGTTCTTGGAGGCAACTGTTGTATGTCTATACCCCCTCCGCCCAACTACTAGTTGCAAAATTATTGTACAGTGTACACTGTACAGTAGCTTATATTTTGGCCAAGATTTCTTATGTTCCTTTTTTAGTAGAAATTGAAACCATTATTGTACTATTTTTCAGGTTCTACTACAGATGTACCTACAAGACGGACATGAAGTGCCCTGCCACAAAACAAGTCCAGCAGAAGGACACGAGTGACCCGCCATTGTTCACGGTCACTTACTTCAATCATCACAGCTGCAGCACCACCTCGAGGCCCATCGCAGCGTCCCGGACACCGCGGAGCAGTCATCCTCGAGGAAGGCAGTGTCCATCTGCTTCGGTTCACATGTCGCCGGCGAGCAGCCTACCTTCTTAACATCGCCATCTACGCTACAGTCACCAGCTAGCAGAGCCAGCCAACAGCAGGGC
Organism: Puccinellia tenuiflora; assembly: GCA_012064385.1. Lineage (NCBI taxonomy): Eukaryota > Viridiplantae > Streptophyta > Magnoliopsida > Poales > Poaceae > Puccinellia > Puccinellia tenuiflora. The sequence continues at coordinate 322,313 of QRDG01000289.1, read as the reverse complement.
ACAGGCACTTACACTCGTCAGTTTCAGTGGACAGACACATCGAAGTCAGCAGGCGATGCCCCAGTCAAGATGGAGACTGATGATCTCTCTGGAGCAGGATCTTCGTCGGTCACCTCCGGCAGCGCTCTGTCGAGGACATTGCTGCCAATCGGCCAGTCGAGATGCATTGAGTACTTTCAGTTCTTGTGATGGAAGAAGATGCCTATGTGTTCTTTCTCAAAAAAAAAAAAAGAGAGAGAGAGAAGAAGATGCACATATATGTGCTGGTAGCTCCTTGGTCCTTGTTGCAAGGTTAAGTTTGAAAGGGGGACATCACCTGCTGTTCTGAAGTTCTGAATGATCCCATGGAGATATGGCTGATGCTGCCTTTGTTCTTTTGCTTCTTTACATTCGGATCCGAGCCACATTTTGTGCTTGGATGATGTAAAGAGTTGAATTGAAGTTTGTTCATTTATCTGGTAGTTCATCACACCTTAAGGAAAGTTAAGTTGGCAATATTTGAAAGCAGTTTGGCTCGCCAATCTCTTACTAGGGGTGTAGCCTTATCTCCCAAGTATAGATGGAGGTTAAATAGCAATTTCTTGGCGATCAATCTGACTTTATTGATTTATTGAGCAAAATACAGATCGAACAAACTGGAACAAAAACGGACACAAACTGAAATACAAGTAAGAAAGGGCGACAAAGATCATGATGATAGAACTAAGATGTTCACTTCTGGTCTTCTGGCAGCTAGGTTTCATGATTCTTCTCATGTTCTTTGCTACGACCACTTCACCGGAATCTTCTTAGGTTGATAGATAAGATCGTTCCACTCAGTAGCAGCTTACAAGGACACAACCTTGACGTTGCTGGAATAATGTCGGAAGAGGAAGGGAGGGATGCGACTGAAGCTTTTCCGCGTGCTAGGTTGGATCCTCTAGTTCACTAATCAGACCGCTGGGACAGACGAAGCATCTATGATGTGTTTGACATTCCAGGTTCACGGAGACGTCTTTCCTTTCCCTTCCTCCTCTCTCGCGGAGCTACAGTTCCTGAGAGCCAGATCCGGTGATCCGGGCCGACCCGACGCCGTCCTCGGCGGCGATGCTGGCGGGGTAAGGCTGAGGCGAGGTGCCGGAGCTTGTAGAGTAGTTAGTATGCTAAATAAAGTTAGGAGTAGTGTAGTTTGGCTTTATGCTAGTTGTTGGCGCTATGCCAGAGTTCGGCGTCTTGCCGGGAGAGACGCGCGGGATCCCTCCGGCCGGATCCAACACGGCCTTGTTCTCCTCCTCGTCCCGATGCTCCAATGGGCGGAGCCATATGGGCTGGGGCAGGAAGCGGCGGATATCTCTGTCAATAAGGCTGGTGGTTACGTGGTGAAACTTGAGGACTGGATGCTTTCTCTCTATCTCGTCGGCAAGGTGGCAGAAGATAGAGGAAGGTGGCTGGACCTGGAGCTTCAAGGGGAAGATAGAGGAAGGTGGTAGGATGGAGATCATTACGTGGTGGCCTCGTTCTGCCGCCATGACTTCTGGCTGAGAAGGCAGCTGCTCCAGACGCCATCGATGGCGTCAGTTCAACCTCCAAGGAGGCCTTTCGACGGATCCCCAATGGCGTTCATCGCCTTTCCTCTCCCAAGTGGCCTTGTCCCCGGCGAGAAGGAAGGCGGCCGGCGGTGGTGTCCTTGTTGCGGTGATGGAGAAGGACTTGATTGCTTTTCTAATTTATGTGTTAGGGTCCTTTGTGCTAATATCCAGGACTGTTTTGTAATTCTAGTTTCTTATGGGGTCCTGCTTGTAATCTGTACTCCACCCAAGGTCAAAAAAAAAGATGTGTTTGGTTGGGAGTTGGAGGTAGGGAATGAGAGCTTGAAGTATCGATACTTTTAATCCGTTGATTGCTTGTGTGAAATGGGAGTTAGGAGAGAAGAGGAAGGGGAAATCACGCGTCAAACTACCACAAATCACTTACCTGGGGAGGCTTAGTATTTGAGATGCAGAAAAGGATTTAGCGTCACCCCCATTCCCGTTCTCTAATGTTGCCAGACAAGCTCCTAGAGTACAACTGAGCATGGGCGGATCCACAGGGTGGACAGTGGTCCACGGACCACCCTGGGATTTGAGTCCGGCCCATATACCATATAGTTGTATTGCAAGAAAAAAAAGCCTATCTAATTCTCTGTACGCTGTACGAGTCGAAGTGGGGAAAAAAATCTCCCGCTCCCGAGTCAGTCAACCCTGCTTCACTGCCGCCTCTTCGACTATTCCTCTCCAGGGCAGCGGCCGGCGCTCCAATGGCAGGCATCGCCGCCGCCGCTCGTCTCCTAAGAAGGTTTTCACAACTCATTTTAGGTTAAAAATAATTTTCAACTAGACTCGACATCGACCAATAGAAAGGGTTCCTACAGGCAGTCCTGCTCTGATACCAACTTGTAGCGCCCCGAGCACAGAACTATAAAGTGAAGCGTTGTGCAACCGTCATGCTACACAATCGAAGGTTACTGGGTTTACCCAATCCCAGGCCAAAACCTTTGGTAGGTGTGCTCGGAATGGATCATCGGCACACAACGCCTCGATCATGCCATAAGCTCAGACATCGCTATCACGTATAGTAGAGAGATCAAGATTTGTGGAACAACTGGCACATTGCCGACTCTACGACACAAAAACTCATATAGCAACTCATATATGAGAAGATACAAATATTACACACAAAAGGTCACAGGACCCAACAATTCATCAAGCGGAAGCGAGGTAGTGTTGTCTAACAACAAGATGCAAATTATGGCCTAAGAGGCCTACATATAAATAAACCCAGCCAGCTTGCTCCACGGTCCCAAGCTGCCACCTGGGAACCCCGGACTACTAGTCGACGTCCACGAAGAACCCACCTAGCTGCTCGGTGTCGTCCCTCCTCTGAAACAAATTCATAAAGGCAGCAAAGAGAGACTGAGTATGACGTACTCGCAATGGAAATTCATAAAGGCAACAAGAGAGACTGAGTATGTCGTACTCCCTCTTCCGGGGAAGGCCGGCGAGTGGCGCGGTTAGACCTTTACATTGCATGAGGCTTACACAAGGACAATTAGTGTGCAGAAGGACAGGTTCAGCGCCTCCAACGCCCTGCCCTGCGGCCACATCCTAAACACCACAGTCATCGTCGTTCCTTTTCCACCCACACACTCACGCGCAAATGGAAATAGCAAACTAGAGGACCCTTGACAAGCCCCTCACAACTTATTCGGTCACAGGGGATTCCATATGTCCCCACCTTTGGAAGCACGCTCAGTCTTGGTTCAAGAGGTAAAGAACTCGCACCTAGGGGCAAGAATGAAGCAAAACACCATCCCCGATGGCAACTCATCCAAGCCTTCTTAGCATTTTAATTAAGCATCACATGTATCCACCGTGCCCGAATCATTCCATCAACATCAATCTCATGGAATTAAATAACGGACAGCTAAGCATTCTACTAAGCATGGCTAAGCATGTATACCAACAATTATATTTTGTATCCGGCCAACACATCATACCTATGGTTCATAGGAGGGGAAGCATGTGATGGTTCAGGGGATAAACATGCATTCATAGGATACTCTACATCTTGATCAAAAGTGACATTTGAACCGCATGCAATAGTATGGTGGATAAAATAATTTTATAAAACAATAGGATTCTAGATGCCAAGAAGGTTAGGTTATCTCTTGCCTTGCTGCCGGGGCGTGTAGTACTGCTCGTCGGGATAGGTCGGGGTGACCTCAACTCCGGAATCTATCGATACCCAAAAATAATACAAAAAAAACAAATAAATCACATGAACACAAGGTGCAATGCTCAATCACATGATGACATGTCAAATTGATGCAAATATACCATCATATAAATTAAATAGCAAAATTAAATGGGGAGCCAAATAATTAGTGCAATTATTTGGAAGCAACCCCACATTTAACTTAATGACTACATTATGTATAAATTATTACAATATTAGAGAAGTGGCTCAAATATGCATGAACATGAGATGAATGGTTAGGGTTTGTCCTTCCGATCATTTTGGTACCTTATTTGTAATTTTCCGAGTTCCGATGAATAAATAGCGATTTAAATAATTATTTGAATTTAAATCCTTTAATCAATTGAATAATAACATCAATTAAATATTTGAGATCATGATGTAATTTTAGCATGGTTTGATAGCAATTGAAGTGCTGATCACATTGATATTTTATTCATAATTTTTGGTTAAATATTCAATAAGTTATGATTTTTCCCAATTTGGTATTATTTATACCATTTTGGGAATTCTTAAACAAACAGCAAGATTATAATTTCAATAGACTATTACAATGCTTCTAACACATAGGGTTTGTTTTTCTGAACATTTTGATATTTGATTGGTCAAATTTGGATCAAAACCCAAATAGTTATCAATAATCCAAATTTGTTTTAAAACTAAAAAGGGAAAAACATTTCCAGACAGGCCGGCCTTGTGCCGGCCAGGCCGGGCTGCAGGCCGGGGGGTGGCCCGAAGCCACCGGCCTTTGGCCGGCCCAGGCTGGGCTCTCAGGCCGGGAGGGTGGCCGAAGCCTCCGGCCCGTGGCCGGCCCAAGCCGAACGCGAGGCCGGGGTCCAGGCCGGGCACGCAGGGCACGCGCGCGGCTGGTCAACGCCACGACCGGCGTGGCCGACGCGGTGTTCGACAGTGGACGACGCCGGCGGCGACCTCGTTCTGGCGGCATTCCGTGGTTGTAAACGAGGCTGGTGGAGGCCGTAGTCGTGCGCGTGCTCGGGGCGGAGGGGAGGATGCACGGCAACACGCGCGTGCTTGCCTTGGCGCGGCCACGGCGACGGCCGAGCGGCACCTCGCATGAAGGCGAGTCTACAGAGCAGGAGGAGGAAGGAGGAAATGTCCCGGAGGATGGGTGCTCACCCTTGGAAACGCGCGGGTGCTCATCGGAGGCAGAGGATGTCGGGGGCGACGGCAATTTGGCGAGGACGACGACGGCGAGCGGCGGACGGACCTCGGAGGTAGGGCTCGATTAGCTCGAGGTCGGGCCTCCCAGCGAGCGGGCGTCGGCGGAGAAGCTAGAGGTTGACGAGGCGGATCTTCCAGTGCGGGTAGCTCGTCCCGGGGTCGACGGAGATGACGGCGATGCGACAGCGGACGGCGGCGTCTACGCAGCGGCGGAAGCGATTAGGGTTAGGGTTCCGGGTGCAGGAAAAATGGGGGGGGGGGGTCGAGAGAGGGAGCAGGTGGGCGTCCTCGGTGGCCTTCTTATCCCAAGGGGGGCCACGGCAGCGTGCTGGAGCAGCTCGGCCACGGCATGGCGCCAGTGCCGTGTGGCACTGTGGAGAAGAAGGGGAGGGAGAGGATGACAGGGGCCCCACCCGTCAGGATTTTTGAAATTTTCCCTTTTTATTATTTCCAGCAGGGTTTAGGCAATTAATTAAGGCCCTTACATTTTTAAAAATTCTGGGAAAATTCACAGAAGCTCCCCAGAACATTTAGCAACTCCACAAAAATTGGTGCCCTAAAATAAATTATTTTGCACTATATTTGTTCATAGGGTTTTAATAAGGTCATTTTGATGAATTACAAAAATGTATTTAATTGAAGCACTTAATTATTTCCAAAAATAGTGAAATTAATCATGGAGGATCTCACCATAATATTGAAGCTCCCCATGATTTTAGTTTGAATTTTTGGAATGTTTAACTTGGTTTCAAAAATAGAAGTTGAATTAACCCAATTTTGAATTCTCAAGTTTATTTCTCATTTAGCAATATCTGAAATTTGAGAATTGGTTTTCAAAGGTAAACTTTGAACTTCCTAAACCATTTGGAAGTCCAAGAATGATTTGGTTTTCTAAGTTGGGCATTTGCATTGGTTTGGAGGTTTGGGAAGTTTTGCTTCCCCATTTAGTTGCTTGCATAGGTGGTTAGTTAGAAATGACAATTTCATATGGATGCCATGATGCAAACAAGAATGCAAAATTGGAAAAATTCTTCGTATTTTTCATTAACAAGCTGGGGCTGTTACAATTCTCCCCCCCTCCCCTACAGGAATCTCGTCCCGAGACTCTAGGCTTGAGTGAAGAAGGTGGGATATTCCTGACAAAGACTAGTTTCTCGCTCCCAAGTCGCTTCTTCTTCGGAATGGTTAGACCATTGGATTTTGAGGAACTTGATGGTCTTGTTGCGGGTTTTCCTCTCCGCTTCATCCAAGATGTGGATAGGATGCTCGCGATAGGTCAAATCCTCCTGGATGTCCAACACCTCATGATCAACCCCACAGATTGGATCCTTGAAGCAACGACAGAGTTGGGAGACATGGAATACATCATGCACATCCAGGAATTTGGAGGGCAACTCAAGTTGATTGGAGAGATCTCCTCGCTTGGCTAGGACGGTGAAAGGGCCAACATAGCGAGGTGCCAATTTGCCCTTGATTCCGAAACGACGAACGCCTCGGAGCGGAGAGACTCGAAGATAAGCTTTATCACCAATTTCATAGTGAACCTCTTGATGGTGCTTGTCATAGTAGCTTTTCTGCCGGGATTGAGCAGCCTTGAGATTATCCCGAATGATACAGACTTTCTCCTCGGCCTCATTGATCACATCCAGACCGAAGAGTGGCCTCTCTCCAGTTTCAGACCAATTCAGAGGAGTCCGGCATTTTCTCCCATAGAGAACATCAAAGGGAGCCATTTGCAAACTGGCTTGGTAGCTGTTGTTGTAGGAGAACTCGGCGAGAGGGAGGTATTTTTACCAACCCTTGCCGAAGGAGATGACACATGCCCAAAGCATGTCCTCAAGAATTTGGTTCACCCTTTCAGTTTGACCGTCCGTTTGAGGATGATAGGCGGTGCTGAAGTTGAGACGGGTTCCAAGAGCCGTTTGGAAGCTTTGCCAGAATTTAGAGACAAATAGACTACCACGGTCTGAGATGATCCGCAAAGGAACCCCGTGCAAAGGAACAATCCGGGCCATATACAAATCCGCAAGTTGGCTTGCTCGAATGTCGTCACGGACCGGAAGGAAGTGAGCGACCTTGGACAAACGGTCGATGATGACCCAGATGGCATTATTTCCTTTTTGTGATTTTGGGAAACCGGTGTTGAAGTCCATGCCAACTTCATCCCATTTCCACTCGGGAATGGCTATGGGGCGAAGGGTACCAGCTGGCCTTTGATGTTCAGCCTTCACTCGGCGACAGACGTCGCATTCAGCAACATACTTGGCAATTTCCCGCTTCATGCGAGTCCACCAGAATTTGCTGCGGAGGTCTTGGTACATTTTGGTGCTACCAGGATGGATGGATATGGGAGATTCATGTGCTTCTTGGAGGATCAACCCTCTGGTATCTCCACTCTTGGGCACCACAAGACGGTCCTCGAAATAGACAACACCGGAGTCATCAATGGAGAAAAACTTGGCCTTCCCACTTGCGATATTCTCCTTGATCTTGAGGATGCCCGCATCATGTTGCTGGGCGGCCTTGATTTCATCCTCAAGGGTGGATTTGATTTCTAAGTTTGCCAGAAAACCGGAAGGAACAATTTCCAGGTTAAAACGAGCAAACTCCTCATGGAGGGCAGGTTGGGCCTTTTCAACCATCAATGTGTTGCAATAGGCCTTGCGGCTCAGAGCATCCGCCACGACATTTGCCTTGCCGGGATGGTAGTTGAGGTTCACATCATAGTCTTTAATCAATTCCAGCCATCTTCTCTGTCTCAAGTTCAGATCCTGCTGGGTGAAGAGATACTTCAGACTTTGATGGTCGGAGTAGATCTCGCAACGGTTGCCCAACAGGTAGGGCCTCCATTGCTTTAGAGCATGTACCACAGCAGCAAGCTCTAGATCATGAGTTGGATAGTTTTGCTCATGTGGTTTGAGTTGACGGGAAGCATAGGCGACAACATGGCCTTCTTGCATCAAAACACAGTCCAAGCCTTGGAGTGATGCATCACAACAGACGACAAAGTCTTTGTCGGTGTCAGGAAGGACAAGCACCGGGGTGGTGGTGAGCTTGACCTTGAGGGTTTGGAAACTTTCTTCAGCCTTGTCTGACCACACAAATTGTTTATTTTTCTTGAGGAGGTCAGTCAGTGCCTTGGCTATCTTGGAAAAGCCCTCGATGAATCGGCGGTAATAACCCGCCAACCCAAGGAAACTTCGGATATCTTTGACGGACTTGGGAGTTGGCCAATCCAGGATTGCCTGAATTTTGTCAGGTATCACCGCTACTCCAGCGGCTGACACCACATGACCGAGAAAAATGAGCTCCTTTAGCCAAAATTCGCACTTGGAGAACTTGGCATAGAGGCGGTGGTCTCGAAGCTTGGTCAAGACTAGTCGAAGGTGCTCGGCATGCTCTTCTTCAGTTTTGGAATAGAGAAGGATGTCATCGATGTAAATGATTACGAACTTGTCGAGGTACTCGTGGAAGATGGAGTTCATCAGCCTCATGAATATAGCCGGAGCATTTGTGAGACCAAAAGACATGACGGTGTACTCATATAACCCATAACGGGTAGTGAAAGCCGTCTTCGGAATATCCTCCTTTCTGATTTTGATCTGATGGTAGCCTGACCTCAGATCCATCTTGGAGAATACCGTTGCACCAGCTAGTTGATCAAACAGGTCAGTTATTCGAGGAATGGGATACTTGTTCTTGATGGTCACCGCATTCAAAGGGCGGTAATCAACAACCAACCGAGGAACATTGGTATCCCTCTTCTTGACAAAGATGACCGGGCAGCCCCAAGGTGAGCTACTCGGCCGGATGAATTCTTTTTCTAGCAGCTCGTCAATTTGCTTCTTTAGTTCAGTTAGCTCTTCCGTTGGCATGCGGTAGGGCCTTTTGGAAATTGGGGCGGTTCCCGGAACCAACTCGATGACAAACTCCACACTTCGATCAGGTGGCATGCCAGGCAATTCTTCGGGAAAGACGTCGGGGAATTCACACACCACCTTCACCTCATGCATTTCAGGCGGGGTGATGCCTTCCATGAAGTACAGACTGATCTTCGGAGAGAGAGGAGTGGCAGCGGATGGAGCTGCGGATGAAGGGGACCAATAACGCACTTCCCCATAGCTTGGGTGGATCACTGTGACAGTCTTGGCAGCACAGTCCAGGTTGGCCTGATACTTGACTAACCAGTCCATGCCCAGAATGACATCCAGACCCTCTGACTTCAGGGCTATCAACTGGAACGGAAAAGGTATTGAACCTATGGAAATCTGCACCTCAGAAGTAACCCACTTGGTTTGCCAACGAGAACCGGGTGTTTTAACCACTAGCGGGGAATCCATATTCTCAAACGGTATTTGATGGTTGTGTGCAAATGATATGGATATGAATGAATGCGATGCTCCAGAATCAAATAAAACTGAAGCTGGATATGCATTGATTCGAAGCGTACCCATGAGAACACTGGGGTCCTCTTCAACTCCTTCAGCCGAGACGTGGTTCAGTCGTCCGCGGCTGACACTCGTAGCCTTGGCTGCTGGGGTGGAGGGAGCGGGTGCCTTCTCAGGGCAATCCTTGGAGAAGTGACCCGGCTGGCCACAGTTGTAGCAAGTGAGCCCCGGTGGTGCAGGAAGCCGAGGTCGAAAGCCGCCTCCAGCCGCACCCAAGATCGAGGTAGCTGGGCGAGGCGGAGGTGGCAAGTACCCGGTGGGCCTCGGCGCGAAAGGAGCGCGTGGCACATCGCTGAAAGGCACGAAGACCCTGCGCTTCTTGCCCTCCGAAGAAGAGGAGCTCTGGTTGTCGGTGGGAGCTGGCCTCTTGGAAGCCTCCAGCTCCTTCATACCCTGCTCCATAGTAAGAGCCTGGTTGTAGAGCTCCTGGTAAGACTGGAACTTGAAGGGTAGGAGCTCCTATCGGAGGCGAGGTGCGAGCCCTTTGCGGAAGAGGTATTGCTTGTCCTCGTCATTTGTCACGTCCCGAGGGGCGTAACGAGAGAGGTGGTTGAACTCCCGCCCATAGGCTTGGACGTCCATGCGTCCCTGGGTCAAATCCAGGAACTCCCTCCTCTTGAGGTCCATGACGGGCTTGGGGATGTACGCCGCACGGAAAGCGGCGCGGAAATCCGCCCAAGTGAAGACATGGCCCGCGTCAAACATTGACACGTGGCTCTCCCACCAGGAGCCGGCGGCTCCATTCAGCAGGTAGGTGGCGAAGTTGACATGTTCCGCCACCGGAACGTGCAGAGCGGCAAACTTGCTCTCAAGAGGCCGGAGCCAATCATCCGCATCAAGCAGCTCCTTAGCTTCGGCGAAGGTAGGAGGTTGGGACCGCAAAAACTCAGTGAGAGTGTTGCAGTCGTTGTTCCTCCTGGCCCCTTGCTGCACCAACTGCTCGAGCAGACGCTCATTTCGCAGCCGGTTCTGCTCAATGGCCATCAGGACCTCCGCCATTGAGGGTGGCGGCGGTGCATTAGGATTGCTTTGTTCCCCACGATAGGTAGGAGCCATTCTGAAGATTGGAACAAGGACATAGTTAGTAATCAACACTGAACAATTAGGATAGATCATTTTAGTCCTTGCAGATATGGAGAATTAGATAGCTCAGGCACAAAACAGATTTAGCCAACCACGGTGACATCACGTCATCATGGCGATATCAAACGGATACGACGGACTCGAGACATAACTGGACGGTACGAACCCAAACCCCGAGAACCTAAACTTTGACACCAAGCTTAAAACAAATAGAGATAAGAATCAGAGTAGAGCGAGTTGGATGAGGAGTAAAAAGAATCCTAAGAAGGTTTTCACAACTTATTTTTAGGTTAAAAATAATTTTTAACTAGACTCGACATCGACCAATAGAAAGGGTTTCCTACAGGCAGTCCTGCTCTGATACCAACTTGTAGCGCCCCGAGCCCAGAACTATACAGTGAAGCGTTGTGCAACCGGTCATGCTACACAATCGAAGGTTACTGGGTTTACCAATCCCAGGCCAAAACCTTTGGTAGGTGTGCTCGGAATGGATCATCGGCACACAACGCCTCGATCATGCCATAAGCTCAGACATCGCTATCACGTATAGTAGAGAGATCAAGACTTGTGGAACAACTGGCACATTGCCGACTCTACGACACAAAAACTCATATAGCAACTCATATATGAGAAAGATACAAATATTACACACAAAAGGTCACAGACCCAACAATTCATCAAGCGGAAGCGAGGTAGTGTTGTCTAACAACAAGATGCAAATTATGGCCTAAGAGGCCTACATATAAATAAACCCAGCCAGCTTGCTCCACGGTCCCAAGCTGCCACCTGGGAACCCCGGACTACTAGTCGACGTCCACGAAGAACCCACCTAGCTGCTCGGTGTCGTCCTCCTCTGAAACAAATTCATAAAGGCAGCAAAGAGAGACTGAGTACGACGTACTCGCGAGTTTAGTAGGGCGATATAGGCCCAATGCTGACGGGGGCTCTAAAGCTGTATAAGTAGATGTTTTGCATAATGCTAGTTTTCATTAATAAAAGCATAATTGACACAAGGCATCGTCTACTCAGAATATTTTTCATAAGAGGGGTAAGAGGGTAAACTTTTCATTCGGTTCTCATCGAACCAACTTGTAGCCAAAATCACTCATCTCCACCAAAGGCACTCCCTTGAATCACCCTCGAGGAAATGAACCTTTATCACACGTTGATTATGCAACCTTTAGCTGCCATATCAATTAAGTTGAGGTTCTCTATGGTCTTATCGTCTATTCCCAAGTCATCCATAATCGTGGACACGGCTTTTCGAAAAGATTTAATCCTGCAGGGGTGTACTAATTTACCCATCGGTACCGTCCGGCTCACCTGATTGGCCCTCTTCCGGGGAAGGCCGGCGAGTGGGCGCGGTTAGACCTTTACATTGCATGAGGCTTACTCAAGGACCATCAGTGTGCGGAAGGACAGGTTCAGCGCCTCCAACGCCCTGCCCTGCGGCCACATCCTAAACACCACAGTCATCGTCGTTCCTTTTCCACCCACACACTCACGCGCAAATGGAAATAGCAAACTAGAGGACCCTTGACAAGCCCCTCACAACTTATTCGGTCACAAGGGATTCCATATGTCCCCACCTTTGGAAGCACGCTCAGTCTTGGTTCAAGAGGTAAAGAACTCGCACCTAGGGGCAAGAATGAAGCAAAACACCATCCCCGATGGCAACTCATCCAAGCCTTCTTAGCATTTTAATTAAGCATCACATGTATCCACCGTGCCCGAATCATTCCATCAACATCAATCTCATGGAATTAAATAACGGACAGCTAAGCATTCTACTAAGCATGGCTAAGCATAGCTAAGCATGTACACCAACAATTATATTTTGTATCCAGCCAACACATCATACCTATGGTTCATAGGAGGGGAAGCATGTGATGGTTCAGGGGTAAACATGCATTCATAGGATACTCTACATCTTGATCAAAAGTCACATTTGAACCGCATGCAATAGTATGGTGGAAAAAATAAGTTTATAAAACAATAGGATTCTAGATGCCAAGAAGGTTAGGTTATCTCTTGCCTTGCTGCCGGGGCGTGTAGTACTGCTCGTCGGGATAGGTCGGGGTGACCTCAACTCCGGAATCTATCGATACCCAAAAATAATACAAAAGAACAAATAAATCACATGAACACAAGGTGCAATGCTCAATCACATGATGGCATGTCAAATTGATGCAAAGATACCATCATATAAATTAAATAGCAAAATTAAATGGGGAGCCAAATAATTAGTGCAATTATTTGGAAGCAACCCCACATTTAACTTAATGACTACATTATGTATAAATTATTACAATATTAGAGAAGTGGCTCAAATATGCATGAACATGAGATGAATGGTTAGGGTTTGTCCTTCCGATCATTTTGGTACCTTATTTGTAATTTTCCGAGTTCCGATGAATAAATAGCGATTTAAATAATTATTTGAATTTAAATCCTTTAATCAATTGAAGAATAACATCAATTAAATATTTGAGATCATGATGTAATTTTAGCATGGTTTGATAGCAATTGAAGTGCTGATCGCATTGATATTTTATTCATAATTTTTGGTTAAATATTCAATAAGTTATGATTTTCCCAATTTGGTATTATTTATACCATTTTGGGAATTCTTAAACAAACAGCAAGATTATAATTTCAAAAGACTATTACAATGCTTCTAACACATAGGGTTTGTTTTTCTGAACATTTTGATATTTGATTGGTCAAATTTGGATCAAAACCCAAATAGTTATCAATTATCCAAATTTGTTTTAAAACTAAAAAGGGAAAAACATTTCCAGACAGGCCGGCCTTGTGCCGGCCAGGCCGGGCTGCAGGCCGGGGGGTGGCCCGAAGCCACCGGCCTTTGGCCAGCCCAGGCTGGGCTCACAGGCCGGGAGGGTGGCCGAAGCCTCCGGCCAGTGGCCGGCCCCAGCTGAACGGGAGGTCGGGGTCCAGGCCGGGCACGCAGGGCACGCGCGCGGCTGGTCAACGCCACGACCGGCGTGGCCGACGCGGTGTTCGACAGTGGACGACGCCGGCGGCGACCTCATTCTGGCGGCATTCCGTGGTTGTAAACGAGGCCGGTGGAGGCCGTAGTCGTGCGCGTGCTCGGGGCGGAGGGGAGGATGCACGGCAACACGCGCGTGCTTGCCTTGGCGCGGCCACGGCGACGGCCGAGCGGCACCTCGCACGAAGGCGAGTCTACAGAGCAGGAGGAGGAAGGAGGAAATGTCCCGGAGGATGGGTGCTCACCCTTGGACACACGCGGGTGCTCGTTGGAGGCAGAGGAGGTCGGGGGCGACGGCAATTTGGCGAGGACGACGGCGGCGAGCGGCGGACGGACCTCGGAGGTAGGGCTCGATTAGCTCGAGGCCGGGCCTCCCAGCGAGCGGGCGTCGGCGGAGAAGCTAGAGGTTGACGAGGCGGATCTTCCAGTGCGGTCAGCTCGTCCCGGGGTCGACGGAGATGACGGCGATGCGACGGCGGCGTCTACGCACCGGCGGAAGAGATTAGGGTTAGGGTTCCGGGTGCAGGAAAAATGGGGGGGGGGGGGATCGAGAGAGGGAGCAGGTGGGTGTCCTCGGTGGCCTTCTTATCCCAAGGGGGGCCACGACAGCGTGTGGAGCAGCTCGGCCACGGCATGGCGCCAGTGCCGTGCGGCACTGTGGAGAAGAAGGGGAGGGAGAGGATGACAGGGGCCCCACCCGTCAGGATTTTTGAATTTTCCCTTTTATTATTTCCAGCAGGGTTTAGGCAATTAATTGAGGCCCTTAACATTTTAAAAATTCTGGGAAAATTCACAGAGGCTCCCCAGAACATTTAGCAACTCCAAAAAAATTGGTGCCCTAAAATAATTTTTTTTGCACTATATTTGTTCATAGGGTTTGAATAAGGTCATTTTGATGAATTACAAAAATGTATTTAATTGAAGCACTTAATTATTTCCAAAAATAGTGAAATTAATCATGGAGGCTCTCACCATAATATTGAAGCTCCCCATGATTTTAGTTTGAATTTTTGGAATGTTTAACTTGGTTTCAAAAATAGAAGTTGAATTAACCCAATTTTGAATTCTCAAGTTTATTTCTCATTTAGCAATATCTGAAATTTGAGAATTGGTTTTCAAAGGTAAACTTGGAACTTCCTAAACCATTTGGAAGTCCAAGAATGATTTGGTTTGCTAAGTTGAGCATTTGCATTGGTTTGGAGGTTTGGGAAGTTTTGCTTCCCCATTTAGTTGCTTGCATATGTGGTTAGTTAGAAATGACAATTTCATATGGATGCCATGATGCAAACAAGAAATCAAAAAGTGGAAAAATTCTTCGTATTTTCATTAACAAGCTGGGGCTATTACAAGTCCCCACTTCCCCTAACCCTAGAGGCACAGCAGGGAGGCCGGCGGTGCTGCACGGCGCAGTCCCGGCGGGCGGCAGCAGGGAGTAGGCCAGCAGCCAGCAGGCAGAGGCAGCAGCTGCCAATTCCTTCACCAAGCAGCTGCCAAATTTCTTCTCCAAGCACAAGCAGCCGGATAGGTAAATTCAACTCCAATCTTTACAATCTTTTCTATTTGTTTGCAAATTGCAATTGATTCAGTATTTACAGTAGTTGATGTCCACAAAATTGTAGCCAATTATAAAATTGTAGCCATCCCGTGCTCTCGTCTCGCGCGTATTGCAGCAAGTCTTTTCCCCTATGTTAGCTTGCTGCGTACGTGTGGAATTGTGGACTGATCTGTAGCTTGCCTGTAGATTTTCTGTTTTTGCTTGCCCACGCTTTGTGCATCTGATTGGAATTATTATATGTATTTCTGTACGTGTCTTGGGGATTTTGCAAATCTTGAACTTCTTTTAGCCATGAGAATGCATAAGCCCGATAAAATAGTCTTCTTTTAGCTTTTGAAGGTATGTAGGTCTCTTTTATGCAAAATTCGAACTTCCTTATCATATATTGTAATAGCAGAGTGTTATTGTCAAATTATATGTTACTTCTGGATTGTTCTATTTGTATTTAAAAAAATTGAAGGCGGACCACCCTGTATCAAAATCCTGGATCCGCCACTAATAATGTAGATCACCAAATGCACGTCTAAGTGAATAATCATGTATGATATAGAAACTAGCAATTCTATTACAAACCGAAAGAAGCAAAACAATAGAAACAACAAGAGAAGGCACAAAGATAATGGCATGCACATGAAGTTATAATCTTTGGGGAGACTCTACGCCTCCGTTTAAGAGATGTTGACACAAATATCGTGGCATACAAAGGCCTAGTATTGATCTATTAGAGGGTGGCCAGTGATTTAGCCCAACACGACTTCTTTTTTAAAATAAATTACCTAACCTTAGGAGGCTTTTTTGCTTCTTTATTTTTTTAAAAGCAAACATCCATTCTTGGTTAAATGTCGGACTTATGATGCATAAACTAAAACAAAAGTGAACAATGAAGATTTTTAATAAACTAAAAGTACTTGAAGATTTAAGTTGGCATCTCTAGCTTCACCTTTTGCATCTCCTTTTTTTCTCCATGTAATTTGGGTAAAGAAACAAGAAAAGAACAAACATGCACAATCAGCACAAAACTGAGAAGTTTTATGAGCCTCCCTCCGCCATAGGTGTGAATCTAAAAGAATTGAACACAATGTGAGAAGAAACACACATGACATCATCACCGCCGCCACCACCGCCAAGATAAGACAAACCCGCAGATAAAAATCCACCAGAACAGGAGCCGATGATCCTTGGGACCAGAACACCAAAGGCGTTGGTCAGACTAGGACATATATAGAGTCGTGTAACTTTTATTTTATATGATTATTCCTGCTCCGTCAAAATGTCGGCATTAAAGACCCACACATCAAACAAAATAAGATCACTAGAAAGATACATGCACCGGTGTGATGTAAAGCTAGCAATCGGATCGCCAGACTAATGCCCGAACCCATTATTGGATCAATCTTGCACCCACGACCCAACCCATGGGCCTTAGAGCAGACCCGTGCCCGAAGTCAACAGGCATCCGATCCATCGGGCACCCATCACCCGACCCACCGGGCATCACAAGAAAAGCATTTAATCTAAATTAAAGGCAAGAATTAGCATGGCTATACAATTCGATTTGTTTCGATGTTAAGTTGGAATGAAGTAATCATCCACAAGCCATCTTTATAGGGCCATTAATGCTCTCATTTGCCGAGGTGGTACTAAAGTACCTACAATGCATCAATGAATGTTCAGGTGTCGTCCGGAAGGCCTATATGCATGGGCCAATCTCATGATGAATTTGGGCCGGTGGCGATGCTTAAAACGCTTGTGAATGAGAAAAGTAATAAATACCTACCCATAGTTGTGTTTGTCCTTGTCTACTTGATGTGCATTGTGGGCTTGTTACACCTAGTAAAAGGATTAGCTCCAAGGTGCATACAACATTGCTGCTCAGTGTTAATTTTTATAGAGTTCTATATGAATTTGTATATAGTCAAATTTTGCACACAAAATTGACATGTAAAATAAAATATAATAATTAATATTAATTGGGCCACCCATCGAGTAAACCATGGGCATAAACTCGTGCCCATACCCTACCTATGACTAACCAAGTCATCCATGGTCAAAACCCATAGGTCAAAATAGCGGCCCATATCCTACTCATTCGGGTCGGGTGCCCATGAGCGGACGTACCCACGGGTCAAATTGTAGGGATTAGTTGAAGTCCGATATTGAACTCAGATGAACATGGACTCATGAGAAAAATAACTGACTAGGGATCACTTGATTCAAACAAATTTCATGGGATTTTTGGAGGATAGGAATCCTTAGTAATTTTTTCTATGATTGACCGTTTTGTAGGATTGGATCCAATAGGAAATTTTCTAAACGAATCATTTTGTAAATTTTATAGGAAATCTAGCATTCAGTCCAACCTATTTTCTTTTACCTTTTCTTTTTTTAGAGAAAGAGGGCCTCACCTCGGTTCCATTGAAAATGAACCCAATACAGCGATCAAAGTTGTTCGTCCCCAGGAGCGGCCAGATGCAGGCTCCAGGATTTTTGTTTCTACAGACAAAAGCAAATGAATAAAGGACCTAGCTACTGCATAGAGTTCTCCAAACCCCAGCAGGACTAACACACCCACCCAGTTTTGCTACAAACATATTTCAACAGTGTACAAACAAGATCAAGCTGCACATTGGCTCGAGGACAATCACTGGAGGTCGACCACCCTGAGCAGGTGACCATCTTCTATCAGCATCAGTGAGTTCTCCCGCAGCCTCGCATCCAACTTTTCTATTGTTGTCTTCCATTCATTGTCATTGACCAAGCAAGTGGCACTGGTCAGCACAAGATCTGCGCTAGTGAGCTTTTCCAAGTTCAGCCAGGATCCCAGGATAACAGTGGAGGTGTATGATCTAGATGTTCTATCGCATTGCCATTGACACATCTTCTCGTTTTCTCTTCTGCTCCACTGAGCAAGGTTGAAGGCTGATTTCCTCCATACAACCTGCAAATGGAGCCACACTGCATGATTAAAGAAACTATTGTTTCTCACAAACCAAAGAGGCCATAAGATTGAGTCATGAATTGCATTCTCTATTGAGTATTTCTTTCCAGGCCACGTATTAGTGATTTTATTCAAACAGATTGGGGAAATATCATCTTTAGTTAAAATCTGTACAGAAGATCATATTTCTTTGGCCACTACACTTTCAAAGAAAAGATAATAATTGATTCCTCTTCACCACAGAAAAGGCATGTCAAATCATTTAAATGTTGCCTCTTCACAAGGTTATCCCTAGTGAGCAACTTGTTATGAGTAACCAACCAAAGAAGGAATTGAACTTTGGATGGGACTTTAACATCAAGTAATATCAACTGGGATAATCCCCCTAAAGTTCACTACATCATATAAAGATTTGACTGAATAAACGTTCTTAGTTTCAAGTTTCCACGGTAGACAATCATCCTCATCACTAAGGTGTATGGATTGTGATATCTGCAGTATCTCAAACCATTGGTAGAGGAGTCTCTGATCAAAACATCTTCTAAAGGTAACTCTGATTTGTTCCCCATCCCAAGGTTCGACAATGGTAATAGTTTTCTCATGCACTAGGACATACACTTCCCAATATTGGACAACAAGACTGGAAGGGACAAACTAGAGGTCCTCCAAGAATTTAATTTTTCTACCATTAACCAATTTCCACCGATAACCTAACTTTGCTGCTTGAGCTGCACACATAACTCCTTTCCAAAAGGGTGAGGCCCCAGTAGTGTTGTAGCAGAAAATATTAGGGTCATTCAGCACATACTTATGGTCAATAATCTGTTTCCACAACTTATGCTCATCTAACTGATATCTCTTCACCCAAGAGGTTAGAAGTCATAAATTTAGGTCAGCAAGATCAAGGATCCCTAGACCACCATAATATTTTTTTCTGTGAAACAAGTCCCCAATTGGCCAGATGGTATTTAAAGTGTCCATCATAGTTGTCCCATAAAACAGTGGGCCATCTGGGAGTTATCAGGGCTATAGCCCATTTTGGAAATTTGATCACACTCATAAGATAAACAAGGATATTGGCTAAAACACTCATTACCAGTTCTAATTTAGCAGCACGTGAGAGCAATTTACCTCTCCAACCACCTATGCTTGCTTGAGGATTTTATCAACTAAGCTTTTTTATGATGTAGAGACACCCTAAATACTTCAGAGGGAAGTTACCCAGTCTACAGCTTAAAGTTTGTGCAACTACACGAGTTTGATCTTCTCCCACATTAATAAGGATAAGATCACACTTATAGAAATTAATACGCATTCCTGACATCTGTTCAGTGCAGGATAAAAGCCATTTGTAATTTTATAGGAAATCTATAATTCTGTCAAACCTATTTTGTTTACTTTTTCTTTATTTTTCATGTGGCATTAATCCGGGCACTATCTGATTCTGAGCTTGACAAAAAAAATCAGGCAAATGAACAGATTGCGCACCTACTCCGAGAAGAGGAGCTCAAGTGGTATCAACGCTCAAAGGCACAATTCATTCTGGAAGGAGATAGTAATACTAAATACTTTCATATGGTGGCCAATGGGCGACACAGGAAGAAGTATATACATAATCTCAACCGGGATGAGGGTGTCATCGAGGGGGCATGAGCAGCTAAAAAGCTATATAACTTAGTACTATAAGACTCTCTTTGGGGCTCCGGAGGAAGGCAACTTCACTCTTGATGAATCTCAGTGAGAAGATATCCCACAAGTATCTAACGAGGAAAATGACTTTCTCACCGCCCCGTTTACAGAGGACGAGATTAAGAGAGCCGTCTTCCAAATGGAACATAATAAAGCTCCTGGGCCAGATGGGTTTTCGGCTGAGTTTTATCAAAACTTTTGGGATATTATTAAGGTCGATCTTATTGAGTTGTTCAATGCATTTCATGCCACACAAACTTTGGGGAGATAATATTGTTACCAAAAATTAAGAACACAGAAAGGATCCAACAGTACAGATCAATCTGCCTTCTTAATGTAAGTTTCAAGATATTCACTAAAGTGGCAACTCTTAGGCTGAACTCAGTAGCGGATCAAGTTATCCGACCTACTCAGACGACCTTCATGCAAGGACGCTATATTTTGGATGGTGTCGTGACCTTGCATGAGACAGTTCATGAATTACATCGTAAAAAAATGGATGGTGTGATTCTAAAAATCGACTTTGAGAAGGCATATGACAAGGTTAAATGCCCTTTTCTTCATCAAGTATTAAGAATGAAAGGCTTCTCCGAAACCTGGTGCGCATGGGTCTATAATTTTTTTTACTAGAGGCAGTGTGGCCATAAAAGTCAATGATGATGTTGGCCACTACTTCAGGACAAAAACAGGGCTATGGCAAGGTGACCCATTATCCCCGATATTGTTCAATATTGTGGTGGATATGCTAGCCATCATGATTGAACGTGCGAAGAACTCGGATCAAATTGCGGGTATGGTACCACATCTTGTAGATGGTGGATTATCAATCCTTTAGTATGCCGATGACACCATACTCTTTATCGAACATGATTTTGAGAAAGCATTGAACCTGAAGTTAATACTGTCAGGGTTTGAGCAATTATCAAGATTAAAAATAAATTTCCATAAGAGCAAGCTTTTTTGCTTTGGAGAAGAAAGCGACCATCTTGTTGTGTACACTGAATTATTTGGTTGTCAGCAAGGCCGGTTTCCTATGACATATCTGGGAATTCCGATTCATTATCGTAGACTCACAAATGCTGAATGGAAACTGGTGGAGAAACGGTTGGAAAAACGACTTAGCAGCTGGAAAGGTAAACTACTTTCAGCTGGAGGGCATTTAGTGCTAATCAATTTGGTCCTTAGTAATATGGTCTTATACATGTTATCCTTTTTCCAAATACCGAAAGGAGTACTCAAACGTTTGGATTAATTTCGATCGAGATTTTTTTGGCAAGGGGACAACGAGAAAAAGAAGTATAGGCTGGCTAAATGGAATGTACTGTGTCGACCAAAAGACTAGGGGTCCTAGGTATCCAAGACCTAGAGGCAAAAAACACCGCGCTCCTTAGTAAGTGGCTTTTCAAGCTCTTAATTGAGAACAGGGTGTGGCAACAACTCCTGAGAAAAAAATATGCGGGTTCAAAAATGATATCCCAGTTGTCATGAAAACCAGAGGATTCGCATTTTTGGGGAGGTCTAATGTCGGTCAAGAATAAGTTCTTTTGATATGGATCGTTCCGCATTAAAGATGTGTCGGAGATACAGTTCTGGGAGGATTCCTGGCTGGGAAATGCACCCCTTCGAGAACAATATCCTGCATTATACAGTATTGCGCGTAACAAGAGTGACTCGATCGCCCAGGTGTTGGGTTCTTCCCCACCGAACTTGTCATTTAGACGGGATCTAGTTGGAATAAGACTGGCCTCATGGCAAGCTCTTCAAGAGCGTTTGGTCGGTATCCATCTGATACCAGAACGCGATGAATTCCGATGGAATCTACTACAGAATGATAAATTCTCAGTGGGATCCATGTATAATGCACTTGTACATACAGACATGCCAGCAATAAACAATAAACACCTTTGGAAAATGAAGGTGCCATTGAAAATAAAAATCTTCACTTGGTACCTTCGTAGAGGGGTAGTCCTAACTAAAGATAACCTGGCAAAGTGGAACTGGCAAGGGAGCTCATAATGTGTGTTCTGTCATTATGATGAGAATATCAATCATCTGTTCTTTGAATGCCAATTTGCGCGTTCTATATGGTCTCTGCCATCCAAGTGGCTTCGAACCTGTATCCACCTAGCTCTGTTGCTAATATTTTTTGACAACTGGTTGCATGGTATAGATTATACGTTTAGAAAATATATTTGGGTGGGAGCTATCGCTTTATTATGATCGCTTTGGCTATGTAGAAATGACAGAGTTTTTAACGCTAAATTGTCTTCTCCTATACAAGTGATCTTACGCTGTGCTCATTATCTCCGAAAGTGGTCTATTCTTCAGAGTCCGGTATACCGAGACCTGTTTATGGAGGTTTGCTTGCGGTTGGAGCAAGTGGCGAGAGACTTTTTTACCCGGCATGGGTGGCAACATAATTTACGTATCAGGCCACCATCAACAACACCATAGGATTAGTTTTTTGTCACATGTGACATTTTTTTCCTATGAGGCTATTCCCTACCTTTAGATGCTTTCTTCCAACCCTTCTTTCTTTCCGCTGTGTGCATCATAGATATGCAGAGGCTGGATGTGGACATTCTAGTTTGTATCATCTTGATGTAAACTGGTTAAAGTCTAATAAAGCTGTCTTTAACGAAAAAATATGTTCACACAGAGCAATTCTGAGGATACAAATTATTGGATTAAGTATAGTTTTCACCCCAAAATGTCACACATTGGACACAATTCACCCCAAACTTAAAATTGGGAGTTTTCAAACCCTCAAATCCACAAAAACGGATAAATCACCCCCTACCACTCAATTTTAGTGGTTTTGGACGAATTTGAGTGGTATTGGCAACGATGGGCTGTTTTGGCTTCCTGACTTGGCTTGCTGATGTGGCGGACTAACTGACGCCGTTAGTGCACGGTGGGGTCCACTTGTCAGTCGCTCTCTCCCGTGAAGCTGCGCATCCGGAGCTCCACGCCGCGCGCCACCGACGAGTCGCCGACCCGATCTGAGCCCACGCCAAAAAAAAAACCAGTTTCTTTCTCACCAGCCTCGTTCCCCACGATCGAGGCCCCCAGATGCGGCAACGCAAACCACCTCCCCGACCCACCGGCCATTCCCGCCGCCCGCCGGCAAGCAATCCGACGCAGCGCCGCCTCGCTTCCCAGCCGCCGGTGCCCCGCATCACCGGGCTCTCCTCATGCTGCCGGCAGGTTCCTCGCATCTCCGGGATCCCATCGCACCGCCGCTCCGATTTCCCCTTGCCCCGCCGACGGGACACCGGCCTCCGGCCAGCCTGCATGGTCGCTAGCTCCGCTACCATGCGCCGCGCGGTCGGAAGAAGTGGACGAGGCCGGCTCTGCAGACCCCGAGTGCCTGCCCTCAACCTCCAACGCCGCCCGTCCAGGGCCTCCGCCGCTCCACCTCGCTGCGGAACGGCTTCCCGGCGCCCTCTGCTTCGTCCCAGATGGCGGCGGAAGACCCCCGCCTCTAGCGCCGTAGGCATACTGGCCTCCCGCACCTCCACGCCTGGACTTCCTTCCCGGTGGCGCATCAGTTCCTCATCTCCCTCGCGCTCGCCGCCGCGCACCTCGCCATGGCCTACCGGGCCAGCAGCCGCGAGAAGCGCCGGCTCCACGCCTTCGAGCTGGGCAGCGATGGCTCCATCGCAGCGAAGGAATTCCTCCACCACTGAAATCCCCACTTTTTAGTAAATTAATTAAGCTAATTACTGTTAATAACGGCGCGCTGACAGGTGGGACCCACGTTGATAACGACGCCGTTAAAACATAACGGCCGACATACGCCACGTCATCGCCACGTCACTGCCACGTCATCCCACAAAACCACCAAAACTATCCAAAACCACCGTAGGGGGTGATTTATCCGGTTTTGTGGATTTGAGGGTTTGAAAACTCCCAATTTTAAGTTTGAGGTGAATTGTGTCCAATGTGTGACATTTGGGGTGAAATATATACTTAATCCCAAATTATTCCAACCCATCAAGCATGTCAAGAAGCCCATTCTCTTGGGCCTAATCGGCCTATCTCCACGAACTCTTTTCGTTCCCTTTCCTCCGAAAGTCCGAAGTCCGAATCAAACGGCGAAGAGAAAAAAAAAAACACCGGGGCACGTTCCTCACGTGTTCGCGAGGCTTCCATCTGCCTGCGTCTCCTTCCCCAACTCCTCTCCAGTCTCCAATCCAAGCAGCTGCTGCAACAGCACCGCCATACCCACACTTCACAGGCGCAAACCCCAATCCGCGGTGACCGGCGGATCGCGAGCTCGGACCGGACCGCCTGATCGGAGGCGCACTCGCCATGAGGCTCCGATCCGGCGCCCGCGCGGCGGCGGCGGCGGTGCCGCCACCGCCGCCGCTGCTGCTTCTGGTGTTCGCGGCGGCGCTCCTGTGGTGCGGCGGCTGCGAGGCGCGGTTCGTGGTGGAGAAGAACAGCCTGACGGTGACGGCGCCCGACTCGCTCAAGGGCGCCTACGAGTGCGCCATCGGCAACTTCGGCGTGCCGCAGTACGGCGGCACCATGGTCGGCGTCGTGGCCTACCCCAAAGCCGACCGGAAGGCCTGCAAGGGGTTCGATGACTTCGATATCTCCTACAAGGCCGCCAGGCCCGGCGCGCTGCCCACCTTCCTGCTCGTCGACAGGGGAGGTGAGGGGACAGACAGAGCTGCTGCTTCTTCGTTTTGGTTGCTACTGTTCTGTTCTGCATGTGTGTGTGGCTACGCGATTGCGACGGAGCCACTCTTCTGTATGCGTCGGTTGGTTGGGAACAAACCAGTAGTTTTGTTGAATCACGTGGGCAGTTAAATATTCCACCCTGTGATTCGATTTTCAGTTTAATATACTCACTGATCCAGTTTGGTAGGACGACCCCTTCTTTGACTTGATGTGTGGAGGAAACTGCCAAGCCCTCATGGATTTTATAGTACTTAGGTCGCTGTCTTGTTTATTGAAATTCCTACGATGTTACTGATCTCGTTCCAAACATGCATATTTTTCTGTCCTCCCATCAGTTAATTTACTTTGCATGGCATAATACGGTCCTGTTGTTGTCTATAGATTGCTTCTTCACAAAGAAGGCATGGAATGCGCAAAACGCAGGAGCAGCGGCGATCCTTGTTGCCGATGACAGGGTTGAACCTTTAATCACGATGGACACGCCTGAAGAGAGTGGAAAGGCAGATTATCTAGAGAACATCACAATTCCTTCAGCCCTCATCACCAAAAGTTTCGGTGACAGGCTCAAGAAAGCAATCGATAATGGTGACATGGTCAATGTGAACTTGGACTGGACGGAGTCCCTGCCCCACCCTGATGAGCGCGTCGAGTATGAGTTTTGGACCAACAGCAACGATGAATGTGGTGCAAAATGCGATAGCCAGATTGATTTCGTCAAGAGCTTTAAAGGAGCAGCCCAGATACTTGAGAAGAAGGGATACACACAGTTCACTCCTCATTACATTACCTGGTATTGCCCGGAGGCCTACACTTTAAGTAAGCAGTGCAAATCCCAGTGTATCAACCATGGGAGGTATTGCGCACCTGATCCGGAACAGGATTTCAGCAAAGGTTATGATGGGAAAGATGTGGTGGTGCAGAATTTACGCCAAGTCTGTGTTCATAAAGTTGCTATGGAGAACAAGAAACCTTGGTTGTGGTGGGATTATGTGACTGATTTCGCAGTTCGGTGCCCAATGAAGGAAAAGAAGTACACAAAGGAATGTGCTGATGAAGTTATCAAGTCACTTGGTATGTTTTCTTTTGCATATGCCTTTATATTTTCTACAGTGAGGTGCAGTAAGTGTACTGAGTACATCTATAATTTCCAGGCCTAGATCACAAAGCAATAGATAAGTGTATCGGTGATCCAAACGCTGATGAAGAAAATCCTGTTTTGAAAGCTGAACAGGACGCACAGGTTAGTATTTTCGTGCAGCCTTTTCTTCTATACATATGACTGGTGATCTCAGATCGGAATATAACATATACAGCACTGCACGAAGATTTATTTTTGACACTGCATTTTATATAGATTGGCAAGGGCTCTCGTGGTGATGTCACTATCTTACCAACTCTTGTAATCAACAATAGACAATACAGAGGTGTGTCGTCTTCTAAGTTCTACTCATCACAGCGACCAGACTTTTTTGATTTTAGGTTCCGTGTATGCTTATCTTAGTCTTTGTTTACCAGGGAAACTTGACAAAGGAGCAGTTCTTAAAGCACTTTGTGCTGGATTTCGAGAAACTACTGAGCCAGCTGTTTGCTTAACTGAAGGTTGATACAATGATTTCCCTACCTTCCCCACAATTTCCTAAATTCATGATTAGTACTTATACTGCAAGCTTAACTTGCTTGGCCCTTGCTCTTAAACATCTATCATCCATGTTATGTTAAACCATAGATATACAAACAAATGAGTGCTTGGAGAACAATGGTGGTTGTTGGCAAGACAAGGCTGCTAACATCACTGCTTGCAAGGTACCTCTTGTGATTTCATCTCTGTTTGTATATAGTTCTTTGATATATTTTTCCTTTCCTGTTCTTATGCATACTTTACTTGGCTGGTGTATGTAGGACACTTTCCGTGGAAAAGTCTGTGAATGTCCAGTTGTGAAAGGTGTCAAATTCGTTGGTGATGGCTACACTCACTGCGAAGGTATGTATACTACCAGGAGTCAGGAGAAAATCTCATTGCATGCTTTTTTTTCCCGACTATTTAAGTAGAATCTCATCAAGCTACATGCATCCACCTGCCGATTAGTGTTTAACATCTCATGATGTCGGCGATCGGATCATGAGGACATGAGAGCCCAACTATAGCCTTCTAAATACTAACATATGGTGTTTTTTTAGCTTCGGGGTCTGGGCGGTGTGAGATTAACAATGGTGGATGTTGGAAAGAGACCAAGAATGGCAGGACATACTCTGCTTGTACTGTAAGTTATCAGTAAGGAATTTTGTTGTTCATACTGCTGCTTAGTGTGTTATCAGAATGTAAAAGCATAATAATGGTGTGAAATACCTATAGGCTGATGGCTGTAAGTGCCCAGATGGGTTCAAAGGTGATGGAGTCCATAAATGTGAAGGCAAGAGTTAATAACTGATCTTCTTTTGGCCAATGGAAGTCCTTGCAGATGCTGCATACGTTGCAGATTTTATAAAGAAATATGAATATGCGCTTCAGAATTTACTCTCACAGCCATAGCATATTGTATATGATTGGTCACATTTTTCCTTTATTTTCGTGCTGGACTGCTGATGTTAATATTTTGCGACAGATGTTGATGAATGCAAGGAAAGGACCGCATGCCAATGCAAGGAATGCAATTGCAAGAACACATGGGGAAGCTATGAGTGCCGCTGCAGTGGAGGCTTGCTGTACATGAAGGAGCACGATACATGCATAAGTATGTACATATCTTTTACAACTATTTATTGCTTCAGTAGTTGCTATACTTGCGCTAGCCAGTGAGATTTGAAGATCACCGGGTTCCACAAATTGCCGTCAAGATAGTCTCAGCTTGATATTGCTGTGGATTATGATAATCTCTTTTGGTTGAATCAGGTGTTAGATACCTGGGTGTGAACGCTAGCTTTCTTCCTTCTCAGTCAAGTTGCAAGCTGATATGCTATTGCTTTCTTGAACACATACATGACCACTGGATAACAAAAATATACTCCCTCCGATCCGTTTTTTCTGTCGTCGGAAACGAGCGTACTCATCACATGTTGGTAGCTTGACTAGCAACGCGGTTATTCCCCTCCTAGGAGGGAGTCTACCTACTATCACATCCATCCATTGTGTATCCAACGGCTCATGATTTTTTGCATTTACATGTTGCAACTATTTTAGTGCTTGATAAATTTTGCATCCAAAATTTGTACAAATATTTGATAATGCATTTCGTTTACTGATATTTTTTACTGCATGTGGAAATTTTTAGAATTTTTTTTGTTGATATATGTTTTTTGTGTTAATTCAATCATTAACAAAAAATTTATTAGCAAAAAATCATGCATTAGCAATAATTTTAGAAATAATTTTTATTGGATTGAGATAATATAGGTACAAAGTTTATTTAAGTGTGACATGGATGCACAAATCTAAAGAAAAAAGAAAAAAAAAATCTGGTGGGTGGACCTCCTCCTAGGAGGGGATTTGTCTTTTCGCACTTTTTTAGGATCAGAGGGAGTATCAAACTTCATCCTAGTTTTTTTTTTTGCAATTAACTTTATTTAGTTTAGTAGAGTAATGTAGTTGGCACATACGTTGTAGAAATAAGCCACTTCAAAAACAAGCAAATCACAACATGTCAACTGCAAACTGAGCCTTAATCTATAAGAGGTTCAGTGGCTCAGTAAGCTGATTGATGGTCATCATTATCTGTTGAAAGCTCGACATATAGGATATGTCTAAGCACTACCTTCCTTGGGTGACACTGAACTGACACTCTCTCTTATTCAGGCAAGAATGCATCAGCACAGTTTGGCTGGAACTTCCTGTGGGTCGTCTTCTTTGGCCTGGCGGCAGCAGGAATCGCAGGATACGCGGTGTACAAGTACCGGATCCGGGTATACCATATGACCAACCCCTTACATGTTGATTACCAGCTCATAAAACCTACATCAGTATCATCTAATTTTCTGTCTGCTTTCTCCTGCACTAACAGAGGTACATGGATTCGGAGATCCGTGCGATCATGGCGCAATACATGCCCCTGGACAACCAAGGGGATCACTCTAACCATATTGAGATGTGAAGAGCAACACATCTTCATTCTGCCAGCTTATTAGAGTTTTCGCCTCATGTACAGCAAACTAAGACCATCCTGTAAATTTCCATATCATCTTGCAATAATCATTGGGCAATAATTCCCCGACCTACTGATCCATCGAGAACGGCACCATCATCCTCGTGAATGAACGTCCCCTCTCGTGAGCGCTTGTCTCCTCATCAGTTCTTCGTCCATGGCTGCCCATCCTCTTCCCTAGGTAAAAGATCCCTACATGGATGGAGTGACCTGGTGGCGAAGCTTGATTTTGTGCTGTTGAGCACCGGAGACATTGGAATTACAGAGTTTCCGGTAAGCCTGAACAAGGCGAGATCTGGTTGATGGTCTGAGGTAATGAATAGAGGTATTTCCAAATGCCAAATTTTCTTGAAATAAGTACAAATGTAAATCTTTGGTGGAGGGGCATCGAAATTCTCTCCGGCAGCTGGAGCATCAAATCAAATTTAAGAAATTTCAGTGCAACCGTGCAATAGCAAACTCGTTATATTATTGGACAGTGCTGAGCCTCCCTCGGGGATCGGGAGGTTTCCATCCCCCGGGTCCCCGTGCTGACACGTGTCCCCATTTTTATTCCAAAATCCCGCTTTTGCTACCGGTAGCAAATAATAACCCCGCTTTTGCTCCAGGTAGCAAAAAACGGTTCGTCCAAAAAATAGAAAATGAAAAGACTGACCTCACCGGAGACCTCGCCGGAGATCTCACAGCAATAAAAATGTGCTATTGTAGCAAAATCGACTTCGTCGGAGACATCGCCGGAGAAATGGACGAAGACCTCGCCGGAGACATCGTAGCAAAATCTTTGTACTAAGGTAGCAAAACCACATAACTATAATAGCAAAAAAATTGTTATATTTCAGCATCGTAACAAAAATTCTTCCGGCGAGGTCCTCCTCCGATGAGACTGACGGTAGCATAGCCTGCCGCCTCATCATGACAGCACCGCCGCCACACCGTGGCAGTATCTTCGGCGACCAACTATAGCACCTTCTTTTCACCATGGGAGCACAGCTGGCGACCGACGGTAGCATTGCCGCCTCACCACGGCAGCACCGTCACCTCACCAAGGCAGCATCTCCGACGACCGACAATAGCATCGCCGACTCACCATGGCAGCACTGCGCATCGCCATGGCAGCACCGCACATCGCCATGGCAGCATCTCCGGCGACCAAACGTAGCACCTCGTCTTTACAATGGGAGCACCGCCGCCGGCTGAATGTAGCACCTCCGATTGCACCAGCGCCAACCTCGGTAGCAACTCCGCTGGCTCCTAAGAGCACCACCGCCCGTCGATTGTAGCAGGGCCGCTCAGCGTCGGTAGCAAAGCCGCAAGCCAATGACAGCTCCGTCGGCCACGGCGCCATGGGGGACAGGCTACCTTGCCGACGGCAGATCCGGCGGCGAGCTCCGAGGGTTGGTCTCTGCTGTGATGCCCTGGCATGGAGGCGGCGGTCTCCTGGGAACGTGCTGCTCGGGGAGGAGGCGGGGTCGGCGGAGGAGGTACAGCTTGGTGTTGCGGCCGTGGGGTGGAGGGAGGCCGGCAGATAGTGGGAGCTTGAGCTCGAGGAGGAGCTGGTCGGGACGACGATGGCGCAGCGCATAGGAGGAGCAGCCAGCGACGAGGAGGGCAGCAGCAGAGCGGCCTCACCGACCGGGATTTGGGAGAGTGTGGATCGCCGTCCTGCAGAGCAAGGAGGGAGGCGGAGCTGGGAGACGGGCGCGTGGAGGAGCTAGACGGGGGGAGGAGGTCGGGCGTCGCTGGGGAGGGGGGCGGTGGCGGAGGAGAGCCTCGTCGGCGGGGGCGGCGCTGCTCGCCAGCAGCAGGACGAGGAGGCGAGCGACGTGGAGGGAGAAAAAGGATCGGGGCAAGGGCTCCCGTGCGTGTGCGTTGCGTGTGTGGTGCAGCCGGTGTGAGGATAAGAGAGAGGGAGGCCACGCAGCGGGGCACGTGGCATGCGCACGACCCGGAGGATGGGGAGCGCGTAATCCCCCGGGTGATCAGAATCATTTCCCTATATTATTTACATAACCGACCACGTTTGGTACAGTCATTTTTTCTCAAATCCGAAAATAATTGAAAGTGTTTCAAGAGAAATTAGTTCGCCGTGTTCCAAAATCCAAACCCCTCCAAAAAGAGAAGTTGTGAAAAAAGACGGCATGGTATCTCCCTATCCAATGTCCATGACAAACTCTTCCCCTTGAACCCCACCGGACCAAACCAAACCCTCGATCACCACAACACACTCATCATCGGCGGCAGCGCAATGGTGTTCGCTTCCGCCTCCGGCGCCATGGCCATCTCGTCCTCCGAACGCAAGTCCCGCTTCGACGCCCCCCGCAACAGGGCCCTCGCCTCCGCCATCTCCGCCGCCGCCTCTTCGGGCGGCACCGGCCCTCCTCCCCTCGGCCGCGGTGGTGGCGGCTTCGGAGGCTTCCTGTCGCGGCTCTTCACCGCCGGCCCGGCGCACGCGGCGGAGGAGAACCCGCCGTCGAGGGACTGGGACGCGCACGATTTCGGGGCCAGGATGGCGGTGCCGTTCGCGAGGCTCAAGGCGGCGAAGAGGTACAAGGTCTCCGACGTCAGGTTCGTCGACAGCGCCGCGCGCGTCACGGGGCCCGACGACCCCCTGTTCGACACGGCGGCGCTGCGTCCGGGCGGCGTGTACACCCGGTCGCAGCTGCTCGGGGAGCTCGAGGCGCTGTCGTCGTCCGGCATGTTCGAGCGCGTCAACGTCGAGGCGGTCCGGCCGCAGCCCGACGGCACCCTCGGCCTGACCGTCTCCTACGCCGAGACCTTCTGGCCCCCGGCGAGGCGGTTCAGCTGCGTCAACGTCGGCGGTCTCGTGCCGGCGCAGGCCGACGAGGCCGAGGACGACGACGACATGACGTTGAGGGAGAGGATGGCGCTCCGGCGGAGGCAGGAGCAGGACTACCAGAAGCGCCTCGGCAGC
The DNA here is from genome assembly GCA_012064385.1 of Puccinellia tenuiflora. Classification (NCBI taxonomy): domain Eukaryota; kingdom Viridiplantae; phylum Streptophyta; class Magnoliopsida; order Poales; family Poaceae; genus Puccinellia; species Puccinellia tenuiflora. The sequence continues at coordinate 290,877 of QRDG01000289.1, read as the reverse complement.
GCCACCAAGCCGTGCATCCTGCCGGAGCCCGTGCGGAGGGAGGTGGCGGAGATGGTGAGGAAGGAGGGGCGGGTGGGCGCTAGGCTGCTGCAGAGGATCAGGGACCACGTCCTGGGGTGGTACCACAACGAGGGGTTCGTGTGCGCGCAGATGGTCAACTTCGGGAACCTTGACTCCGGCGAGGTTGTGGCCGAGGTCGTCGAGGGAGAGGTCTCCGGCGTGGAGTACCAGTTCCTGGACAAGCTCGGCCATGTCATCGAGGGGAAGACCCAGCTTTCTGTAATTGACAGGGAACTGCCCCAGCAGGTACTGAAAAAAAAAACCCAATGCACTACCTGAAACCAACATTCTGAGCTAGGATAAGTTCTCTAGCTTTAACTTGTCTCTGTTGATGTGTTACAGCTTCGACCAGGCCATATCTTTAACATCGGGGCAGGGAAACAGGCTCTTAAGAACCTAAATGCGCTGGCTTTGTTCTCCAACATAGAGGTGAATCCATGCCCTGATGAAACCAAAGAAGGGGGCGTATTGGTCGAAATCAAGCTCAATGAACAAGATCCCAAATCAGTGGACGTGACCACAGAGTGGAACATTGTGCCAGGGCCAGGGGGAAGACCAACTCTTGTAATGTGTCTACATATTTTCGCAAGCTTTTGATCTTTATAATATCTGTCTATAAAATTGCTGGACAAGCTCATGATAAGCTGTGAAGCTGTTCATCACCGTAGCGAAGTACTGTTGCTGAACCTGATGTATTTATATCTGATGGAGAGCTTTGTTTCAGGAATCCATTCAACCTGGAGGAACTGTATCGTTTGAGCACCACAACATCTGTGGCCTGAACAGATCTCTTGCTGGTTCTGTCGCATCCAGCAACTTGCTCAACCCTCAGGTGAGTTGGTAATGGGTGGTTTTGTTATTTCAGCTTTGTTGTGTGCTTCTTGGTTACTTTTAGAAACAGTCACTTGGTTTGTGTTATGTAGTTGTAAGATGAATTATGCTTAGGAGAGAGGATTTTCTAGACCTGTGAGCAGCAACTTTATTGTCCAATGCGCAATGCACTTATATATACATCCTGTTGTTTGGTTCTTAGGATGATCTTTCGTTCAAGCTTGAGTATACACATCCTTACTTAGACGGTGTGGAGGACCGCAGCAGGAACCGCACCTTCAAAACCAGCTGTTTCAACACCAGGAAACTCAGCCCTGTCTTCGTCGCCGGCCCTAACATGGACGACGCTCCACCTGTCTGGGTCGACAGAGTTGGAATCAAAGCTAACATAACTGAGGTTTGTACAAATCAATGCCCCTCAGTTTTGAAGTGCAAAGTATTTCCAAATGTCAAATAACCTTTGACCAATAATTATTTCAGTATAGTTCCATGGTATCAATCATGTATAACATAATCTACATATTATCGAACAACTAATCATTGGTCAAATATACATCTTGAAAAGTCAGCGTGCCTTACAAATCACATAGTATTTCTCTTTACAAGAATGCTCAATTAAACCCTTTTCAAGAATCATATCCAACGTCAGCAATGAATTTTGAACACTGCAATCATGGATCCGCAGAACCTCACAAAGCAGAGCAAGTTCACGTATGGCCTTGTGATGGAGGAGATCACGACGCGCGATGAGAGCAATGATGTGTGCACGCACGGGCTCCGGACGACCGGCGCCCTGGGCATGGACGGCCCACCCACGACTTTCAGCGGCACCGGCGTGGATCGGATGGCGTTCCTGCAGGCCAATCTGACCCGGGATAACACGGAGTTCGTCAATGGCGCGACCATCGGCGACAGGTGCATCTTCCAGGTACGGTCCTCACTCCTCGGAGCAATCCTCTATCTTTCGAAAGTTCAAGACCAAATTCTGAATACTGCTTTTTTTTTGTTGCAAATCATCAAAGAGTAGTTCTATAAATCCACACATTTTTTTTTGCAAACCTCTGACGAAAAGCATCTTCTGTTGTGCGCTGCAGTTGGACCAGGGCCTAGGCATCGGGAGCAAGAACCCGTTCTTCAACCGCCATCAGCTGACGGTGACAAAGTTCGTGAATCTAAACAAGCAAAAGAATGGTGCCGGCAAGCCGCCGCCGGCCGTTCTTGTCGCCCATGGCCGCTACGCAGGCTGTGTGGGAGATCTGCCAAGCTACGACGCCTTCGCGCTCGGAGGGCCTCACTCGGTCAGGGGCTACGGCATGGGCGAACTCGGTGCTTCTAGGAACCTTCTCGAGGTTAGTACTACGGTACCAGTTGAATCTGTTTGCAAAAAAACACTTTCGACCGAAGCAACACATGAGAAATTGTAAAGAACGAAATCGACCAATGAAGTTAAAAAGTGTCAACTTCTCCTGAACTGACGCATCATTTCTGCATGTAGGTCGCCACCGAGGTGCGCCTTCCGGTTCCCATGATGAAGAACACACAGGTTTACGCTTTTGCCGAGCATGGTACCGACCTCGGGAGCTCCAAGGATGTCAAGGGGAACCCTACAGAGTTCTTCCGACGTGCTGGCCATGGATCATCATACGGTGTGGGCATTAAGCTTGGCGCACTCAGGGCAGAGTACGCCGTCGACCACAATGCTGGCACAGGAGCACTTTTCTTCAGATATGGCGAGAGATTCTGAACTGGATTATCCGTTTCACCCAGCTCCAGCAATTGGGGAAAAAGGGGTAACCGATGTTTCAACATGTAATATATGTCACCATGAACTGTTTTGCTAGATAAAGTGTTCCTTAGCTGAAGGAGTCCGCGTCCCAGCTCAGGGACGTTTCAACAGAACTTTCATAAGGTCAACGAATAAACCAAAATTGGGCGAACAAGAAACTAGTTGTATGTTGGTGGTTTGTCTGGTATCCACTCTATGCCCGGCTCATATACTGGCCGGTTCTCGAATCAACAATGACATCATCGCCCACATCAACGAAAGACGGCACGTTGATAACAGCTCCTGTTTCCAGGGTTGCAGGCTTTGTTCCTCCTGCGAAACACGGTAAGAAGATAATTCAGCTGATGTTAATGTACAATTGTACATCATAAAAGAAATATCAGAGACTATTCTGTGGCCTTCGTGACTACATTGTATGCGGTGAACTACTGTTTTTTTTTAACTAGGCAAAATGCTTGCCATTTTCATTTAATAAGTGCGGTGAACTACTGTTATTAGCATGATGCATGACTAAACAATAACATGAACATAAACGATCTTAATATTTCTGGAAAGGATGCTATGGCTTGCGTGAATCCAGCAGAAGCCTCAAACATACAGAGACTGTTTGGAGCCTTAGCATTTTTTAAGATTTTTTTCAACGGAAAAAGTGCACCAGGCTTGATATGCAGAAAAAACATTCTAGAACACTCTCTCTACCTTGTGCACTGTCACCTTGCCCTGGATCAGTCTCAGTTACGGTCAGCCTAACAGTGATGGGAAGATCAAAATCGATGATCTGCAGAATTTGCTACTGTCAGTGGACAATTTTACCACATGCTGTGCAGGAATATGTAACATGATCAAGTAGCATAGTATTGACAAATATTAGAAGGTAATTAGTTGATTGGATATACGATGACCGTAGAAAGAGAATTGAACATACTTTTCCATTCCAGAATAACAAAATGCAGTCCATTCCCTCTTTCAACCACTTTTGCTTGTCACCAACATCTGACTCGTTTAAGCGACTCTCTTCAAAGGTCGTCTGGAAAGGGAAATTAGGATGAGAACATTGTACACTTGAAGGATGCACAGCACTGAACACTATTAAGCGATGGGTTCATTGATATAACACATAGTGTATTCTGTAACTGAAGGTTGTCTGCAAAAGAGGACACTTCTTCCCGCAGTGGTTTCTACAGTAAATTGGTAAGTTAAATTTTATTGTAACGAAATACTTCACTCGTCCTTCTGCTAGCATGTCCAATTTTTTTACTTCAGTAATCTGTGCACAACTCAGCCCATAGTTATTTAGGTTAAAGAAGCAGATGTAGTTACCCCGCTTGCTCTGTCTCACTAACTCTCTACAATTAGCTCAGCATTTACAGCAGATGTAATGAGGTAAACGTGTGAAACATATAGATATAGGCAGCTAGCAGGTACTGTGGACATGACATATTTGAGTGAAATAGATGCATCTACCAGATCCATGAACACAAACTGGGAGCCCTCCTTGTACGTAAACTGTTTGGTTTCCTTAGAAATAGAAGCTTCCTGGATCTGAAAATGTAACAAAGTGGCAACTGTAAACTGTTGCAGAACTAAATGTGCTGTGATAGAAGTGATAAGCACTACATAGAAAGCCAACCACAGCAGGACAAAAAATAGCATATAAAACTAATAAGATAAGGAAACACTGGCTATTTGATTTACTAATGAGTGCAAATATAGAATTACAGATGAAAAAAGGAACTGCTAATCTCAGGTTCAGATTCTGAAAAGTGAGTTTCTGCTCAGATTACCGTACTTCCAGCTCGAAAGGTTTTCTCAACTGTGTTGCCAGAGATATAATTTTTCATTTTCGTCCTCACAAAAGCGGCACCTTTTCCAGGCTTGACATGGAGAAACTCTGTAATTGCATGGAGAGGGAAAGTCTCATTGCTATATTTTTCACATTGAGCATAGAAATTAAATAGAGTACATTAATAAGAGATGGCATGTTATGATTTTTTTTTAAGCCTGTGCTCTCCACATGTAGACAATCATCTTTGTCTGCTCCGTTACCGGTAGTTTTGTTATGTCAATTAAGCGCTACACAGAAGCTCTAAAGCTCAGCCCGCCAAAGGTTTCACTACAAAGGGTTTGAAGAATATCGCACTGAGGGTGTACTAAAAGTGAAAGCATACTTCAGAAAAAAAATCATAGGTTGCACAAAAATTAAATGTCAAGGGTATGAAGATTAAACCAACAGAAGCTCATGTTCTCGCACAAACTGAAAAAAAAAGGTGGTCACTAGGATCAGTCGATTTCCCTGATTTTGGGAGGCTATCAAAGATTACATATCATAGTTTAATTCAGTTTCTATTCTACTGGTAAGTTAGTACTACGCATTTTCCTTAGAATTATTTATGCGAAAAAACATTTTTCCTGGAAATTTATTTCCCTTTGTTAGAAAAGGCTGGACCAAAAACAGTCTCACATTCCTTTAAAATAAACTGACCGGTTTGACACAAGGAAATTTATTTACAGAAAGGTTACCTCACAAATCAAACTAACACGAAATGTTACTTTGACAAACATTTTGGGCACATCACACATCTTTATTACACATGGAAGGTTCAAGTTACCAAAGTATCCCTGTTAACATAGCTTTGGCAGCTGGAACTAAGCAAATAATCACCAATTGTTGACCATAGAGGAGGTACATTGCGATTGCAGGCCTGTTTGGGTGGGAGAACAGTAAGAGGAAGATCATAGGAATTGGATGTCACGTCACGTCAACTCAACACACTGAGAATTGTACAATGTACACCTTATGTTTTGAACCCGATTTAGACAGTCTGACCGATTTTCCTCTTACTATAAATTTCATTGGTTTCCTTTAATAATATGGATGCTCCAGAGGAATTTCTTGATTAGAGTGTAGAGACAAAGATATATGTTGAACTGGGACTCCAAATTTGAAACACAAGAGGTTGGAGTGGATGTTTAGAATCCTCCAAAAATTGAAAGGAAGTAAGGATGCGCGTAGGACTTTTGCTCTCGAAGCCAACCCCTAAAATCCTACCATATATAGGACTACAAAATTCCTAAATTTTTAATTTGTTCCAAATAATCTCTGACTGAATTTCCCAAATATCATGCAGTGAGGTGCGAGAACTGATGCAAAGGAAGATGGATTTAGCTGTTACCAAGAATCCTCCACGGCGCGCCGTCCACCTCGAGGCTGATTCCTACCTTGATGTCGTTGCTCGACAACGAATAAAGCCCTGAACGGAACAGGCCGTGAGACCTTGTGGACAGAAAGAAAAAGAAAAAGGTTCCGGTTGAAAATTGCAGAGAGGTTAGGGTCCAGGAGAGGCTACTCACGGGAGGGGGAGCGGGAGCGCAGCGGCGCGAGGCGGAGGGGCCGTGCAACGGAGACGGGGAGGCAGGAAGGCGGCCGCTGGAGCTCGAAGAGGGAGGAGGAGTTGGCGGCGACACGGTGGTTGTGGGTGGCGCCGGCGAGGTGGCGGAGAGCAGCCATTGTTTCGGTGCTCCGTCTCTTCGTTCAGTGCTCCTCCGCGAGTGAGTGACGCGATAGTGATAAGAGGATGATACGGGTGGGACCGACCTATCAGTGTCCTGGCGCGCCTACAATCTCGCTGATAAATGTAGGGCACACTTGTCATCGACGCATGATTTTAACAATACTCCAATTCTCAGGGAATTAAGATTTCAGGTCGCTGAAAATAAGCATCCCCGCGAGGTATATACATTTTTCATCCACAGCTTACACGGTGGGAGCAATTTAGACTCACTTTCTTGTAAACTGTGCACCGGTAGTCCCACAACTTGGGACAGTTTAGTCTAAATTCACCAAATTCAACGTTTTTTTTAATTAGCGGGGCATTGATTACAAAAATTAGTGGGGACGTTTTTCCTAATTACCGGAGCATATAAGAAATTCAGAGTTTCAGACGGTGAACATGGAACTGGATGGACATGGAGAGTGAGTGTGTACTGATAAGGAGGAGCATGCAGTAGAAAGTGGCAGGCCATGCCGATGATGAAGACGACGACGAGTGGATGGACATGGAGAGTGAGTGTATACTGAAAAGGGGGAGCATGTAGTAGAAAGTGGCGGCGCCGGCTCCAGCAACGCCAAGGGCGCCGGCGAGCCACCCCACGGTGCGGAAGGCGTAGGGCAGGCCAAGCACCCCGGTGCCGACGATGGAGACGACGACATCGTGTTCACCATCTGAAACTCTGAATTTCTTAACAACTTCAATCACCCTTGTATTGTGATTAATTGTTTAGCTTAGTCTATTCTATCGATTGCTCTCTAAAACTCTCTAAAATCGAGCCGATCGTGCATCATAGTCCCTAAAATCCAGCCGACTGAGAAAGGAAGAAAGAGGAGAGATCACAAAATGGGGTACCGTAGTCCGGAGGGCCCTGGCCATGCTCCCGGTAGCGCATTGCCGGAGAGATCGAGGCGGAAATGCCCCCAAGCGCAAGCTCGCCGGACGGATTCGTTGGGTGATGCACGCATAAATCGATGCATATATAAATATACAGACATAAAACCGGGGACAACAGCGAATCAGAGATGATATGTTGCCATGTATGTGCTCGGAATTAATACAGATTGATCTCTTCCGCTAATTGATGTAATTAATACCCCGTCGGAATTAATGCAGATTGATCTCTTTCGCTAATTGATGTAATTAATACCCCGCTAATTAGGAAAAATGTCCAGCAATTTTTTGTAATTAATGCCCACTAATTAGCCAAAAACGTCAAATTTGGTGAATTTGGACTAAATTATCCCGGATATGCAAGTTGTGGGACTACCGATGCATAGTTTGCAAGAAGTGGGACTAAATTGCTCCCACCGTGCGAGTTGTGGGATGAAAAGTATATATACCTCGCATCCCGTGGACAAACATAGGTCTTCCTTAAGAGCATATCCACTGGAGAACCCATTTTTTGTCCGACAGCATCTAAAACAGACACTTTTGGGAGTGGCCGGACGGCTATCCTAGTGGTGCCCGCCAAACATAATTGACTGACTAGTGGGCTTTCATACAAAAAAAGAGAGGAGAAAAACATCGGTATGACATTTTTGGCTGACTAGTGGGTCTGCATGCAAAATATTTAGGCAAACAGTGTCTGACAGCCCCTAGAGAGCCTCTAAAGTTGGGGGTGCTGGACACTTTTGTTGAGAATATGCCCTAGAGGCAATAATAAAATGGTTTATTAGCATATTCATGTTTATGATAATAGTTTATTATCCATGCTATAATTGAATTAACCGGAAACATAATACATGTGTGGAATATAAACAACCAGGTGTCCCTAGTGAGCCTCTACTAGACTGGTTCGTTAGTCAAGAGATGGTTAGAGTTTCCTAACCATGGACTTGTTATAGTCAACTGATAACGGAGTCATATCATTAGGAGTAATGATGTGATGGACAAGACCCAGATAATAAAGAGTTGCAATTGATCGTGTCACACAGTTTCATTGCCAACGCTTTTAGTATGCCAAGTATAGTTTCCTTAGACCATGAGATTATGTCACTCCCGTTTACCGGAGGAATACTTTGTGGACATCAAACGTCACTTCGTAACTGGGTGATTATAAAGGTGGCTTTCAGGTATCTCCGATGGTATTTGTTGGGTAACATGAATCAAGAGTGGGATTTGTCCTTCCTTGTGACGGAAAAGATATCTCTGGGCCCTCTTGGTAATATAGCATCAGAAAGGTTGCAACCATGTGATTAAGTGTTAATCATGGAGATCCTATATTATGGACGAGTAAACAGAATTTGCCAGGTAACGAGATGAAACTAGATATGGAGATATCGACGATCGAATCTCGGGCAAATTAAATATCGGTGAGACAAAGGGAATCGTATATGAGATTAACAATCTCCGGCATCGTGGTTCAATCAATAAGGAACTTCGTTGAATATGTAGGAGTCAATATGGGCATCCCGGTCCCGCTATTGATTATTGATTTGATCATGTCTGCATGTTCTCGAACCCATAGGGTCACACACTTAACGCTCCGATGTAGCTAGGGTTAGCGATGAGATATTTTGATGGTATGAACGAATGGTGATTCGGAGTCTCGGATAGTATCCCGGACATCACGAGGAGTTCCGGAGTGGTCCGGAGAATAAGATTCATATAAGGAAAGTGGTTTCCGGAGGTATCGAAAAGGTTCGGGAATTTTTCGGTAGAGTACCGGAATATTCTAGAAGGTTCTAGAGGAGTCTAGAAGTGGGGCCCATAGGAGTATGGGGCCCACATGGGATAAAGGGGTGGTGGACTGGCCTAAAGGGCCAGCCGCACCACCTGCCCCAAAGGGGCCCATGCGGGCTAAAAGGCCCAAGTGGGGAGCGGCCAAAACCCTAGGGGGCTGGCTTGGGGGCCAAGCCTCCCTAGCCGCCGGCCCTAAGAGGGCAAGGGGCGCAGCCCCTCTGGCCACCTATATAAGGAGGGGCTGGGGGAGGGCTGCCGCACCTCTGGAGCTCCCTCCTGCCCTAGCCGCGGCACCCCTCCCCTGCCGCACCACCTCCCCTTGGCGCCACCCCTCCCCGTAGGGCTGCCGCCATCTCCTCTACCAAAGTTTCTGCACCACCCCTAGCCGTAGGGCTGCTGCACCATGCCCTCCTCTCCCTCTCCTCTTACTTGGCTTGGCGAAGCCCTGCTCGTGGAGACTACACCATCAACGCCACCACAACCGTCGTGGTGCCGAGAACCATCTAGCCATCTCCACCTTGCTTACGGGATCAAGAAGGCGGAGATCTTCATCGATCTGTACGTGTGGATACCGCGGAGGTGCTGCCCGTTGTGGCACTTCACCGGATTGGATCTTTGAGGAAATACATCTCCTCGCGACTAGATGAGTCTAGTTGCGGGGATCGACTAGCCAACCCACTACTAGGAAACAGCCTACTAGTGGCGCACCTTTTAGGACTTTCTGTGGCGCATCCGGGAAACAGAAGGATGCGCCACAGAAATATTTCTGTGGCGCATGTTTCTCCCGTGCGCCACAGAAATGCATGCGCCACAGAAACCACGAACGGTGCGCCACAGAATATATTATACGTATTTTCATTTTTCTGCTGCCGTACAAATACTGGTATATTATAGAAAATACAGATATATCATTACAGGAAAAAAACTAGTATATTATAGAAAATACAGATATATCACATTACAGGAAATTCATATTCCAATATTATATAGAGAGAAATATCTGATAAACCAATACAAATACATAATTTCCAATCATAGTTCATCGATCATATTATTACACAAAGTTGATCACAATCATAGTTCATCGATCATATTATTACATATCCAGTATCTAATACATGAAGCTTAGCTAATTTCAACATGAACCTTCTGATTCATCGACCTGTACTGAGTCGACGGCGGCGCTACGCATCCAAAGAGAAGGAACCCTCACAGGGTCATAGCTCACGTGAGCAGGAACCCTCTGAAGAAACGACCACCTACCATCATACTGCCTAACCAGCAGATACATGTATCGACGGACGTGCTCGTCCTCCTCCCTAATACGGCGACGTACCTCCTCCTCGGGGGCCGGCTCCCTCTGCACCGAGCGTGGCCCACGCGACTGCCACCACAGAAGATCAGGGTCGACGACGTCACCCGGATTCCTCACCAAGCTGCGCGTCCCGGAAGGTAGCACCTCCCAGTGCCAGCCCGGTGGAGCCCAGTCCTGCACATCGCCCCTCTGGTCCAACATGGACATCGTCACCGAGAACACCTAAGTAAAAAATGCTTAAGTCAAAATTTTATTACAAAAGTAATATTAAAATTTACGAAATGCGAGAAGTTAACAATGGAAAGCCTCATATATCATTGCCGTGCAAAACAAGGCAAAAAGAGTGTGTACAAGACCATGTATTAATATAAACACTCCAATTGTATATACTACAAGGCATTGTAGACACTCTCCTTGCCTTTACCGTGGCATAGTTTAAATCATCGGCTTTGTCAATTCATAGAGAAGAAACAAAAAGATTCGAGTTTATGCCTCATACATAGATTGGACACACATTTGTGCATATCACAAGGTTCACTAGCTCCTCCCTGAATCATACAGTGTCACAACATTTTAATTATCGGCTTAGAAGAAAAAGACAAAACAAAATAAAAATGACTTAAATTTGCGCCTCATACTTAGGTCGGACACACAAGAAGACCTGCAGGATCCTCGGCAATTCATCATTGTGTCACCCAAATCCAGTGGCTGGATTCAACCTACCTGAGGGCTTGTGTTTCCAACAGCATCGTTGTATTGTCTTTATTCACCGACCTACAGGAGGTGGATCCAATGGCTGGCCGGTGAACAAAGACAACACAATAATGCCAGGGAACATGCCAGCAGGTAGGCTAAATCCAGCCATTGGGTTCGGTGACAAAGGTAGACGCTCGTTGTGTGCCGTTCGCTGCAGGGAGGCTAAAATGCCTAGTGTCACAACATTTTAATCATCGGCTTAGAAGAAAAAAACAAAACAAAATAAAAATGACTTAGATTTTGCGCCTCATACTTAGGTCGGACACTCAAGTAGACCTGCAGGATCTTGTGAGCCAAGTATGATGCACAAGACTTGGTACTTGTGCATATCACAAGGCTCACAAGACCTGCAGGCCTACAACTTAGTGCCACAACATTTTAATCATCGGCTTTCGAAGAAACAGACAAAACAAAATAAAAATGACTTAGATTTTGCGCCTCATACTTAGGTCGGACACACAATTATTAGTAGCCCTGAAGGATCGGCCGAGCCAAGTAGGATGCACAAGACTTGTACTTGTGCATATCACAAGGCTCGGCAGACCTTCAGGGTTACCACATAGTGCCACAACATTTTTAATCATCGGCATTCGGAAAGAGAAAGAAAAAACAAAATGATTTCGGATTTGTGCCTCATACATATTTAAATTGGACACACATTTCAGAGACGGAGCAAGCGAACCAAGTAGGATGCACAAAATATTTATTTGTGTATATCACAAGGTTCACTAGCTCCTCATATTTAGATTTGTGCCTCATATTTAGATTGAACACACATTGATCAGGTACGGGGCAAGCGGACCAAGTAAAAGTATGCACAAGATGTTTATTTGTGCATATCACAAGGTCCGCTAGCACCTACCTGATTAACATAGTGTGCCACAACATTTTAATCATCGGCTTTAGAAAAAAAGACAAAACAAAAATAAAGCATGCATAACACAATAAAGATAACACCACTGTGAAATATGAACACAATAAAGATACCCCATATGTCCCTTTTTTAGCAAATTCATGCCAAAATTTACGAAAAATTTCGGCATGACCTTTCCTAAAAAAGGATATATGTAGAGTACCCGAATTTGCCGGAACGGAAGTTAATCGACATTCCGGCAATCTCAAGGGCCTCTCGGGGTACCTGCAATCATTTCATAAAAAATGTACATCTTCGGCCGGCATCTCCACGACACGATGGTCGGAGCACAAACAACCATGACATTGAGGGAGAGAACCTTAATAGAAGGAATTTTTGTAGGCATGTTTAAACAGTGACCATTTAACTTAGCAAAAAACTTAAAAAATTTTGGTTTCCAAAATTTTCCTAACACCACTAGCACCAACTAGAAGCATTACCAACTACTTGCAGCAAGCAATCAATAACAAATCATAGAAATTCTGTAAGAAAACTGGGTTTGGCATTTGACCAAACACCTTGTGTGCAGGTGTGGAGGGGAGGGAGAGGGGAGGAAAGGAGCAGTACCTCGGGGAGGGGATGGTGGAGAGGAGGGAGAGGGGATGGTGGAGGGGCACGGGCGCGTGGTGGGCGGAGCCAGTGCGGGTGGCGGTGCAGGTCGTCCTCGAGCACGGGCGCGTGCCGTCGGGCGCTCCTCGAGCACGGGCGCGTGCCGACGGCGCCGATGTGGGTGGCGGTGTGGCGGGGCGGTGGTGGCTTGGGCGGCGTGCCAGGTGGCTAGGGAGGCCGTCGAGTGCAGGTGGTGGGCTGCCGGCGGCGAGGGGTGGTGCTGGGGATCGAGGTCATCGAAATAGAGAATTTGGGGAAGAAAGAGAGGGCAGCGCGGGGGCAGGCTGGTTATAAGTCCATCTCTTGAATATCTGTGGCGCATGTATCTGGATGCGCCACAGAAAGGCATATATCTGTGGCGCATCCACAAACATGCGCCACAGATATTCTAGTTTCTGTGGCGCATCAGCATCCACGCGCCACAGATATTGGTGGTGGGCCTCGAGTTCAACCGTGGGTGGTGGGGCCCATCGTGTTTCTGTGGCGCATGGCACAACGTGCGCCACAGAAATGCCATATTCAGTGGCGCACGGCGCAGTAATGCGCCACAGATATTAGTGGCGCACCACCTGATGTGCGCCACTGATAAATTTCTGTGGCGCACGGCAAATCGGTGCGCCACAGAATGATGATCCACCTATAGCTAGTTTCCTAGTAGTGACACCGACAAAACGCGTTTGTTGATCTTCAAGGGTAAGAGATTGGATCTCACCTTCGCTACCTTCGTCTAATAGATCTAGATCCTTGGGGTTTCTTCCGCTTGCTGCGTAGGAAATTTTTTGTTTTCTATGCAACGACCCCTTCAGTGGTATCAAAGCCTAGATCTATTCGTAGATGTTGGTGCGATTAGAACACAAGTGTTATGGGCGTTGATATTTTATGTTGCTACCTTCTCGCGTGCACTTTGCGTCTTTGCGGTATTGTGAGATGAAGCGGCCCGGACCAACCTTACTCGTCCACGCACAAGAGACCGGTTCCACGACTGACATGCAACTTGTTTTGCATAAGTGGCTGGCGGGTGTCTGTTTCTCTTGCTTTAGTAAAGATGCAATTTTCAATGGAAGGCCTTTCAAAAGGATGAGTAAATAAGCAACTACTATATCACCGTTGTGGTTTTGTGTAGATTAGAAAGGTTCTATCTCGTTGACCCAAGTCATGTAAAAATTGCATAAACAAAGTAGAGGACGTCTAACTTGTTTTTGCAGAGGGGGTCATGTGATGTGGTATGGACAATGTGTGATTTGTGATAATGTATGCAATGATCATGTTTGTAATCTTTCACGACTTGCATGTCGATCAGTACGGCAACCGACAGGAGCCATATGGTTGTCTTTTATTTTATGTGACCTGCGTGTCATTGAATCACCATGTAATTGCTTTACTTTATTGCTAAGAGTAGCATTAGTTGTAGTTGCAATAGTTGGTGGACAACCATGGTGATGGCACCACAATGATGGAGATCATGCCGGTGATGGAGATCATGCCGGTGCTTTGGAGATGGAGATCAAAAGCACAAGAAGAAAGGCCATATCATATCACAATTATGAATTGCATGTGATGTTAATCCTTTTATGCACCTTATTGTTATGCTTAGATGTGATCGCGACGGTAGCATGATAAGGTGATCTCTCACGTTAATATCAAGATGTGTTCTTCCCTAGTATGCACCGTTGCCAAAGTTCTTCGTTTCGAAGCACCACGTGATGATCAAGTGTGATAGATTCTACGTTCACATACAACGGGTGTAAGCCAGTTTACACATGCGAAAATACTACAGTTTACTTGACGAGCCTAGCATGTACAGACATGGCCTCGGAACACAGGAACCGAAAGGTTAAACACGAGTCATATGGATGATATGATCAACATGGTGATGTTCACCATTGAAGCTACATCACCTCACGTGATGATCGGTTGTGGTGTAGTGGATTTGGATCGTGTGTCACTAAACAACCAGAGAGATGTTGAGTTTAGTGGGAGTTCATTAAGATGAACTAAAATTATCATAAACAAAAGTCCTTAAGATGTCTTTGCAAAAATCCTTGTAGATCATGGTCCACTACGGTAGTCAGTTCGTTGCTGAAAAACTGCGTCTCGATGGGTCAAATTTGTTGAGTAGTACCTGCGTCCTGAAAGAAGTCCTACGCACCAATGATGAGCTCTACATGTTAGAAGAACCTATAGGAGATAAACCCAAATATTTCTGCAAGCTATGAAGAGTACATGGAGTGGTTTTGAACCACCTACTTGAAATTCAAGTGGATGATGTGCACCTTCATGAATTCTGACTGAAGTAGACAATTCAAGAACTTGAGTGCAATGGAGATTGTTGGTGAGCTGAAAAATAGATTTTCAGCACAAGTTAGAATTGTAAGGTTCGAATGTCTGAACGGTTTTCTTTCACTCAAGATGGAAGAGAACACTTGCTGGGAACAACACCCGAGGATAATGCATGAGATACATCATCGTCTAGTGCTTGTTTGGAACCACGAGATGAATGACGGTTTCGCGATAGATGGGGTGATACGCTAGCTTCTCCCCATCTTCAAGAATTATGTCGGAGACTATGTAATGGGAAGGGATTTGATCACTTTCTATGCGTTTGTGTCTCGGCTTCGCCATGTCAAAGTGGAACCCATAGCAAGAGAAGTTGACAATGCAGAAAGTATATAGTGATATACAAGTTATAAGTGTTTAAGTCCAAATTGCAATTGTGGCGGTCTCAATAAGTATTTGATACTCATTCTGTTTTATGAAAACAGAACCTGCTGCTTGAGATTTGCATAAAGGATATAGGAAGGCGTTGCGGAATGATGGCAATCAAGGAGTTGATGCTGGCAACGATCTGTCTCTACATTTATCATTTGGATTAGAGGATTTGAATAAGTTTCGTAATCGAATTAAGTGTGATTTTAATTAGTGTGTCTTGCTTATGTGAGACGGTTATTCATGTTAAAGACAATGGTTGTTCCATTTTCATGAGTGATCCTTTTTGGAAATCACAAGTTTTCGATTATAAGTGTATTATTCTTATTATAATCTAGATGATAAATTAGTTAAACATTTATAAAAATATGTGACATACTAAAATATCTAGAACTTAATAATGACAATTGTTTTAGTCGTGCTAAATATTGAATAAACATTTTGATGTTTTATCAATGCGCCTTATTGTAAGGAGTATGACTAAAATGCCACCCTTTTGGAAGAGTGCAATGAGTTGCCGAAAATAAACACAAGTGTTGGTTGTATTTTCAGCAAATGTTAAATGTCATTATTTTGTGTACTCCATCATAAATGAAATGATTAAATAGGTGTATTTATTCGAGTTATGATATTTGATGAGATCAAATAAATTTCTGGAGTTTAGGATATTAAGTTAACAAGAAAATTGAGTCTTTATGATTTGATCAAAAGAGACAAAATTTTTGAGTTATATGTTAGTATGTGGACTTGTGAGAAGTGTTATCACAAAATTACAATGTTTAGAATATTTCAAAGGCGTTTGATATGTCCTAAGATATTGTAATCACACACTATTTGATATTGTGTGGTCTCAAAGAAGGGTTTTATTTCGGGGGGTTTAATAATAGCATTTAGATTTATTTGATAAACACTCTGTTTTATAAATAAGGGTCTATGTATGATTCGCATTATTTTTCATATGAGTTATGAGAAAAGGTGGTTTCATTAATTATGAGATAATTAGAGACTATTGCGAATAATGTTGTAGTATATTCATAAGTATGACTATGAATGTGATTCCACAATATGAGACTAAAAGGGGCAAACCAATTTGTTGGTTGTGCTAAGTGTTTTAGTGGTTTATCATGAAAAGGTTTCATTGATAAAAGAATTGATGGAATAAAATGGAAAAGCTAAAACCTTGCTTGTTTATGTATCAAGTGGCACATATGTAAAGTGCTATGTTGGTTAAAACTTGACACATAAAGGAATTAATGATGGTGATCATTGAATTTCGGTTTAGCTTGTCTAAAGAAAAGTAGGATTCAAGAATATTAAAGTTTTGTCAAGTTACAAATAATATTCATGATTTACTTGTCATGTTTCGGAAACAAGACATACCTACGAAACTACAAAGAAGAAATAGAAGCCTTAAATACGAAAGTGACTAAAAGTCATTCGATGTTAAGTTTAAATCACAAAGTAATTGTTGCTTGATTTTGTGAAAGTGATGTTTCACATATTTATTCCTCAAAAGGTGTTTTGTAGAGAATAAATAAAACTTAAAGCTAGTAGAGTACTAGCGGTTCGTATAAAGAGTTCTTGATATTAATAGTTAAGTAAGAATTTTGGAGGTGTCCAAAGTATCGAGAAAATACACGAGTGTGATCTAATTAAGATATGTGGCGACATATGTTAAGTTAGAGCAGAAACTATTTTCCATGATCAAAATATGTGGTGACATATGTTTGAGTGGGAGCTAGTTAATCATGGTCAAATATAAGGATAACATATTTCTGAGTGGGAGCCAAAGTGGTTTCACAATTTAATATGTGTATGGTGTATATTTGAGTGGGAGTTTACAACATCTTGTTTGAGTGAAATGGAGATTTCATAAATGTTGTAAATAAGTCAGGAACCAACGTATAACTTATGAAGTTAGTCAAATATCCATGGAGATGGATGTATCTATGGAGGATAGATATATTTGATAAGCATTGTGTCAGGATGTTTTACCTAAGTAAGATTTTGAAGGAGTTCAAAATAAAACAAGAGAAGAAAGGTTCATCTGCTTGTGAGAAATAGGTGAAACATTGAGTTGATAACTCAGTACAAAAATGATGGTTGGAGGATATGTTAGTGTTCGCTATGAATTGTTCATAGGACTAAAACATATAAGAATCATGTGTTTGTATTTGACGATATGTGACCCAAGTTCTTGGTTAGAAGAACGTGTTAGAATGAGGAGTCATTTTAACATAGAGATGAGATAATAGAATCTAGAGATTGGTAGACTTTGTTGAAGTCATAAAACCAAACTAGATTGGGGATCTCATAATAGCAGAAGCGCAGCGAAAGCATGATCGAAAATATCGAAGTGACATGATTGCACTGTCGATTTGTGAGTCTACAACATATAGGAGTATATGATTAATTCAAGGATTAAAAGATATAATATTATGGTTTGAGAAATTTTGTTTCAAGACTGAGTGAGTTTCGGGTGCACATGCTATGTGAAAGTCCTCTTGACTGATCATACGTCATGTAGGCATAAAAGGGAAACGAAAATCTCACTCTCTAACCAAATATATTATATTCATCATGTGATGATGAGAATTATCATGTGATGATAGTAGGTTTATCATGAGATGATAAAGTAATGTCAAATTAGGTGACATCAACGTTTTTGCAAAGAACATAAAGAACTGTATAGTACAGAACACGGACAGAACCTCTACCACGAGCAAACATGATCAGCACTGAGACTCCATGAGTGTTAGACACCATGAGTGTTGGATCGAGAAATGTAAACTAGATTATTGACTCTAGTGCAAGTGGGAGACTGTTGAGAATATGCCCTAGAGGCAATAATAAAATGGTTTATTAGCATATTCATGTTTATGATAATAGTTTATTATCCATGCTATAATTGTATTAACCGGAAACATAATACATGTGTGGAATATAAACAACCAGGTGTCCCTAGTGAGCCTCTACTAGACTGGTTCGTTAGTCAAGAGATGGTTAGAGTTTCCTAACCATGGACTTGTTATAGTCACTTGATAACGGAGTCATATCATTAGGAGTAATGATGTGATGGACAAGACCCAGATAATAAAGAGTTGCAATTGATCGTGTCACACAGTTTCATTGCCAACGCTTTTAGTATGCCAAGTATAGTTTCCTTAGACCATGAGATTATGTCACTCCCGTTTACCGGAGGAATACTTTGTGGACATCAAACGTCACTTCGTAACTGGGTGATTATAAAGGTGGCTTTCAGGTATCTCCGATGGTATTTGTTGGGTGACATGAATCAAGAGTGGGATTTGTCCTTCCTTGTGACGGAAAAGATATCTCTGGGCCCTCTCGGTAATATAGCATCAAAAAGGTTGCAACCATGTGATTGAGTGTTAATCACGGAGATCCTATATTATGGACGAGTAGAGAGAATTTGCCAGGTAACAAGATGAAACTAGATATGGAGATATCGACGATCGAATCTCGGGCAAATTAAATATCGTGAGACAAAGGGAATCGTATATGAGATTAAGAATCTCCGGCATCGTGGTTCAATCGATAAGGAACTTCGTTGAATATGTAGGAGTCAATATGGGAATCCCTGTCCCGCTATTGATTATTGATTTGATCATGTCTGCATGTTCTCAAACCCGTAGGGTCACACACTTAACGCTCCGATGTAGGTAGGGTTAGCGATGAGATATTTTGATGGTATGAACGAATGGTGATTCGGAGTCTCGGATAGGATCCCGGACATCACGAGGAGTTCCGGAGTGGTCCGGAGAATAAGATTCATATAAGGAAAGTGGTTTCCGGAGGTATCGAAAAGGTTCGGGAATTTTTCGGTAGAGTACCGGAATATTCTAGAAGCTAGAGGAGTCTAGAAGTGGGGCCCATAGGAGTATGGGGCCCACATGGGATAAAGGGGTGGTGGACTGGCCTAAAGGACCAGCCGCACCACCTGCCCCAAAGGGGCCCATGCGGGCTAAAAGGCCCAAGTGGGGGGCGGCCAAAACCCTAGGGGGCTGGCTTGGGGGCGAAGCCTCCCCAGCCGCCGGCCCTAAGAGGGCAAGGGGCGCAGCCCCCTGGCCACCTATATAAGGAGGGGCTGGGGGAGGGCTGCCGCACCCCTGGAGCTCCCTCCTGCCCTAGCCGCTGCACCCCTCCCCTCCGCACCACCTCCCCTTGGTGCCACCCCTCCCCGTAGGGCTGCCGCCATCTCCTCCACCAAAGTTGCTGCACCATCCCTAGCCGTAGGGCTGCTGCACCATGCCCTCCTCTCCCTCTCCTCTTGCTTGGCTTGGCGAAGCCCTGCTCGTGGAGACTACACCATCAACGCCACCACAACCGTCGTGGTGCCGAGATCCATCTAGCCATCTCCACCTTGCTTGCGGGATCAAGAAGGCTAAGATCTTCATCGAGTTGTACGTGTGGATACCGCGGAGGTGCTACCCGTTGTGGCACTTCATCGGATTGGATCTTCGAGGAAATACATCTCCTCGCGACTAGATGAGTCTAGTTGCGGGGATCGACTAGCCAACCCCTGCACCAACAAAATGCGTTTGTTCGATCTTCAAGGGTAAGAGATTGGATCTCACCTTCGCTAACTTTGTCTAATAGATCTAGATGCTTGGGGTTTCTTCCGCTTGCTGCGTAGGAAAGTTTTTGTTTTCTATGCAACGACCCCTTCAACTTTTGTGTGGGGACCAACTTTGGGGTCTCCCGTTTGGTTAATTTTTCCTGTTCGGCATCCCAATAGGCTTTGGGATCCCGGTGGAGATGCTCTAATAATACATTGTATCTTAACGTGTTATTCTAGCTAGTAGTGTATTATAAGAGATTGCCGGTTAGGGGTTGTATCTAAATGAAATTGCATTTATTTATTTGGTCTAGTGCTTACTTGTGATTGGTTATCTTTGGTTAAAGGGCAAATTATCCTTCTGCCATCAGTTGTGTCGATGTGCTCAGTTTTGCCCTCAGTTGCGAAACGTTCTCAGTTTTACCCCTAGTCTGTGCGCAAGGACTTATTCCGTGAATCTTGCCGTCTCCGTCTGGTCAAGGTAGTTGACTCGGGCTTGTAGCCACTGCTTGTGGGACCCCCCTATCGACCGTTCCTGAGGGCAAAACTGAGCAAATGGGCAC
This sequence comes from Puccinellia tenuiflora, assembly GCA_012064385.1. Classification (NCBI taxonomy): domain Eukaryota; kingdom Viridiplantae; phylum Streptophyta; class Magnoliopsida; order Poales; family Poaceae; genus Puccinellia; species Puccinellia tenuiflora. The sequence continues at coordinate 270,526 of QRDG01000289.1, read as the reverse complement.
ACACTGATGGCAGCCCGTCGACCGTTGCCGGCGCCGCGTTTGTGATAAAAGCGGCGTACGGCCCCCCAGAGCTCGCAGCGGGGAGCAAGAATCAGCAAAGCGGGGTTGGAGGCGGCCACGCGCAGAGGTGGGCAGCGAGCTAGGAACCGGGTGCAGAGGTTGGCAGCTAGGAGCCGGGCGCTGGCGACCGAGAGGGCGGCGTCGACGGGGAGCGCCGCCGACGATGGTAGGGCGCGGCCGTGTGCTACAGCTACAGGTGACGTGCACGGACGCGGTGAGTTCCCCTTCGGCTCCGGGCGTTCGCGAATCGAGCTCCATATCTTCTTCTAGCTCCCGCGCCACCTCGCGGATGGAGATCCCGGCGCGCACGGAGATGCCGATCTTCGTCTGTCCGCGGTGCCGGATGGACGTTGGTCGGAGGATATCGCAGACACCGAGGAACAAGAATCGTCCATTCTACATGTGCACCAGCGCGATTGGGGTAAGAATCGGGGCAATTTCACAATTTTCATGGATCGGCATCCTTGAGCAATCCATTTGATGTCATATACTAACGATTCAAGTTGTCATAAAAATTCAAAAAAAATGAAAAACCAACGCACATAGTCTTATAATGTCATATACTAATGATTCAAGTTGATAAACAAGGTCTACATACATTCAGACGAAAATTAATGCATCTTGGCATCTCAAACTCCATCGCATTCAAATGAGCATAAAAAATTCAAAAAAAAATCAAAAAAATGGAAAACCACCTCACATAGTCTATATATATGGAATAGATGTGTAGGTAAGTTATTTGGATGATTTAGACAAGGTCGAAAAAAACCTTGCTTAGAAATGAGGCCATTTACCCTACCTTTGGAGCTATTTTTTAGAACATTTTTCATGAATGTGAGTTTACTTCGCAAAAGGGCTCGGATTGATGACCAAGTTAGAATAAGCAAGTTCACCATAGTTTGGAAAGCATTGCAACATCCAAATAGCATGTCAATTTTTAAGTTTGGATCAAATTTGAAGTTTGGTTCACATATTTCAATCACTCACCCATTTGGCCCTCATTTGACACGACTTGCTCAAAATATGTACCATCATCATCCAAACACCATTAAAACATAGTTGTAGCATAGGTCCAACATCACTCAACATAATACAACATCATTCATAATGTTTCATAAATTCTACTTGGTTCCAACTCAATCTACAAAGCGCGTCGGGGCTTCTTTTTTATCCATGTGCTACTTGCCACCACTGTGCTCCTTGTGCTTCTTGTCACCATTGTGCTCCTTGGGACCCTTGCCACCATTGTGCTCCTTGTGACCCTTGTGCTCATTGCTTCTTCTCTTCTCCTTTTGGCAGTCTTCTTCGAAACTACCACAGAGTTGTACAAAACATAAAGGGCAGTGAGATAATATCAAATGATAAATGTACTAGTATTGGCAAGATTGACATACCTAGCAGAACTCACAACCACAGAATGTTGTGAACCATCATTTTGAGCCTCATCTGGAGCATCATTTGGAGCCTCATGATCAAAATCATTTAGAGCATCATTTGGAGCATCATTTGGAGCCTCATTTGGAGCCTCATTTGGAGCCTCATGATCAAAATCATTTGGAGCATCATTTGGAGCCACATGGTCATCATCATTTGGAGCCTCATGATCAAAATCATTTGGAGCCACATGGTCATCATCATTTGGATCATCATTTTCAGATGGGTCCTTTTCAGATTCTGGTCCAACCGACTGCTGATCATCATCATTTTCAACGAAACACTCTCCGAACGCTGGATCTACTGCGTTATCAAAATACCTACCGAAATGACCAGACCCACCACACCTTGTGCACTTGCGCTTCCTCGCTCCAAGTCCAGCTCCTTCACTGCGAGTTCTGTATCGACTCTTCCTCGGTCTACCTGCTGCTCTCTTCAGAACTGGAGCACAAAGCTTGAATCCAGGGTCCACTACATCCCATTGATGTTTTCCCTCCAAAGCAGGTAAAGCAAGTGCATATGTGTCTTTGAACCTTGCAACAGAGTAGTACTAATGCACATATTGCTGTATGTTCCCTGCTGGACCTGACAGAGTGGTGATGAAAAACAATGCATGAATGCATGGCAACCCAGTTATCTGCCATTGCCTACAACTGCAAGTTCTAGATTCTAAATCCACTGGATATTTCCATTCCCTCTTCTCTTTATCCAAAAATGATACCTCTGCTTTGGTAGCCGAGCAAAGTTTCATTTTCATGTCCAAGCCTTGAGTTTTTTGCTTCAATTCATTCAACACGGCAGGGATCACAATGTGGCCCATGAATTTTGCCTTGGCTATTCCTGCACGAAAATGAAACTTCTGCATGTATTCTACTCTTATCTTGTCAAGCAAATCCACCATATAAAGACCCTTTAGTTTTCGGATCGTTGAGTTGAAAGACTCTGCAAGATTGTTGTGCACATAGTCAACTTTGCTCAGTTCACTGAATTGGCTGGCCCAAAACTTGGACTGGTGTGTTTCCAAGTATTCCTGCACTTTGTCATTCTTGTATAACTGCCTCATGTGATAGTTGTGCTTCTTAACACTGCAAGTAATAGATGCTGGCCATAAATTGTCGCTATACAACGTTCCTTTGAATTTCTTCGCAAAATTTGCAGCAAGGTGACGAATGCATTCCCTATGTTCTACTCCACGGAACACATTGTCCACGACCACTTCTAAACCCTTGTAGGCATCAGTATGAATTACCAACCCATTGGGATGTCCAATAGCCCGGTGCAGATTCTGGAAAAACCAAGTCCAGCTCTCCTCAGACTCTGTCTCCAGCACACCATATGAAACTGGAAATACGAAACTGTGTGCATCAACTACACAAGCTGCCACTAACTGTCCTTTAAATTTCCCTGTCAGAAAAGTAGCATCAACAGCCAAATACGGCCTGAGCCTACCAAAAAACCCCGACGACATGCCTCAAAGCTGACAAAAACCCTCCTAAAGCATTTCTTGGTCCTTCTCACTCCCTTCAATGTGTACTCCACCGTGCAGTGGTCAATTTCTACAATACTACCTGGGCTGGTCCTCTCCACTTCAGCTTTGAATGCATACAACAATTCAAAACTTTCCTGCCAGTTACCATAAATAGAATCCATAGCATGATTTTTACCATCGAACACCCTCATGTATGGTAAATCTATCTTGAACTTTTCTTTGATGTTCTTCATCAATTGCTTTGTACCTATTTGATTGTCTTCGGTCACCCACTTCTTTACTTCTTCAGCCACCCATCTTGACTTGGCTCTAGTGATTGTTTCCTTCCTAAGTGTTGATTCCTGGCATGTGTGCCTAAATGGGTTCACTTTGACCTGAATATTCGTGCTATTTCGCATTTTAGATGCGTGCATCCTCCATGGACAATTCTCAGCCGGACAGTGCACTCTGTAACGAATTTTATCGCTCTTGACAACTTCGAACATACGTTCTTCCTTGATGCAGTACGTCACAAGTGCATTTCTACACTCACTCATTGATGAAAAAATGGAACCTTCTTCCATCTGAGGGTTCTCACGGTCCCATTCAACAGCTGGAACGTCTTCATCCTCGTCCTCACCCACAGCTGCATTGTCTTCGTCTACACCCACCGCGTCAGCCTCATCTTGGTTTTCAGCCCGAGATGCACGTAGTAAATTCTGAACAACATCAGAATATAGCCTCTCTTCTTCATCCCCACAATTGGATTCATCAGGCTCCACTTCAACAGGAACCCTTCTGCTGCTGCCCACGCTTGTCGAGCTAGAACGTCCTCGTGCACTACCTGAACTTTTCTGGCTGGAGCTACGATCACGACGACATGGTGCTGCCCGAAATGGTCCAACTGTCGGCATAACCACATCATTTTGCAGCCTCACATGAAATTTCTCTCTCTCCTTATGCTTAGCAAATATGGTAGCGAGCTCTTCATCATTTGTAACTTTCACCCATTTATTTCCCCAATCGTAGTATTTGAATTCCACTTCATCATGCAAACCCCAAGGATATGGGCTGCAAATTACCTCCCCAAATTATCTAAAACTCTAATTGCAATCCATTGGCAAAGGATAATCGAAACCCCCTGCGAATTTCTTCTTATTCTTTGCATCCACGAGGGTACCAGTCCCTTCTAATATTCACCAAGAAAGAAAACCTCAATTCCATCCTAACCCACGAAAAGCAGAGACGAATTCAGCACACCAATAGCAAAATCAACTAAAACCAATGGCGTCTTATGTCTAATCGAATGTTCAAATGCACAAGCGAGCTCAAACTTACCACTCGGGAACCCAGTCGTGGACGCGGCGGGTCTCCGGCCCGACGTTTGCCTCGCCAGCTACTCCGGGGTCGCTGCCGCTCGCCATTTCACCCTGGAGTTAACCCTCTTACTTCCTCTGCCTCGCCAGCCCCAGCGCTCCCGCCGGGCGCACGGAAGGAGCCCCCACCGCGGGTCGAGCAGGTGGCGGGCGCAGTGGCAGAACGAGCGGGACAAGCTGGTGGCGGTGGAGCATGTAACGGTGGAGCACGTTGCGGTGGAGCAGTTGGCTATATACGCGGGACGGACGCGGCGGCGCAGGTGGTGGCGGCGGAGGTGGTGGCGGCACAGGTGGTGGCCGTTCGGGAGCAGGGGTGGTGTACGGACAAATCAGGGGGTAGGGTTCAGGTCATTATTTTTGACGCCGATGCGCGGTCCCACCTGTAAGATGCGGACCTACTTCACTAACGCCTACAGACGGAATCCGCTTCAGACTGGCCGTTTGGCCTCGCCATAGCAGCTGCAACTGAAGTAGTGGCAAAACTGAGCACCATTTCGAACTAGTGGCAAAACTGAGTCGTACCAAGCCTCTAAGGGCAATCTATTAAATGACCCGTTAAAGGTTAAAATGCTATTTCGCAATATTAACAACATGAAAATATTGACTTCTAAAGGAATTTTGATTTTTCACATGAACTTGTAAGTAAAGGTTCTATTATCTCAGGTGTAGATAGAGATCTCACACTCTGAAAGTGCCAGTGTTGCCAATTATCCATTTCACAATGTGAGTCTCTTCATTCAGTTGTACCTGTCGACCACATTTTTCAGAACAACCCACCGTGTTGCACTTTTACCCACAAAGTCATTCAGAATCCGATACATCCCCAACCCTCTTCTTTGAGTTTTTTCATATTAATTCGTTTAGAGAAGGTAATGCTATAAAGTCTAGAAAATTGTCTTGCCGGGGGTAAATCATTTACCCAAGCATCTTCGTAGAACAAGGTTGTAGCTCCATTTAGCAAACTATTGGAAGAATAAGGTTAACCTCCATCATACTAAATTATGTTACTATATGTGTAATTTCCCGCTTTAGTGTGTGTACTTTCCTATAAATTATGTTACTATATGTGTAATTTTTCGCTTTAGTCATGTACTTTACTATGTTAGAGTTTGTGTACTTACCCATATTAGTGTGTCTTTATGGGTACCTACCCCGTTTTCAAAAAACCTATTTCCAAATGCTGGAAAATTTTGAAAACAATTACAGACATATATATATGTTCTATATGCGTGTAGAAAGTTTCACCGAAAAACAACTATTTTTTCGTCCTATGTAGAAAATACAAAATAATTTCTTGTGATTTTTCCGGTACCAAAATTTATCTTTTTTACGAAGGTAAATTAAAAGGTCATTTTTCACAAAACTTTGTGCCGCGGGAATATTTCGGGGAGATGTACACATAAAGTGTTATTTCGGAGTTTTGTAGATAATTTAAATCACATTTTAAAATGCATTTTTCAAAAACGGGGAAGATGCCCCAGGTTCGGATCGTGCACTCCCATACTTCCACGTGTTATTATGTGTACCTTTTGTGTTAATATATGTGCATTTTTTCATTTTTTATTGAGTGTGTAGTACCCATATTCGTCGATGTGAACATGTTTCAACCATCATAGGTGTCATGTGTTAACACAACCGGTAGGAGGTGTCCCAAACGTTACCATCGATGAATGTGTGGATGACCTATGCTATGAAGGCCAATATGTCACAAGCACCATGAAACGCCGCAGCCGGTATGACAATCAAGGGAATTGTGCCTCGGTGCGTAAATCAACAAAATAAAACATAATGAAGAAAATAAGAAGACAAAAAACAGAAAACTAAAAAATAAAACAAATGGAAAACCCCTCCTCTTCATCTAAAAAACATACTCACGTGGAGGCGCTTCACTCATACCACGTGTCAGTGCGAGAATGTCCACGAACACATAAGGGATTACCCTCTTTCAAGTCACTCCCATCGAGATGAACACAACCATGTATTTTTTTAGGAAAGTTAGGATACACAACTATGTAAAGACCTGGCTGAAGATAACCAACAAATGGAGCTGTAGTTATATTAAACTTATTCTTTATTAGTATAGAAAGATTACTCTTTGAAAAGTTTAAGTGAGAAGTCTTATATGGAATGCCCTCATTATTGCCTCTTATCAGCTCGGAAGATGGGGGTGTTTAAAAGGAGTATATTATTTTTGGTAAAAATAAAATGGAGCATGCCGGATGGGGTTGATTTGTAGTTTTTGTTTGTTAATAAAAAAGTAAAAAAATATGTTTTGAATTTTGTATGAAATATGGACCGTTTTCATTGTTGCGTGGCGCACGTCGATATCTTGGAAAATAGATCATATATTCATAGATTTTGATATACTTTTGTTTCACGCGAAGTGTGGGTCCGCAAAGTGTATGTGTACTTCTCGGTACTATGTGTACTAATTTTAGTGAGTGCACTTCCTCATAGTAGTTTTTTTTTGTGTTTTGTGTGTTTCTCATGTTGTGTGTACTTCCCATGTTTATTTTGTTTGTAGTTTCCATGTTGTGTTTGTGTACTATCTGTTCATTTGTGTGAAATTTTCGTATTGTGTTTGTGTACTCTCCGTGTTTGTATGTGTATTTCAACTATTTCTTTATATGTACTTACCGTGTTCTGTGTATCTTCATGTTTATTTATGTGCGTGTTGTTGGGTACTTCCCGTTTTGTATGTACTTACCGTGTTTGTGTATGTACTCACTGTGTTTGTGCATGTCTTTCCAAAATTAATCTGTGTTTCATGTGTACATTTTGTCCCTGTGTGTATCTTTCCACGTAGTTTGTGTACTTCCCAAGTAGCAACTATTGACAAATATATCTACAAGAACCAATGGAGAAAATAAGAAAACTAGATAAAACCAGAAAAAACTGGAAAAGGAAAAAAGAGAGAGATAAAACCCAGTTAAACCAACTAATGTAGCCCAACACCACAAAAACCGAAATAAAAATTAGATCCCGTAGGTCCACGCCAGAGTGGGACACATGTTGAGTGGAAGTCACTCACTTGTTACCTTCCTAAGGGCGCTCTGTCGAGTTGTGACCAAACTTATTTGACAATTTGAGTAATGAAGTCAAGGGATAAACAAATTTTCTTTAGAGGAACAACAATAATGGTAAACTAGTAAAACCATGAGTATTAGAATATACAAGATTGGAAGGAGTTACCTTGCTGTTGCTGGCGACGGGTGGCGGAGCCGACTCCAGGCGGTAGCGGAGGTGACTCCAAGCGGCAGTGAGGGGCGAATCCAGGTAGAGGCGAGGGGAATCCAACGGCGACGACACGATTTCCGGTGGCGACGGCAAGATTCCGGGCGGCGTCGCGTGCGAACCTGGCAGCCGCAGCTACGACTTTCCTGCCAGCTGCCAATAGAACGAATCGAGAGAGAGCGCGCTGGGTTTAGGGTTTGACACTATCCTCGCTCTTGTGTGGGCGCCGGTCTGGGGCCTCGCTGGGTGGAAAAAGGTCCGAGGAGGAAGAGACCGACTATACCTGAACCGACCAAACAGACGCATGAGATGGATCCACTCTTGATCCAACGAACCACTAGCGTGTAAACCGGTGGTGGAGCAAGGAGAGCTCACCAATCCCCGGGAGCTTAGGTGTTTGAGGGGATAACTAGACTAAATTCATTCTAAATACAAATAAACGTGTCACTATTTTCCACAAGGTGAGGGCAATGCTATTTTCTCTATCGGGCCGCAGGGGCAGATCATATAAAGGTATAATCATGCATGTGATTTTCTCGAATCATTTTGACTAGAAGGTGACGGTGTGTCTTGTCGTACCATTTCATTCAATTGTTGTGAAGTCTAAAAATATTTATTTGATGTATTTGTTTGCTCCGGTCAATTATTAGTGTGCCTTTTGTAATTTGCAATGCTAATGCATTTTCTTTTGTTCTGTAGTTTCACATGAACTGAGTAAAGAACACCAACCATATGCAGCCCCACTAGGAAGACAAGGGCTCGACTGGTGGAAAATACCCAGGTGAACATGGGTCATTTTTAAAAGGTTTAAAATTCTGATAATAAGTTGCGCGTACATTTGCAGGTTCTATGTGTGTATATAAATTTTCGCGGAGAAACGACTTTTTAGTGGACCTGGGTAAAAAGACAAAAATATGTCCCATATATGTCAGACAAATTTCTTTTTTCGCGGAGGCTAAATAAAAATAATTATTTTCACGAAAATTTTCTGCCGTGCACATGTTCTTGCGAGATGTATAGTGAAATTTTGTTTCAGTTTTTTAAATTTTTTAAAATGCGTTAATTTTTTTTTTCAAAAAATGTGTGCAGATGCATGTGCACAGTCTAGTCTGTCTGAATTTCTGCTTGTGTTTTTCTTGGAGGTTTTACCCGTGACGTTTGTATCTGGTTGCTGATCACTAAAATATAACAGCGATCAAATTTATCCTAGAATATGTACAAACCTGAGTGTCTCATTTTCTAAGAATGTTCTAACATCAAGGGAAGACCCCCTATTTTTTTTTACCAAATTTGAGGTGGTATAAGGACAAGATACTTCAGACTCTAGTGTGCATTAGCTAGCTGGCTAGAATAACAGTTGTGCTCATGAGCAAGGCAAAGACCATACCACATTTGAACTTTACCCTTTGCTGAAACATCAAGACGATAAGAGTGGAGGTTGGAATCTGTTCCAGTATCCACTGTGCTCAAAGGTTGTACTGCTAGCTACTTGCCGTTGGCTCCAACTTGTTAGTTGTAAGTGACGGGCGGAAAACGACAAGAGAATTTCTTCAAGAACAAAATGATGATATATACCGAGAGAAAAGACTGTGAATATTTGCTGGATTTCGGCGTGGCATCTTGGGCAGCCTTTTAATAAAGCCTTCTCTTTCTGCTATTTTTAGTTTTTTATACTTATTTGAAGTTTGAGACAGTGGGTTTATGTTTAGTTATCTTCCGTAAAGTGGTTTATGCATATGCTTGTCCATAAAAAGGCAATTCTTTTTGTTTCTCAAGCTCTTGTAATTTTCTTATTTAAAACATTCAAACAAGACATTTACATTATTACTTTTCTAATCTTCGGTAAATACTTCTTGTATTGTCTTTTTTTTTTCAGAGAGCAAGTTATTATGTGTTGAATATTATCTGTGCAAAAAATAAGTATCATTCTTATGTATAGAAAAAGAGCTACCACTACTCATATGCGAGGGCGAAGATAACTGGATTGGAAATATCACTAGCCAGCACCATATGAGAAAAAGACACATGTCCATTGGGAAAGTATTGGCTGTTGAGCAACCAAAAGAGCGACCCAATACTACTCATCTTGGAACACAGAAAATAGAAGATCGAATAATCTTTAAAAAGTATATATAAATCGAAGAAGAATGATGACAAAAAATCTCATATTCTCCAGCCTAAAATGACAAGGACACAAGAAACATTTGCATCAAGCCCCTTCTATCATCCCAAATGTGAAACCAATTTACATGTACCACCATACAAAAACCAAAAATCACACCAAACGGCGACGTTAATTACGAAGCAAAGCAATAATGTAACCTTTCACTTTAGCCCCCTTGTCTAGAAGAAATGACAAACCAGTGCCACGTCCGGCCGGCGCTATCTCTCTCCAGCGGCGCCCGCAGCGGCGTCCTCTGCGAGCGAGGCCCGGCAGTTGGGGCATGAGGTGTGCTTGGCGAGCCACATGTCGATGCAGCGGACGTGGAAGCCGTGGTGACACTGCGGGAGCACGCGGACCTTCTCGCCGTCGGCGAACTCGCCGAGGCAGATGGCGCACTCCGTGGTCGTGGCCGGGAGGGCGCCGGCGCCGCCGTACACCTCGACGGGTATCCTCCTCAGCGCCTTCCTTTTAAGCCCCGCCTGCCGCGCGTGCACTGCCGACGTGCCCGTGGTCGTCATCGCCGCCGTGGACGGCGCGAGGCGGCGGCCGCAGTGGAGCACGCATCGGATGACGGAGTTGAGGCCCAGCGCGCAGATGAGGACGCAGAGCAGCGCGGCCAGGATGATCACCATGTTGGCGTCGAAGCTGGCGTTGCTCCCCGCGGCGGCCGGCGACGTCAGGGTGCCGCCCGCCGCAGCCGCCGCCGCCGACGCGGGGGTGACCAGCGGCGTGGCCTCCCTGGCGTCGTTGAGCCGCCGCATGGTGCACGTACGTACCAGCGGAGCTGAGCTAGAGGTAGCTGCTGAAGCGGTGATGGATTGGACGGGCTAGCGCGTGTGTGGTGTTTTCAGGAAGAAATCAAGCGATCGTTCTCGTATATGGGATTTGATCGTGTGTACATGGGAATCGAGACATCTTCTTTTCTTTTCTTTTTGGCGCAGCTGCGAAAGTGAAAGTGAAAGCTCTGTGTCTGCAACTTCGCGAGTCCCTTATATATATGCTTTTCGTGCAAGAGATGCTAATCCTAGCTAGCTAACAAGTCGACACATTAAGAAATCAAGAGAATTCTTCTGTTGCAAGAGATGCTAATCCTAGCTAGTACTAGCTACCAAGTATAATTTATAAATCTCTACAAACTTCGTGACGTGAAAATGCAACTCCACACCTAGTTAGACGTCTCCCGCTTATATGGGATGTCCAACTGATTTAGGATATTAAATATCAGTGTATTATCAATAATTCTTGGATATATGTAATTTTTTGGATTCATGTCCTAGTATAAAATTTTCGGACATGCATTAAAAAAACCATACATTAACAGAATTTTATTATTTCAATTCGTGGGGTGCAAATTTTCAGAACATGATAGTTGATGGATGTCCAACTATGTGTGGTATCGCCGCGTTGCTAGTGACGTGTATCATTGGTGCATGCATGTCTCCAGTCACGCAAGAGAATTACTGTCGTCCCAGAGTGAGGCATAACGACAGCGAAACCTAGAGTCTAATGGATATGTAGATTACTAATGTGGTACACTGGTACATGAGTTGAAACATCCAAATTAGAAAATCTGTTATCCGAACGATTAATTTCCCAATAATATACGTGCGGTCGGTGCGAATGGGGCTATGTTTCGATTCTTTGCCAAAACGTGCAGCCAAGAAAAGGAAGCAGCTGGACCTACTTTCCCCTGTCCCGTTTCCTCCTAATATTCGGTCACTAATGCACAATTAGACGGTTGAGAATGCTGCGGCTAACATCCGATGCACCTGTCCAATCTCGACCGTCGAGTTTCAGTGAGATCCATGTATGCACTACGCTGTCTAATAGGGAAATGAATGGGCACACGCCTATGTCATTCGATTAGAAGGGAGAGAACTAGCTACTTACAAGATCGCCTTACAAGAGGCTTGAGAGAAGGAGATCCTTTATCTCCTTATTTGTTCCTTATTTGTGTAGAGGGTTTGTCGAGCTTATTGGCTCATCAAGAGGAGGTTCGTTGCATTGAATATGTAAGGGTTTGCAGGAATGCACCATCGGTTTCTCATTTATTATTTGTTGATGACTCCTTAATCCTTATGAATGTAAATGTTGATAATGCAACCTCGTTGAGACAAGTGCTCGATCAATACTGTGCTAATACATGTCAAATGGTTAGTGAATTAAAATGCAGTACATATTTCAGTCCGAATGTGGTGGTCGAAGTTAAGGCAGATATGTGTACTCAACGCAATATCATGAGTACAGAAGCTATCTCTCTCAGATAAGTATCTTGGCCTTCCTGTGATGGTGGGAGTTGACATATGTGATAACTTCATTTATCTTTTGGAAAGAGTGATAAATCGTCTTGATGGATAGAACGAGAAACTACTTTCTATGGGTGCGAAGGAAATTTACTTAAAGCTGTGATTCCATCAATCCCTGTTTTTGCTATGGCTGTCTTTAAAATCCAAAGAAAATATGCAAAGAACTAACAGATGCAATGGCAGCTTTTTGGCGGGGAGATACGGAGGATTAGAAACAGATGCACTGGTGTGCATGGTGGCGAATGTGTGTACCGAAATATGATGGGGGTATGGGTTTTCGAGATCTCCATGCTTTTAATTTAGCCATGTTATTAAAATAAACGTGGAGACTTCTAAACAACCCGGATACACTCTGTGCACGAGTTCTTCGAGCCAAGTACTATGCAAATAGTAGCTTGTTGGATGCTAGACCAAAGAAGGGATCCTCTTACTTTGCGGAGTTTAGTGACGGGTATTCACACATTTAAAAGAGGTCATATATGGCGAATGGGAAATGGAAAAAATATTGATATTTGGAAGGATCATTGGGTGCCTTCCTCACCTTCAAGGAAAACTGAGGCTACTCGTGGGCATGTGCTTCTTCGTACTGTTGATGAGCTTATTGATCTGCAGACTGGAGGTTGGGATGAAACACTTATCAAAGGTATTTTTAATCGTATTGAGGCGCATAGAATTTTGCAAATTCCGATTAGCCCAAATCTTGAAGAGGACTTTGTGGCTTGGCATAAGACACGGTCTTATATTTTCTGTATGTTCAGCTTACTATTCTGAATGGGACCACCAATTTGGTAGTAAAACGAGACGCACAGATGGTCAGGGACCGATGACTAAGAATCCAGTTTGGGAAATCTTATGGAATTTACATGTCCATGCTAAAATCAAATTTTACGAAATGACCACAAAGTACTATTTATTTTCGTCCACACTCCCCAAATGATGTACTTTTCAAACGGAAGAATATGTTATGATGTCACTAGCAGTCTTCTTCTCACTCTTTGGAAGATGTGCAATGTAGACATCACATCACTGATCAAAATATTGACATGTTGTTGTAGGAGGATGCACTTTGTGGTCGATCCATTCAAAGGCGTTGGACCATTTTTGTATGGATATGGAAAAGTAGAAATAGGGTTGTTGTTGTGGGATTACTAAGGCAATATCAATCAGGGTTGGCTTAAATTTAGGTGCGAAGCTAGGCGACGATGGAGTTTCGTCGACGACATTGACACATGACGTACCCAGCTTCGCTCGCGGTAGCGGTAAACATCTACTCCTAATTGTCTCGTATTATGGGTTGTTTATAGATTGATTACAAGACGCTCATAGAGCGACTAGGTCATCTGAGATTGCATAAACATGTACCATCGAGGGGTGCCTCTGCTGGCTTTATATGTGCAACCCGGCTAGCAGTGGCGGATCCAGGATTTTGATGCAGGGTGGTCCGCCTTCAAAATATTTTTTTAACACAAATAGAACAATGCAGCCATAGTAGCATATAATTTGACAAAAACACTATGCTCTTACAATATATGATACTTTCAACCTGATCTTGTAAAGACGCAATTCCTCGCTATTCACTTTCACAAGAAGATCATCAATTGTTGCACTGGGATTCACAAATAAATTGTATTTCTCTTAAGCTGCATTGTGCACACATGTTACACCACCAACTGATGACGGAATTGATGAGAGTGTTTCTCCATCAACTACGCCAACAAGCACTCTTGATACCCTGAAAGAAAAATAATATATGGGATAGGTTGAGCCTCCAAGTGCAGAGTATGTAGAAGTGGAAGTTTTTTCCCCACGAGGGTGACTCGAGGGTTTAATATCGAACTCTCGGGGAATCAGTAGTGGGGATTTTATCTCCTTGTCCTTCTCTAGAATTCCTGCAAACAAGGTAGATTGCTTTGTGCCCTCAACCTCACCAAGTGGTTGTCAAGCACAAGGTGTGAGAATGATATTAAGATAATAATGAATGCAAACAGTAAATAAATATGCAATGGTGGTAAGTAGTAATGCAAGGATGATAGTAATGATGATGGATGATATTTTTGGGGTTTTTATATGTGTATGCAATGAATAAAAGTGTTTTTGTATTTTCTGATTTTAAAATGGCTGAATGTAGAAAATGCTTAAAAGTGGTTGGAAAGTTGTTTCTTATGATTAAAAATGGACCGGGGTTCATGGTTTCACACATGCATGCACTCTCTCTTTAATATAGTGTGGCAAATAAGTAGACATATGATTAACATATGAGATTGCAAACAAGTTTAATGACATGTTACTAATTATATGGGCATCACTTCCTAACATAGATACCTATTGATTATTAGTCTCACTTATACTCCACCAAGATGCGAACTAAATCATAAGACCTCAGTAATTAAGATGACTCAGAGTATAGCCTTAAGATTAATGACATGAAGTGAAAATAAGAACATGCTGGATCTAGTCATAGGTAGAGGCTTGTCACTCCTCATACCTTGCAACATGGTATTTTGGTTTATCCCTAGTGAGGCAACAAAGTAAGGTAAACACCCAATGGATCGCGATATTAAGTTGTCAGCTTATCACATCACCACCCCCGTTACTCCAACTAATGCACACGTTCCCCCTCACACGCTCTCATAAACATGCTTGATCAAAACATGGATACAAGAACGGGGTACATAATATGCATCTACTTTCATAACTGAAATAAACATTGCAATCTCAACATATATTAACTCATAAAAAGATCCACCACAAAGGTAATACAACGATGACCATAATCATGTTCAGCAGCTCATACGGTGCTAATTAGTGAAGCTCAAGAGAGAGAGATACATATGCTACTGCCACAAACCCATAGTCCAGAGGTGGACTACTCCCTCTTCATCATGGAGACGGTGGAGATGTCGATGGAGAAGAAGGAGACCTCTCCGGCAGCGCTCCGCCGGAGTTTCCCCCCCTCCAATCTGCAGCCTCCTGGTCTCTGTTTCTTGTTTCTCTCGTGTGGCGGCTCTCTCCTCGAAAAACGTTGGGGGGCTCTTTTTATAGGCGTTTTTAGGTCATGAGGAAGCTTCAGGAAGAAGGATCGTCGCAAACGGGGCCACGAGGGCCAAAAGAAGTGGGCCCACGCGGCCCCTGTACCTGGCCGCGTGGGGCACCCTCTTTCGCCCCTCCGGCCTCCGTTTGCTTGCTTCCTTCGCTCCTAGGTCTTCCTTCTTCCAAAATAATGATCCCCATAAATTTGCAGCTCATTATGACGTCGTTAACGCCCTGAAATAAATAAGGAAAGAAATAGGGGTTTTCTGCCTGCGCAGGATTAATTCCATAAAAAGGGGAAATGATTATTAATTACCAAAAATCATTAAATAACAGTAATATACCCCTTATGTGATGCAAATATGAATGGAAAACAAGTGTTATAGTGCAAAGTTCATGTATGTATTTTACATGCATCAACATCCCCAAGCTTAACTCATGCTCGTCCTCGAGTATGAAAGTGATAAAACTAACATGAACTTTGCAATATAATAACAACATGGATATAAAAGATGATTGCTACTTCTACATAAAGTCAAATGATTCATTAATTCAAAGAAGTAGCAATATGCAAACAGTTTATAAAGTGATATCAAGTATTCAATGCAAGGATGTTCAATGATAGTTCACAAAGTGTAACATAAAAGATAGTAATATGGACCACAAGTATGCAATATGATAAGTAAGAACATCCTACATTGGTCATAGAGTGAAGATGAAAATCTGAAAGTAAAAGGTGGACACTTTGGAAAGGATATATAAATGAGTAGAGGTAAAACATGCATAAGTTTCATCTATCCTCCAAACTATTCTACTTGAGTTATTGATTGCAATGGTAATACTTGGTGTCAAGCTCTCATTCCCCTATCATAGCATCTTGAATGATTAAAGTTAAATGTGTGAGCAAATATGAGTAGTGGCCTTGATAAAGTAAAGGTTAGATGTCTCATGCCCCTTGAATACAAGTACCTACACCATGATTACTCATCTTGGGAAACAAAGCAAGTTTAAGTTATCTATCATTGTAAGTAATAATGGTATTATCAAGAGCCTCAACTGGGGTACCTCTTGTCCCATGATATGGATCAAGCCCACATCAAAACAACAAGACAAACAAACATAATGAACAACCTCAACACCCTTTTTATTTACCACTTGTTATAGCTTTTTATTGTAGAGTGTATCACAGAAAGTTCAAAATAGCATGTAAGTAAATTTCCACCATGAATGATGCATGGCTTAGATTAGCGGCCCAAGTTTCTCTCTAACCATTTATACAAACTCATTTAAACTTACTCTATTTCCACATTATTTCACCATGATAGGCATCTATAAACAAAAGTACATGATATCAACTAAATAAATGATGGAACATGTTGAAAGCTTTGCATGTGACAGCACATATGGGCTAACTCCCAACCTTAAACATTTATCAAGCCACTATCAACATAATATTAATCACAATGGTTCATGTTTATTAAATGCAATAAAAATAAAGTGTGCATCAAGTTCGCGAGAGCTTTTTAACCAACTTTTCCCATTACAATAAATAACATAATCATTTTCATTTAGAGGTATAGATAACACAAATAACATGGTAAACATACTTGGAATATCATAAAGCTAATAGGTAGATATGGTGGACTCACTGGAAAAACTTGGGTTGAGGGTGCTGGAAACAAGTTTTTACTTGTTGGAATTTTTAGGCTAGCAAAAGGGAGAAAGATGACCATCTAGATGCATGCATGAGTGTCCATAGAACTAACTAATTCATGTCAAACAAGGTGAAATAACATACAGCATCAAAACATGAATAAAAGATAGCTGATGATAAAGCATTTGCAAATTATTACTCGATCATAAAGAAGCTCATGAACCATGCAACTATATGTGTCATTAAAAATCAACTTAGACATCCCTTTTCCCAATACAACAAAAGCATGCAAGATATTCCAACCCATATTTCCAGTAGATTTCTCATATATAAATTATAGTGTGGTGGTCTCACAAAATAAAAATCAAGGAAAAAACAAACAAAAAGACGCTCCAAGTTTATGCGATAAAGTGTTTCAAATGAAAAACAGAAGTTAGACGTGTGCAAACCGAGAGTATGTTAGTTCAGTGGGGATGTTCTCCACATCCCCAAGCTTATGGTTTTCACCATCCTTGGATAACTCATGGTGCATCTCCTCCAATCCCTGTGAAAAAACTTCAAAACACTGTTTCTCCCATTTCTTTTCTGTGGGGTGATATTAGTAGAGATAAACAAATAGGCTTCTTGCTGCATATAATCCATGGACTAAAATTCATATGAATGATCAGAGAGTGTATAATGTTGTATGCCCACTCATAAACTCAATCGGATCAAAAAGATTCAACTCAAAAGTTCAAACTATGCATAAACAATATGGGACAGAATCTGTCCAGAAAAACAGCAGCAGCAAAACGTATTTTTATGTCCAACTTAAACTCATCGAAAAATTCTGAAACTCAGCTCAATCGGAGTTACAGAATAGCAATGAAAAATCAAACCGTGCACAGACTTCGTGCAGGAATAAAATCTCCGAATAGAAGTAGCAACTTTTTCAAACCAAAATAGGTAAAACTTGTCACTTTATTAAAAATTCTAGAAACTAAGCTAAGAAAACAATCTCTTGTTACAACAAGAGGACACAAAGAAAATCCAAATAAAAACAACCGGGTTGCCTCCTGTAAAGCGCTTTCTTTATAGCCATATAGATAGGCTTACTTACTTGTTGTTTACCGAAGATGAAGCTCATGAGGGAGCTTAAAAGTTGTGCCCTTCTTCCTTGGGAAGTGTTCCATGCATTTCTTATGTGGAAACTGAAACTTCATATTCCCTTCCTTTGAATCAATAATAGCCTCTGTGGTACGAAGAAAAGGTCTTCCAAGAATAATAGGACTAGAGGTTTTATTCTCCATATCCATGATTAGAAAATCCACAGGTACAAAAGTCATTTGTAACTCAATCATAACATCACTTACTTTTCCTAAAGCACGTTTAATGGTATTATCAGCAAGTGCAAGTTCAACAGAGCATTTTTCAAGATTCTTTAATTCAAGTACTTCATATAATTCTTTAGATAAAATAGAGACACTAGATCCTAGATCAAGTATGGCATGGTGTGTCTCTTTTCCAATAGTTACTAGCACCTTGGGGATCCATATATCCCCAAGCTTAGGTGGTATCATAGCTTCTTGATTGTATCTAGCAATTTTTTCTTTCAAGACATAATTAGCAATATAGGAACCAAAACCAGATTGGTTAAAATCAATAGAAGGATCACTTGCAAATTTTTGTAAGATAGATATTAATTCATACAAGGTACAATTCTCTGAATCAAGCAAAGGATCTTTAACTTTTTTTCCTTTTTGACCCAAACTTGTTTTTTAACAGGGGGTACTTCCTCACTTCTAGTTTCTTGCTCATTGTCCATAGAATTGGTCAGTTTGTTATTATGTAGCCAATCTTTAAAAGAGGGACAATTTTTTCTAATGAAATCTTTTTCTAATTCCCTCCAGGTCTTGGTTGTAGCAGGTGGTAGTGAACGTATCCATTCTCTTGCCTCTCCTTTTAATGAAAGAGAAAATAATTTTGGCATCACAATATCAGGTTCCTTGAGGTTTAGTGCAGAACAAATACTGATAAAATTATTCAGATGATCAAGACAGTCTTCTTTTCTTTTATCACCAAATTGTTTCTTAGTTATCAAGTGTAGTAAGTCATAACTTACTCTAGAACTATCAGCTTGTATCTCAGGTGTGGTAATAGGTTTAGCAATAAATTGATCATTTGGAGTATTTGTGTAGTCACACAACTTAGTCCTATCACCCATTTTAGCAAGTTTTTATGTGTTTTTAATTTTTTTATGCAAAACTGAAAATAAAATGACACTAAATAATGCAAACCGAATTAACTAATGCAAAACAAAATGCAAAACTGAAAATAAAAAATGCAAACCGAAATCTAAAAATGATATGCAAGACAATAACAAAACAAAATAAAATGCTTGAAGGTAAAGATGGACAAGATGATGCTCACGTAGGTGCAACCTCCCCAAGCTTAGGTGTTAGCACAAGTTGGTGATGAAGTTGACTTTGTTGTGATATCCTTGGATAAAACCTTCCAGCTATGATTCCCCGGCAACGGCGCCAGAAAAAACACGTGATGACGGAATTGATGAGAGTGTTTCTCCCTCAACTACGCCAACAAGCACTCTTGATACCCTGAAAGGAAAATAATATATGGGATAGGTTGAGCCTCGAAGTACAGAGTATGTAGAAGTGGAAGTTTTTCCCCACGAGGGTGACTCGAGGGTTTAATATCGAACTCTCGGGGAATCAGTAGTGGGGATTTTATCGCCTTGTCCTTCTCTAGAATTCCTGCAAACAAGGTAGATTGCTTTGTGCCCTCAACCTCACCAAGTGGTTGTCAAGCACAAGGTGTGAGAATGATATTAAGATAATAATGAATGCAAACAGTAAATAAACATGCAATGGTGGTAAGTAGTAATGCAAGGATGATAGTAATAATGATGGATGATATTTTTGGGGTTTTTATATGTGTATGCAATGAATAAAAGTATTTTTGTATTTTCTGATTTTAAAATGGCTGAATGTAGAAAATGCTTAAAAGTGGTTGGAAAGTTGTTTCTTATGATTAAAAATGGACCGGGGTTCATGGTTTCACACATGCATTCTCTCTTTAATATAGTGTGGCAAATAAGTAGACATAGGATTAACATATGAGATTGCAAACAAGTTTAATGACATGTTACTAATTATATGGGCATCACGTCCTAACATAGATACCTTTTGATTATTAGTCTCACTTATACTCTACCAAGATGCGAACTAAATCATAACACCTCAGTAATTAAGATGACTCAGAGTATAGCCTTAAGATTAAAGACATGAAGTGAAAATAAGAACATACTGGATCTAGTCATAGGTAGAGGCTTGTCACTCCTCATACCTTGCAACATGGTATTTTGGTTTATCCCTAGTGAGGCAACAAAGTAAGGTAAACACCCAATGGATCGCGATATTAAGTTGTCAGCTTATCACATCACCACCCCCGTTACTCCAACTAATGCACACGTTCCCCCTCACACGCTCTCATAAAGATGCTTGATCAAAACAAGGATACAAGAACAGGGTACATAATATGCATCTACCTTCATAACTAAAATAAACATTGCAATCTCAACATATATTAACTCATAAAAAGATCCACCACAAAGGTAATACAACGATGACCGTAATCATGTTCAGCAGCTCATACGGTGCTAATCAGTGAAGCTCAAGAGAGAGAGAGATACATATGCTACTGCCACAAACCCATAGTCCAGAGGTGGACTACTCCCTCTTCATCATGGAGACGGTGGAGATGTCGATGGAGAAGAAGGAGACCTCTCCGGCAGTGCTCCGTCGGAGTTTCCCCGCTCTAATCTGCAGCCTCCTGGTCTCTGTCCCTTCGAAAAACATCGGGGGGCTCTTTATATAGGCGTTTTTAGGTCACGAGGAAGCTTCAGGAAGAAGGATCTTCGCAAACGGGGCCACGAGGGCCAAAAGAAGTGGGCCCACGCGGCCCCTATACCTGGCCGCGTGGGGCACCCTCTTTCGCCCCTCCGGCCTCCATTTGCTTGCTTCCTTCGCTCCTAGGTCTTCCTCCTTCCAAAATAATGATCCCCGTAAATTTGCGGCTCATTATGACGTCGTTAAGGCCCTGAAATAAATAAGGAAAGAAATAGGGGTTTTCTGCCTGCGCAGGATTAATTCCATAAAAAGGGGAAATCATTATTAATTACCAAAAATCATTAAATAACAGTAATATACCCCTTATATGATGCAAATATGAATGGAAAACAAGTGTTATAGTGCAAAGTTCATGTATGCATTTTACATGCATCACCAACATGCTTTGAAAGTGCATCCTCTCTTTTCCAATTGCTCCAGCCACCTTCTGTGAATGCGTTGGTTCCTTTGCCACTTGTTTTTTTCTCTTTAAACAAGTAGCACACAAAACAAAATGCAGCTTCCTTCTTTGGAATATATTTAAGCCAATGATGTCTATGAAACCAAAAAGGACTGAACTGACGAACTATGTCTCCAATTAATCTTTCTTTAAATGAGTGTGCATAATTTTGGAGTGGACCTTTATGAATATATGCTCTTCGAAGCGCATCTTGATCATTGAATGGATAACTTGCAATAGGTAGTCTTTTCCCGGGATCTTGTGGAAGCCGATTGATATCATAAACCGGTGGTGGCAGTTGCGGTGGTGGAGAAAAGGATGGCACTGGATTCACATTTGCATTGATTCTTCAATTTGCTCTTCCGCTGGAACTTCTTCAATTTGCTCTTCCGTCACATCCGTTGATGGGGAACGAGATGGACACGCCTTCTTCTTTGCCACATGTTTCCGAAACATAGAAGCAATGTCTCTGACTCCGCTCCTCTTCATTCTTCAACAAATCTGTAATATAAATTGGCTACAATTGAATTCCGTGGACATCAACAACTATAAATACTGAATCAATTGCAATATGCAAATGAATGAGGATTTACCTAGCGGGCTGCTTGGATAACGAATTGGGCAGTTCAGAAGCTGAATTGGACTACTGCTGCCTAGTGCCTGCTGGCCTGCTCCATGCCGCCGGCCGCTGGGACTGCGCCGTGCCGTCGTGTGGCGCCGCCGGGGCCGGCATCCCTGAGTCCCTGCTCTGCCTCTAGGGTTAGGGGAAGTGGGGACTGGCTGACTGCGACTGGGGAACGAGTGGCGGCGATGAGCCTGGAGGGGATGAGCGACGGCGGCGACCCCTAACGCTGGGTGCGCCGGCGCCAGGAACGGGGGAGGGGAAGAGCCGAGAGCTGCGAGAGGCGAGAGTGGCGGTGTACTGGCGTCTGGCGGTATCTCGGTGAGGGCCTGGAGGCTGGAGCGAGCGTGGTCGACCGCTAGCAGTAGCGTGAAGCTGTACGGGAGAAATAGATGGGTTTTTTTTTTCTAAAATCCTATATGGTATATGGGCCAGATCAAAATCCCAGGGTGGTCCGTGGACCACCCTGTGCATCCGCCAATGTGGCTAGGGTTACAAGTGCTCCAAGTCGGTCCGGATCTGGAACCCTAGTACGAGCCACACGGACCACCCTGTCCACCCTGTGCATCCGCCAATGCGGCTAGGGTTACAAGTGCTCCAAGTCGGTCCGGATCTGGAACCCTAGTACGAGCCAACTGGTATCTACTTGTTGTGTATTCCAAGTCTTGTATGCTGTTTCGTCCGAGGACTCCTACTAGGCTGGTTTGCGGTGAGAGCTGACCCAGCCATTTGCTTAAGTAGACCTGGTCAAGGTAGGCGCCCTGGTATGGGTCCTACACTACCCTGGTCTAGCAAGGTTGTCTGCGTATTGGGCCCATATCATTGTTATTTCCTCGTTATTAGCCACCCCCCGCCCCCCGAGTACATTGATGACGACCCCAAGCGAAGGTGTGGATGTAGCAAGTAGCAGTTTGCCCTCAGTGAAGAACCAAGCAAGGTTGTCAATCTTCCCGGTCCACTGAAAACAAAGCGGTTAAAACGTATGGTTAAGTGAATAAAATATGGAAACATACCATCGAGCAAGTGATTGTGAAAAGCAAGTAAACGATGTTGTTATCAATGGAAAAAGATGGACCGGGGGCCATGGGTTCACTAGTGGTGTCTCTCCACAAAATAAAATACTCATATGATGGGTAAACAAATTACAGCTAGGCAATTGACAAGATTATGACATAAACTTAATCTAGCTATGGCAAAGAGTTCATAGTAATATTTATGTAGGCATAATGACAAATAATAAAGACCGTCATCCAACTGCATCTTTTTCTAAAAAGTCCACCTAGGGATCGCTATCCAGCCTGTCACCCATCGATATTAAGTTGCAAGCAACAGACAATTGCATTAAGCATAGTGCATGATGTAAGCAATATTCATAATCACGAAGACATAAACACCGCTGTTTTACCCTTAATAGCAGTGGCACACCCTCGGCTTTGCATGTTTCTGTCATTCAAGTGCTAGCACAAAAGGGGACAAGAATCTACCATCTAGCATAAATACTCTCTCTTGGAGATACAAACAATCACTTTGCCAAAGTAACTACACACATCGGAGAGCATGCAAGAATAAATTAACATATAAGAACCATGCACAATCTGATCGTAACTTCATAATCCATCGGATCTCAGCAAATACGTCATATAGCATTAGAATAGTCGATCTTGATCATATTAGGCAGCTCACAAGATCATAAACAATGAGGTACAAGGGAGAGAGACAACAATCTAGCTACTGCCATGGACCCATAGTCCAAGGTGGAACTACTCATGCATCATCTCGGTGGAAGGCATGGTGATGAAGAACCCTACGGGATCGATCTCCCCTCCGGCAAGGTGCCGCGATCAGCTTCAGAATCCTCCCGAATTAGGTTTCGAGATGGCGGCGGCTTCGGGACGATTTCGTGGAAAATAATGGCCGCCTCAATGTTTTTAGGATAATTAGAATTTTATAGGCGTCGGGGGCAGCTGAGGGCATGTAGCGCTCCGACCCAAGAACTATACAATGAAGCTTTGTGCAACCGGTCATGCTACACAATCGAAGGTTACTGGGGTTACCAATCCCAGGCCAAAACCTTTGGCAGGCGTGCTCAGAATGGATCATCGGCAACGCAACACTTCGATCATGCCATAAGCTCAGACATAGCTATCATGTATAGTAGAAAGATCAAGACTGCGGAACAACTGGCACATCACAGACTCTACGACACAAAGAGATCATATAGCAACTCTTATATGAGAAAGATACAAATTACACACAAAAGGGGTCACAGACCCATCAGTACATCATGCGGAAGCGAAGTAGTTGTCTAATACAACAAGATCCAAATATATGGCCTAAGAGGCCTACACATAAACATAAATCCAGCCAGCTTGTTCCAACGTCCCAAGCTGCCACCTGGGAACCCCAAACTACTCGTCGATGTCCAAGAAGAAACCACCTGGCTGCTCGGTGTCGTCCTCCTCTGAAATAAATTATAAAGGCAGCAAAGAGAGACTGAGTACGACGTACTCGCAAGTTTAGTAGGCCGATATAGGCCCAATGATGACGGAGGCTCTAAAGCTGTATAGTATTTATTTTTCATAAAGCTAGTTTTCCTTTATAAAAGACACAAGTGACGCAATGGCATCGTCTACTCAGAATGTTTTTTGAAAGGGGATAAGATAGTAACTTTTCATCTTTGGTTCTCACCGAACCCACAGTAACCAGAAACATCTCTCGTCTCCACCAAGGCACTCCCTCGAGTCCCCCTCGAGGAAATGAACCTTTTATCTCACGTTGAAATGCAACCTTTAGCTGCCAAATTTTAATTATGTTAAGGTTCTCTATGATCTTATCGTCTATTCCCAAGTCGTCCATAACCGCGGACACGGCTTTTCGAAAAGATTTAACCCTGCTGGGGTGTACTAATTTACCCATTGGTACCGTTCGGCTCACCTGATTGGCCCTCTTCCGGGGAAGGCCGGCGAGTGGGCGCGGTTAAACCTTTACCTCGCATGAGACTATCCAAGAGTCATCTGTGGCGACAGGACAAGTTTACCCAGCCTATTTCAGCCCCTGCCCCCATCGCCACGTCCTAAACACCACCATCCTCATCGTTTCTTTTTCCGCTCACCCACCCACGCGCAAATGGAAATAGCAAACTAGAGGACCCTTGGATACGCCCGCACAAGTTATTCAGTTAGTAAGGAGCCCATACTCCCACCAATGGAAGCACGCTCGTCTTGGTTCAAGAGGTAAAGAACTCCCACCTAGGGGCAAGAATGAGGCAAAACACCATCCCCGATGGCAACTCATCCAAGCCTTCTTAGCATTTTAATTAAGCATCACAATAACCACCATGTCCGAAACATTCCATCAACATCATAATTATGGAATTTAATCAACGGACATAACTAGCATTCGACTAAGCATGGCTAAGCATATATAAACAACAATTATATTTTTGTCTCAGGCCAACACATCAACCTATGGTTCATAGGTAGGGAAACATGGATTGGTTCGGGGAAAAACATGCATTCGTAGGATACTCTAGTATTGACCAAGATTGACATAGAATCAAATGCAATATTATGGTGGATAAAATAAGTTTATAAAAACAATAGGATGCTAGATGCCAAGAAGGTTAGGTTATCTCTTGCCTTGCTGACGGGGCGTGTAGTACTGCTCGTAGTGGTAGGTAGGGTTATCCTCAACTCCGGAATCTATTGATACCCAAGCAATAATAGAAGAACAATAAATAACACGAAGACAAGGTGCAATGCACAATCATGATGACATGTCAAATTTGTGCAAGGATATACCCATATGATTTAACTAACAATATTAAATGGAGTGCCAAATAATTGGTGCAATTATTTGGAAGCAACCCCATATTTAACTTAATGTCCAAATTGCTTATAATTTATTATATTACTAAACAGTGGCTTAAATATGCATGAACATGACATGAATGGATAGTTATTGTTCTTCTGATCATTTTGGCACCTCGTTTGTGATTTTCCGAGTATCGATGAATAATTGGTGAATTAAATAATTATTTGAATTTAATTCTTTTAACAATTTAAGGAAATTACACCAAAGTGAAATTGTTGTCATGATGTGGTAAAAGCATGATTAGATAGCATTTGAATTGCTGATCGATTGGATATAGCATTTGTAAGATCTGAATTAAAAGAAGTTATGTTATGATTTTCACAAATTTTTACAGTTGATTCGGAATTTATCCGGATTGGTCCGGAATATTCCGGATGGTCCGGAATAATACGGGCTCAGTCCGAACCAAATCCGAGGTGACCTCAAAAAGTTTCTGTTAGGGTTTCGGAATTTTCCCGGAAAGGTCCGAAAAATTCCGGTCGACCCGGAATGGATCCGGAAAAATCCGGGTGATTCCGGACGACCAGATTTCTGGGCAAACTACGACGGCGGCGGCGGCTGCGCGCTGACGAGCAAGAAAGGGAGGGAGAGGGGAAGCGGGATAGGCCTAAAAGGACGCGGTGCTCACCTGGGACTCGCGGGGAAGGTCGGGGAGGCACGGCGGGAACCGCAGCGGCCAAATCGATGGCGAGGCCGGCGGCCGAAGGGGAAAGGAAACGGCTCGATTCGTCGAGGAGGAGGCTTCCCGGCACGGCACAGTCGGCGAGGAGGGAGAGGAGCTCGAGGCGGAGCTCCCTGTTGGCTTCGATCTACGCGGGAAGGACCGGGACGACGGCGACAAGCTCGGCAGCCGAGCGGCGATGGAGGAGCTCGGTAGGAGAGAGGGAGTGAGACGAGAGGGAGCAGGTGGTGGGAATGGGGTGCGGGGCAAGTGGGGATGCGTGTGTGGGTGGCCACCATGGACACGGCGGCACGTAGGAGGAGGGGCATGGCGGCATGGGCGCGGGAGCATGGCACCAGTGCAGCTCGGCACTGTTGCGACAGTGTGGAGAAGAAGGAAAATTCGCAATAACCCCCTGGCTCCAGAATCTTTATTTGCAAAAAGGTCCAGAAGCTACCTTAGTGATTTAATTTAGGCACTAAACCATTTTTATAAAAACTGCAAAATTTCATGTGGCTTCCCCTTGACCTTTAGAGGCTCCACAAAATTTGATGTGGCAAAATAAAATGTTTTGGACAACAAATGTTCACAGGTTTTAATTATAGTCATATTTGATAATTTGCAAAATGTATTTATTTGGAGCACTTAAGCATTTCCAAAAATAATGAAATTATTCATGGAGGCTCCCAATATAGTAATGAAGCTCCCCATGATTTTATTTTGAATTTTTGAAAAGTTTAACTTGGTTTCAAAAATAGCATTTGAATTGAACCAATTTTGGATTCTCAAATTCATTTCTTATTTGGCAATATTTGGATTTTGAGAATTGGTTATAAAATGTAAACTTGGAACTTCCTAAACAATTTGGAAGTCCAAGAATGATTTGTTTGCCAAGTTAAGCAATTGCATTGGTTTGGATGTTTGGGAAGTTTGCTTCCCCATTTTAATTGCTTCATATGTTGATTGTTAGAAGTAGCAATTTCAAATGCATGCCATGATGCAAACAAGAATGCAAAAAGTGGAAAAATTCTTCGTATTTTTCAGTACAAAGCTGGGGCTGTTACAGGGCAGCCACCAGGCGCAGGGGCGGTGTGGGCCCGCAGGCCATCCCTGAGCCATGGACGTATGCCACCCCTGGCCTGTGATCAGCCCCTCGAGCCGCCCTTTCGTCCCAGTTTTCGTCTTGGCGTATAAAAAATCTCCGTAAATTTTGGTCCAATTCCGAGAAGTTTTCTAGAAGAGAATTTTTTGAAATACAAAACAGCAAAAAACAAGAACTGGCACTGAGCATCTTGTCAATAGGTTATTCCAATAAAATGCCTCAAAATGATATAATATGATAGTGAAAACATGTGACAATGATATAAAACAAGCATGGAAAATTCAAAAATTATAGATACGTTTGACACGTATCATACATCTAGGGCTTGGTGCTGGCTAAACACCCTTGATGGACTCCTGAAAACAATCAGAGTATATACTACTCAAGTCTAAAGTCGCGCGGGCTCTCATTTCCTTCTTTCTCCTCTCTCTCTCCTATCCCCTCGTTCTTGAGTGCTCTCCAGCCACCCTCGGCTCCTCTCTCTCCTTTCTCTCCAGTGGCCCAGCTGCCTGGAGACGATGGAGGAGAGGCGGCCGATCTCCTCTGTATAGTAGTAGTGTTAGGGCTAGGTTTAGGTCGAGTCTAGGTCTAGGTTTTGCCTACGTGGCGACTGGTGACATGCCGTCTCCCCTTCCTTGGAGGTCTGCAGTTTTTGGAATGAAGTCCCCCATATTCTTGGTATCATCCTAAAACTAGCGACAGCGCACACCTCGCGCACGCGTTGAAAGTGCATGGTTGCCCCCATGCATGGTTTTGGTAATTAATGACAATCTCTATGGACTAATGTTTGCATTGAGCTATATTTATAGGTGTGTCCATTTGAGTTGCTTGATCTCCATTTGTTGGAATCAAGGTTAAGGGAAGAAGTTTATGGGTTGATCAAGGCTTCGTGCGGGTTGATCAACTCTCAAGTCCAAGTGAAGATATGCCGAAGAGATGCTTCTCCCATCTTGGTGTATGGGGGAGCAACATGTGAATCTTCACCGAAGCGCGATCGAGGAAGGTGGTGCGTCTTGAGGAGTTGAAGATCGTCTTCATCGACCTCAAGTGGATTAATGCGCAAGGCAAAGGTATGATCTTGATAGGGTTTTCTATTTTACTAGTCTCATGATGTTAGTTGAGAGACCGGGTTATAGGATAGGATAGATAGCCGTACTATCAAGAGGGGCTCTCGACCGAATATCTCGACCGTATTGTCGTAGAGAGCACAAACCTTTGCATCATTGCATTTATCTTTATTGGTTCTTATCGTGGTGTGGTCTTGGTGCTTTTCGTGCTCGTCATGACAAGGCCAAGGTCACCGAAAACGGTTTTCATATGCGTCTTCTATTGCGGTTTCGGTATTGGAGATTTTGCCGGTTCATCCATGCGGAAGGTTTATCTCTTCCATTTCTTTGCAAAATCTCCATTACTTGTTTGCTATTTCCAAGGGTAGCATTTGTCGTCCTCTTTTGAACAAAATTGGTTTCACTTCATTCGGACTTCATTTACAAAAGATATAACATTTCCGGTTTGCGAGAGAAGGTTTTACCTTTCCACATTTGGTTTAATTCTCCCTTGTTGGACTATGATGTTTCTCTGTATATTCTTGTAGAGCTTTTCGTTGCAATTCCAACAAACCCAAGAACATCGAAAACGGAGTTCGGATGATCAAAATATGTTTGTTTTCGTGTTGGATGTTTTTCTGCAGTTTGGCCAGCCCAGGCCGGGCCATGGCCGGCCGCTTCGGGTTCCTGTCCAGCTAGGCTGGCCCCAGGCCGGCCCTAGGCTAGGCTGTCGGGGCTGGGAGCTTTTCTGCCCCCAACGGCCACATTTTGAGGCCCCATATAAAAGGGGCTTCTTCCCCATTGTTTCAACTAGTTTTTTTCCCTCTCTCTCCTCCATTGTTGCAAAACTTGAGAGCTCGATTCCTCCTAATCCCTCCGATGATTCTTGCCCAAATTTAGGGAAACAAGAGAGGAGATCTAGATCCACTACTCCACCAAACAAAATCTCCTCTAAGTGAGGGGAACTCGTTGGATCTAGATTTTGGAGTTCTTGGTGTTTCTCCTTCGTTCTTCCTCCTAAATCCCTCCATAGCATTAGTTGCTTTGGTTGGATTTTGGGGAGAAGGATTTGACCACTTGGTGTGATCTTCCCCTTTTGCATTAGGTGCATCGGGTTGTGCTCCCCACGGTGATTCGTGGGATTGAAGGTTGGGAGCTTGTTTCTCTTGGGTCATTGGACCCTAGACGGTGTTGTGGTGATTCTTGGGAGCCTCCAATTCGGTTGTGGATGCATGCCCCAAGCTTAGTGGTGTAAAGGCTCCGAATTCCGCCTCGAAGGATTCCAATAGTGGAAGGTGAACCAAACCTTTGGGTGCGGTTCATCGGAGAATAGGGTGAGGCCTTTGTGGCATCTTGAGTAGGCCTTTTGTGGCGAGCTCACACCCCTCCAACGAGACGTACTCCCTTAACAAGGAGGAACTCGGGAATACATCCTCGTCTCCGCGTGCCTCGGTTATCTCTATACCCGAGCTTTTACTTATGCAATTTACATTGTGATAGCCTTCGTGCTTGAAGTTCTTTATCTTGCTATCACCTTGTTGCTTGCCTTGTTTAGCATAGGTTGTTGGTGCACATAGGTGAGCCTAGAAATTAGGTTGTTGGCTTGTTAATTTAAACACACAGTTTTATTCCGTAATTATCAAGCCTTAGTTTTATTCGCCTATTCACCCCCCCTCTAGGTGACATCCGGGACATAGTTTGTTCTTTCACGCGTGAGCTATATGGTCCCATCCCATTCAAATTCTTCAAAAAAGGCGTGGGAGTGGTGAAAAAACCTGAAGCGTACATTTGGTCCCATCCCAAAACCAGTGCCCGCGTGAGCGGAGCGCATTTCCCTGCGCATCATACTCCCCCTATATAAATTCAAAAGATCATTGGGCCGACAAAGAACTTGTCGGTCCAATGGCCCATGTTACATGTGGACTAGTCATGTAGGATGTCGGCTTGGGCTCAGCCCACTCACACCAATATTTTTCTTGGACTAGTATTTTTCTTATATTTTTTGATAAAGGAAATATATTAATATCAAGAAGATGCCAACTACATCCATTAAAATTGGGGGATAATTTCATTTCCCTACCTCTGCACCAACTAGGGATGCACACAACCATTAAGCATGAGTATCAGGATTTTTATCTTGGTTAATAACCAAGCCTGGTCCTCAAGATAAATTGCATGAGTATCAGGAAGGCCAGATCCTTAAGTATAAACAGGAACATAAATTCGCGTCAGTGGAGACTTGAACATGGGTATTGGGTTTGTACATCCACTCCCTTAACCAGTTGAGCTAGGCTCACTTATGCCACTACTTTGAAGCACACTGATCCATCAAATATATTTCGTATATCTTTTTTGACATGAAAAATATTTTGTTTCATTGTAAACTTCTATTCTTGTTTACATTACTTTGGTTATGATTAGTGGAGGCCGACCGATAGATGGTAACTATGGTTACAAAAAAATGTCGCTTATTTATCACCAATATTACTACTATTTTTTTAAGTACTACTCCCTCCATTCTAAAATAAGTGCACTTCTAGCATTTGTTTTGGGTCAAACTTTTTTAATATTTGACTAACTTTATAGAAAATAGTAGCAACATATATGATATGAAATCGGTATATTATGAAACTATATTCCAAAACGGATCTAGTGATACTAATTTGGTGTCATAAATGTTGTTACATTTTTCTATAAAATTAGTCAAATTTTAAAATGGTTGACTTGGGACAAGAAGTAGAAGTACACTTATTTGAGGATGTAGGGAGTACTAACTATCCGTAGATCCAACACTCAAATTCACATAAACATCCGGGAGTCAGAATTTATGACCAGTAAAACCCTTTCTCTAACGGGTTAAATGCGGGAATATTTGGGCTTTAGACCCATGAACAAATGAAAAACTATAAAATTTGAAGGCCCATTAAAGCATGTCATGAGGTGTGAATAAATTTAATTAGCACGTTGCAAGTGAAGAGGTAGTTGGATCCGGAAAGTCCAAATGGAGGCCGAGCTACATGTAGCTCGGTTCTCTAAAAAAAATTGAATCCACAAATTTTCATTTCAATTTTTTTTTGAAAAAAATCATAGTGTTAGAGAATATTGTGATCCACCACTGTGAAATTTTTTAGTCACAAACTCATTATATTCTGATCTGGAAAAAAAGAGAAATCAGGCAAGATTTCAAAAATTTGAGATTCGTTCACCGATTCAGATCTGTATATTTTTTTTTGCCCAGATCATAATACAACGAGTTTGTGATTGAATTTTTTCACAGTGGTGGATCACAATATTATCTACAACCATGATATTTTTTTCAGAATAAAAAAACAGTGCATACTTAATTGTTTTTGGAAACCGAGCTACATGTAGCTTGGCCTCCATATCGCCGCTCTTGGATCTGGAAATCCCTACAAGGAATGATCTTTACGTTCCATTAGTAGATTTAGAGTTTGATCGAAAAAAGTTATAGTTAGTTTTAGAAGAGGAGTGGCTCACGCGCGCTGCTCTACTTCTTCGCATGCCTCTTTATTTCTTCCTGCTTGAGAAAAAAATTGGTCACTGACGGACAACGTCAATAATCGGATTGCATATGCACGGTCGCGCGAGAGAGGGCCTTCGAAACTGTGCCACCCTGCACCTAGAGAGGGGTGATAAGATTTTTCTGAGCGTATGGTGTGACTTCTGGGTTGATTCCTCCACAGCGCGAGGGGGGGTTGACCAAGACACCTTCACCGCGATGTTAGGTGACAAGACCGTAGATTGCGTGGTGTCACCTACTAAAACTTATGCCTCTCTTTCCCTTTTGGTGATACCCATTCTGTTGATTACAAAATATGCATCTAGGATAAATCTGTTAAATTATTACTGTTTCATTGTCGTTGTCGCATGTTTAATTTTCCCGTGCTAGTTAGTTTTCAGCATCGGCGTACCATTCTTGAAGGCGTTGTGAGGAGGTGTACATTTCATTCTTCGGTCACTAGTTTAGGTTTTATGATAGAATCGTGACCATACCGTCGTGATATAGATGGGCTCGTTTTTTTGGCGATTTGTTCGACCTTGATGCCCGACTTTATTTGACATAGTTGAATAATTTATAATATATAATTAAGTGCATCAACCGAAAAATCTCATATATAGTGTTGTCTTGATCTTTATATGGACTAGTAAAATGCCCGTGCGTTGCTACGGGTAACACAACTAAATGAATCATTATGTTTTTAAATAGTTCACATTTCTTATATCTATGCATATGCGCATATTGCTCCTTAACGTGTTGTCTCACGGGTTTTTTTGGATCTGTACGTATTGTGGACTCTATGACACAGGTCCCCTTCATTTTTTTTAGGGAGAGGGGCAAAATATAGATGCACGGCAACCACTCCATTTTTTTTAGGGAGGGGGGCATAATATAGATGCATGACAACCACTCGATCATCCACTCCAACTCTGAGGCCTTGCCAATGAATTCCAATCAAATTAAAAACAAAGACGTCCAACTCTCGAGAAATCAATCTGGCAGAAAGATACATAAACGTGTGCTACAATTCGCGCAAACAAATTAAAAAGAAAGTTAAAATATAAGCTTCACATCTTCCATCTATGGCATTGTTCACTTTTTTGTTAAACGGCACACACGTGCTACATTAGAAATAAATTATCTCGTTCTTTTCGATAATAAAGAGACCCATACTTAAACACAATTAAGTAATTTCATTCTTAAATCTAACAAATGCTACGGCATTGCTCAACTGAAATTCCAATAAAACTCAATGCAACAACTAATTGAGCATAGAAAGGTCTATTTACTAAACGTGCTGTGTATATCCTTACTAAAATAGTACAAGCTACAATTCAGCCTTGTATGCATCCATTTCCTAATGCTAGAAGCAATCGAAGCATTCCTACAGTCCAACCTCGACGACAATCTTTCTTCACTTTGCCAACGCACGTACCATCCATGTTCGCAACCATGGACGGTTGCTTCACCTTCAGCACCAGCTCTGGCAGACATGAAAGAGACCGTACCTCCAAACTGTTGTGCGTGGTACCAGTCCAAGCTGCTCTCCATTCCGACCATGAAAGCCAATTACCTTTTCCTATTGAATCTCTGATTTGTGATTTAAGCGTGATGCCAACCAGTCACTTTGAACTTGTCACATGGATGCTAAGAACACAACAGTACAACACACACAATGATTAAAAATAAATTATCAGTTAGGTAAAAAAATGATGAATAACAAGTTTCTGTCCCGCAAAAAATCTCCATCCATGAAGAAATCTGAATAGACAAAACAATAAAAGATGTAGTTCATATGTCCAGGCAGCCTAACAAAGAGATGATAGTCTACCGGGGCATTATTCTAGCGAAGGAAAACATGGAACAGGTTATAGGCACAACTTAAGCACATTAGAAAGTAACTTCCCAAGGCGACGTGTCAACTGATATTTAAATAGTCAAGAGATATGAGTATATGACAAAACATATTGGAAAGGAGCTATGTTTGGTTCTATGACCTGACCTGCATGAAGTACAATTTTAAAATAACTTTAATGGATACAGTAAACCAACATGAATTTGTCATATTGAAGGGTAACAGAAATAAGTGCATATGAACCGTGTTAGCACATCATTTCAGAATGAAAAAACTCAAGCTGACAAACAGGCCATCAAAATATTATTTTGTATTTAGCATATCAATTGGACAATTCGCTAATACAATTACCCTCCAAGGGTAAAAGGCTTTGGATGAACTGATATCACTTTATGTCGTACGTGCAGCTTGATTAGGATTTAAATCAACAAAGGAAGGAATTCACTCATGGAATAAGGATTAAATGTACTACTGAACGATAACAAATCATTTATGTAGACCTAGTTAAAAAAACTGAACCAGTAAGCATAAAGACATTTTGTAATGAGATCACGAACTGATGGTGGTCTGTGTCTATTTTGTTTTCTTTTTTAACACAAAAAGATGGTGGAGCGTGACTGGTTACAATAAAGTTACACACACCACATAAAAAATGGTTCAGCTTCACCAATTATAGAGAAATCTGAGTTTATTATGACATATATTCAGAAAATAAAGAAGGTTTAGTGAGTTTTCACGGTGATATCTTACATTTTTTAGTCCACCATTGATCTCCAAAAGCAATACCTTGTAGCCTAAATACATCACCCTCTATGGAGAGAGAAAATACTTGCCATAGAGTACTCAGGGGCCATGAGGCACTGGAAGAACAATAACCCAATAAGTGCAATGTCCATGAAGTATAAATCAGACGTCAATACAAACAAAAGCACTTACCATGTTCCAATGACTCTCTTTGGATGCCTGCAATCTGCAGCGTAACCGACAAACAAATGTAAGGCAGGTGCACCTTGTTGACCATTGTTTTGTCATTCCAAAAAAGAACTGTGGTGCCAATGGAAGAGGCGTGCTTCACCACATTCTCTGCCTCAGAGACATAAGAGTTGGACAGATAAGCTTGGGGTCAGAGCTTACCGAAAATGCAGGTCCATTCACTCAGCGATCATCACCTACTTTTGTCCGATAAGCACGTCCGGGAGGGAGTGAGGGACTGAGCAGGTCAGCAGTTGTGTTGATGCCGCGCTCCTGGCTACTCCATGAAACTAACAATCAATATATTGGTTGGGCCAGTTCGTCTAGATCAACCAGTAATACTGCGTAAACTTCAGAGAAGAAGCAAGAGATTACTGAGCTGACAGTCAAGAAGGGCAGGGTTGGCCTCCTTGTCCCTGGACGGCGCGTGAACCTGCACCCTGACGGCCCTCCCCAATCTATGCGAGTTACTCACAGAGGGTTAGCGTCTCCGGCAGGAGGGGATCGCTCGGGCTGGGTCGAGCTGGGGGCTTACCTCTAACCTCTTACATACCTATTCTAACGGTTCAACACTATTCTAACGGGGACATACCTATTCTAACAATTCAACACTATATCATCATTGTCAAGTATTATAATCGTGTATTACCACGGTACACGTAAATAGTAAAGATATCCACTTAAGATTTTCATTTTAGATAATTCGACATCATATGCATAGTAAACAAGGACCTAGCAAAAAATACAGAGATAAACGATATATTATTTATTTTCCTTGTAGGATGGAATAGCAGCAACTCATCGTCAAATCAGATATGAACTGATCAAGTAGGATTAGCATGCTGCTAACAATCATATGTAATGAGTAACCAATATGATAACAAAACAATTTATGAATTCACAATCTTTACTTTTAGAAAACCACATTCCAATAGACAAAATAAAGTAAACGACGCTCTACCGCATGATCATCAACAAAAGGAACATATTATATTAATGAAATGACAGATAGTTTCATTACAAGCCGGAGAAGTTACAAATGATATTCCTCGACCACTTGTGAATGTGAGTTTATAAATTATATTCTTTAATGTACTTATTGGACTTAACTTATGCCTGCAACTGCAATAGTTACTCTGGTGACAGTTACAATTCCAACTCGTATTAGGTAAGTAATCACATGCATCTTCCCCGATGGTATCCTCAAGCACAAATCTCCGAAGATTTGCACGTTGGTCAGAGCAGAGTACCTGAAGCTCCTGTATCTTGGCGTGCATGCAAAGCCTTTACATATGAAAATCCCTCACCTTTGAACGATGGCAATGTGTATTCTACAAGGCAAATCAAGACATAATAACATAGAGACCAACATGAGTTCCGTACTTCGGGTGTGCACCTCTTCTCTTCATCTCAGATTCTTCTCATTGAAGAAGCAAGAAGACTCTACTGGAAGTGCTAGTGAAAAACTGCTCCAGATGGCCTGTCAAATGCAGAAAAAGAACTTTAAAATCAAACTCTTATTTCAATGATTCTGTTATTCACCAAATTATAAAAGATGAAACTGCATTCTTGAAAAGTGACTATCCATCTTTCCGTCACTATTTGAACAATGCTCGCGGTTCAACAAACTATCAGTTAGTTGACACAATGCATCTATCAGTAGCAGAAACAATTTTGAACTTGATGATTTATGTGAACAAAGGTCTGTTTACTCTATAGAACATGGACACTGCAAAGCATCGACTGAGGCACAAATACTCAATTACAAAATTTATCACATTAGAAAAATACATAAAGACCAACTGAATACAGATTATGATGGCTCATATGATCTTCTGCAAGTAACCCTTTATCCTTCTGTCAAAGCTACAATAGATTTCAATGTCGGTGACTTCTTCTCTAATCGCCTCCAACTTTTGTTCTTAAAGTCAGTGCATAAAAACGATTATCTGCTCTCTCAACATTTTAACAATTAGTCTAAGATAGTTGTACAAACAACATGAAAAATGGTACATGGCCTGCAGCAGTTTGCAGATGAGAACATATGAACTTGCTTTGTTAGAGTCGACCTAAATTTAAACATTTTAATCTGATACGAAACAGACTCCCAGCTTTCTTGCAAACACAAGAAAGATCTACTGAAGTACATGGAAGAATCAAGAACATGGTTGGAGCTAATCTAGATGAATGTCATCACAGCAGGTCCTGGCACGCATCGAGTTGAACTTTCAAGTAAATTTGAGCTCATTATAAGAAACAATAGAATGCACTTACCAGCAACTTGTTATAAAATATTTGCTTTTCCATCTATAATAACTTAGCATGTGTATGACTGCACATCACAGCAACAATGAACCTCATCTTTTAGAGTTCCTAGGCTATATTCAATATGCCTCTTCACAGCATCATCAGCGATTTTAAGCAACTGCACCAAAACGCCTGCAAGGCCTGCAAAAGTAGCAGGTGAGCACTTTTTCACGTTCACATTATAATCTAAGTGTAAAGAAGGCACATGGTATGAACAATGTCTTATATATTCTGCATTGTAATATTCTGCAGGCTCTGAATTCACCTTCACCTTACCCTCAGAACGTTCCCCATATAACTGGCTACTGGCAATTAGCTAGATAAGTACATGTCCATTCAGTTTATCACAAAGTAATCATGTACATGCATTTGTAATTCACAAATGTTTAAAGTACATATTTATAAATCATTTTTCAAATTTTAAGATAAGAGTAAAATAAATTAATTAATTAAAATAAGAAATATCTCCTCTGTATGCGTTGCTTCATACGGTCACACCAAGCAAAACAAAATAAAACAGTATCATCCATGTGTAAGCCATCCAGCGACTAATAAAAATAGGGCAAACATACTACAAGCAGAAAAAACATTTAAGAGTGTACATAATATTGGACTGAACTGAAGATTTGCACAATCGAGATTTATCAAGAAGTTTGTAATTTCTGTTGCAGGTCTGAAGCAAAACATGTGTCTTCTATTATCAGATAGTTTCTTTGGCCTAGATCAACTGATAGCTCTAAAATTCAACGTCAAACCTGCAGATACACTTTATGGAGGTGGTCGTGCAGGAGAATGGATGTGCAGAGCACTGATTCGTAGATACACTATATGTGCATGAACTGAAGGACGACGCATAACTTCAAAAAAAAAAAAAAATCTTTATGCAAGAAATGAATCTTGATCACCTTTATATTTGTAGTCGTCACAGTGGGGGTGGGGTCATGAAAACTGGATTTTACATTGAGAAGGGGATTATTAGAACATTCCAAGACCAGATGAAAGCATTTTGCCTATAATTAAATCACTTCTCTTGATTATCATTATAAATCTGAACCATTCCGATCCAACAAAAAATTGCAGAGTTTGGAAGGGGACATGTCTACACACAACATAGTTCTTAATGGTAGGTCAGGAGCTGTTCAGTAATGCCGCATATAGTAGAAAATCATTCCAGATAGAAAGGTTTACATGGTTGGAGCATCAGTAGCATGATTTTAGAACCCCAGTAGACAAACCTACACATGGGTAGAAACATTATCAGTACACTATAATCACTGAAGCATACTGTAAGAATAAAATCCGGTGATGCGGTGACACAAACCTTATCGATCTCCTGTTCCGGCAGTAAGCTCAGCAGTCACGGAAAAATGGAACGCTGCAAGTGATCTGTAAGCATGCAAGAGCAGAATATAAGACATTAGACATCAAAAGGTTTCAGAGTCTGATACTGAGAGTGCCAATCCAAGAAGAGAGAAGAGAATCAGCGCTGAATTCTTGACCGTTTTATCTGCTCCGATGATGTGGTGAAGCTTACTTGAGCACATAAGATAGACAATTATCATCTGTCCATTTTCAATCTACTTTTCGAGAACTAAGACTATCAGCAAAAAACAGGAATCTTAAAATCGCTTAAATTGGTAGCAATGCACGGTTCAGAACTTAAGAAGATTTCATGAATAAAACGCTCAGCCACTTTCCACCTCTCTTTTGTAGTCTCATGTACTGTAAGAAGCATAATAGTAAATATACTCTTAGCTCTCAGACCCTGAGTTGATTGTGATATACTCACATGAGTTTGAGGAGTTTGAGATCGCTAGAAGATGTGACAGAAATTTTGCTATATCCAGAATAACTCCCTCAAGCTCCTCATATAATCACTGTACAAAATAGTTACAGTTGGAAGCCATTTCTCATGCTTGCTACCGTGAAGGCATACATACCGATGCCTCACTGCACCTGAGCACGGCGAGGACAGCCGTGACGTACTCCACCGACGGCGAAGCGTATACCCCAAATTCAAAGTCAGAGTGGGGGAGACAGGGCGAAATTACAGCGGAACTGTGGAAGACAACATGGTAACCGAGCACGGAGCGGCCCACACATGCACGCACCTGGTGCCTGCCGTCGCCGCCGGGGTCGGCGCCACGGCGACGAATCGTGGCGTTGATGCGGCAGGAGACGGCGGAGAGTAGGTCGCGGCAAATGAATCGTGGCTGCGATGCGCTCACCGTCTCTGTCGGGGGGCAACCCCCGAATAGGGGCAAGGCGCCGACATAAAGGGTTGACTCGGAGTTGACCGGATCACTGAAACCGACATAACTGTACCGGCTTACTCGGAGCTGATCAGGGTCAAGACTAACCGACATATTGGTATGTCGGATCATGCGAGTTATGTGTCGGGTCTTCCTTTGTTCTTCTTGTATGCAGGGAAGGACAAACCGAGTCAAGAGTATGGAGCATGCCTATGCCGGGTAAAGATTATCCCGGGCAAGGGACAGACTTCCTTGAGACACGGAGTGAAACAAGGGCGGCGGCGTGCTGCAAGTGGACGGCGTGCCTCTGACCCGGGCGGCGCGGCACAGTGGCGCTAGGCCTAGACGTGGGCGTGCTGTTGGATGCAGAGGGGACCGTGGCGACCGGCGCTGCCACGGTCTGGGCGTGGAGCATCGGCGCCCGTGTCGGCCGGAGACCAAGCGATATGGCGTCAGTAGCAATGTTTTGCACTGTAACCCTGGGTTTCCCTATATAAGGAGTACCAGGGGTACCTCTTAAGGCGACGGGCGACACTTCATTCAGGCCTAGACGCTGAGCAAATACGTCTTTGAGAGCTAGAGGAGAGCCAGAGAGTTGTTCTGTGACTCGGCTGAGGCTTAGATCTTACAGTTCTTCGCATACAGCTCGAGGAGCAAGCTTGTAACCAGTTGTAATCCACTTATAAATCAAGTAGACAGGCAGGAGTAGGGGTGTTATCTCCTCACGAGAGCCCCGAACCTGGGTAAAACCGTGTGTGTGTGTGTGAGTTGTGTTCTTTGTGTGCGTGTTTGTGTGCGCAAGCCCTCCCCGGGTGCCTCCAGCGTCCATCGGCCCCACATCTTAAGCCATCCTATGGCATCTGCCGTGACACCACCACGACAGTTGGCGCCCACCGTGGGGCCAGCAGCGGCGCTGGCTGGAGTTTTCATCCGGACGGGCTCTATCATCGCGTCGGGTGAGCGCGTGGTCTGTGGCCTTGTCCACAGATTCGGCTCCCTCAACGTCATCAGCGACAACGCAGGCTGCTTCGGCAGCAGGCCACTGCCCCGGAACGGATGCCTCATCGACTTCGGCGCGCTCACGGTCTACGTCGCCACCGAGGTCCCTTGCAGGTTCCCCGAAAGGGTGCAGCTGGGAGCGGATCCACCCGCGGTCTGCGCAGCTCGCGGCCGGCGTACCGCTCGCCCCGCTAGTTGCGTGGAAGTCATGATGACCGCCCCGGGCGCCGGTGTCGGCAAAGCCATGGCGGGCGAGGCTGACCCCGGCACCAAGTCGGCGAGAACAGGGCGTCCGCCCTTGGAGAAACCAGAGAACCGTGCGGCACAGGCCAGCACATCCAGCGTGCCGGTGACGCCGAGTCCTCTTCAGGACGTGATTCAGAAGCTGGCAACCCCAGTCGCACCGAGTGCGGATGTTGCTCTGACTCAGGCGGAGTTGGAGCAGCAGCGCCAGGAGATACTCCGAGAGGCTCAGGAGGTGGCCCGAGTCAGGCAGGAGTTCGACATATCAATGCGTGAGTATAACTCGGCTCACGGTTTTACTCCAGTAGCAAACCCAGTTAGTCGCATTGACAAGGTGCGTGCCCGAGGTAGAGACCTTAATGCAGAGATAGCTAGAGATGGTAGAACTAGATCTGCTAGAACTGCTAGTCATGTGTCGGCCGAAAAGCCGAGATACAGCACGCCCGGAAAGAACCTTAGGGCGGCACAGGCAGCCATAGCCGAGTTGCCTAATTTATCGGTGAGGCTCGCAGTAGGCAGCAGGACCGAGTCAATGAGTTGGTAGCTGTAGCCAACCGTCAGAATGAGGTCTATCGTAAGGACAACCCGGATGCGGGTGGATCTCGGTTCCTTCACTCGGATGGTGGAGCCGGAGGAATGTCCAAGGGACAGGCCTCCTCGCCGTATGTCGGCAGGAGCAGAGGCCAGAGTGTGAACTCTGGCAAGAACAAGCAGATACAAGCGTACGATCCGGCTTATGCCGGAAAGAAAGTAGCCGAGCAAGGCAATGCCGGTCGGGGAAAGTCAGGACCCGCCCAGGGCAGACAAGAAGAGAACCAAGTTATCCCGGCAAATCAAGGTCGGCCACCTCGGTATCTGGTACCCATTCCACCTCGTCGTCAAGCGGGTGCCGGGTATGCCGAGCCGGCCGCTGACCGATATGATGACGGTTACTCGGCCATGGAGCGGGCCGGGTACACAAGATACCGAGATTTGGCGTCCGAGGGTGCACTCGGCGCAAGGCTGGGAACTCGCCAGTTGCCGGCACACGATGTCCGGAACAAGCTTGACAGAATCTATCTGTCCGAGCTCTTGGAGGAGCAAGGTCCACCGGGTCCGGCATGTTTTGGACCCCGGATAATGAAGCAGGCACCTGTGCCGAATTCCAGCTACCTCGGGGTGCCAAGATGTATGACGGCAGTACCAAGCCGGAGGACTGGCTGACAGACTATGTCACCGCTGTGCACATTGCCGGCGGAAGTCGCAGGTGGGCAGTGCGGTATGTGCCGCAAATGCTTGAAGGACCAGCCCGGATCTGGCTGAATAACCTGGAGGAGGACAGCATTGACTGCTGGTTGGACTTCTCCGAAGCATTCGTCAGCAACTTCTCCAGCACGTACAAGAGACCGAATCGCCCTCAGCAGCTGTCCATGTGTCGGCAGAGAGAGGACGAAACCGACCGAGAGTACCTGACTCGGTGGAGCACGATCCGCAACTCCTGCGAAGGAGTGATTGAGTCGCAGGCCATTGCATGGTTTGCACAAGGGTGCCGACATGGCTCCATGCTCTGGCAGAGACTCCAGAGAGAAATGCCGGCCACCTTGGCCGAGACAATCAAGATCGCTGATAGCTATGCTTTGGGTGATCCGACACAGCCCTTACTGGCCCCGGTCGACAGAGACAGATCGGGTCGGCGAGGTGATCGCTCGGATTACCGAGGAAAGAGAAGGGAAGAGAGGCCGGATTACCGGTATGGGTCAGACCAGGTTGCTGCCATCGACCAAGATCAGATGGGTGCCGGCAGCAGCCAGAGACAGAAGAATGACGGTCCGGCGTGGGGCCAGAACTCGGAAGGAAGGAGGCCGTGGGACGGCGAAAGAAGACCGTGGAATGGCGAGAGGAAGCCATGGAACGGCGACAGGAAGCAGTGGGCTAACCCCAGTGGGACGATGCCGAATGATCCCTGCAGCTACCACACCAAGCACCCCAGCAGACCGGCTCAGCACTCAAACCGGAACTGCAGCCGGAACAGGCGCCCGCAGGAGAACACCGGTCCGGCAACTCGACCCGCACCACTCACGGGTGTGAACGCTATCCCGGTGAACGCCCAAGCAAGGCCTGAAGATGTCAACCAAGTGGCCAACATGGCCAACACCAACAACAACTCCAACTACCCCGGCAGCAACGTTGGCCCGAGTCGGCAAAATCAGTACCGAGAGGCCCACCAGACTTACATGGTCTTTGTGACCGAACCCAATGACAAGCAGAGTCAGCACAGGCGTGCGATGGAAGTAAATGCCGTTATGCCGGCGGTGCCGAAATTCATGTACTGGTCCGAGGACGAAATCAGCTGGAGCATCAAGGACCATCCAAGGGTCATGCCCAATCCAGGTGGTTATGCTCTGGTGTTGGATCCGACATTCGTCGGGCCCAGCATCAATGTCAGGTTTTCCCGGGTCCTCGTTGATAACGGGAGCAGCATCAACATCATGTACCGGGATACCATGGTGAAACTCGGCGTAACCGAGAATATGATGCAGCCCAGCAAAACCACTTTCCACGGCATTGTGCCGGGTATTTCGCATGCACCCATGGGCACGATTTGGGTTGATGTCACCTTCGGTGACAAAAGCAACTGCCGGACTGAGAGTCTGCTGTTCGAGGTCGTGGATCTCGAAAGCCCGTATCACGCCTTACTCGGCAGACCGGCACTCGCCAAGTTCATGGCGTCTACTCATGTGGCATACCTGAAGATGAAACTTCCGGGTCCAAATGGTGTCATTACCATCTCGGGAGACTACAAGCGTTCCATGGAGTGCGCCTCAGCCGGGTCATCCCTGGCCGAATCACTGGTGATCGCCGCCGAGAAAAGAAGAATCCATGAGGCACCCGCACAGCATCATCACTGATAACGGCACAAATTTCGCCGAGGGAGCCTTTGCTCGGTTCTGCCAAGAAAAGAGAATCCGACTCGACCTGGCGTCGGTCGCGCATCCGCAGTCGAATGGGCAAGTGGAAAGATCAAATGCTCTGGTCCTATCCGGCATAAAACCCCGGCTAATCGAGCCACTGTTACGTGCTCCGGGGTGTTGGCTGGACGAGATCCCGGCAGTACTGTGGAGTCTACGGACTACACCGAATCGCTCTACCGGCTATACGCCATTCTTCCTGGTCTACGGAGCAGAGGCAGTTCTGCCAACCGACATAGAGCACGACTCGCCGAGAGTTGCTTTATATACCGAGTCAGAGGCAAGAGAAGCCCGAGAGA
Organism: Puccinellia tenuiflora; assembly: GCA_012064385.1. Lineage (NCBI taxonomy): Eukaryota > Viridiplantae > Streptophyta > Magnoliopsida > Poales > Poaceae > Puccinellia > Puccinellia tenuiflora. Next base: position 226,757 of record QRDG01000289.1, on the reverse strand, counting down.
ACGATGTCGATTTGCTCGAGGAAGCACGAGAGTTGGCATTGTCCAAATCAGCGATATATCAACAGAATCTCCGACGTTATCACAGTCGGAGGGTGAATCCTCGCAAGTTCCGAGAAGGAGACCTCGTGCTTAGGCTTGTGCAGCGCACCGCCGGGATGCACAAGCTATCACCTCCGTGGGAGGGACCATTTATCGTGAGCAAAGCTTTGAGCAATGATGCCTACTATCTTATAGATGCTCAGAAACAGGTGAAGAACAGGATGGACCGATCCGGAGAGGAGACCAAACGCCCTTGGAACGTAGCTCTTCTCCGCCCTTTCTATTCTTAAGGACCCACTGTATGTATCTCGAAACCCAGAAAGGAAATGTCGGCACCCCGAGAAGAGACTCGGGGACTGCCTTGTTGAAAAATCTGTGTTTATCCTTGTATTTATTTCCTTGTGTCGGATGGCTCTAAAAACCGTATCACCATGTCCGTAAGTATTGTATGCTGTGTTCTTGTGATCTTGTGACTCGACTGCCTGACACCAAAAAAGGTAGGCAAGAGCAAAGGTTACCAGGTGCAGTAAACAAGAAAACCGACTCAGGGACTCGGTCCAAGAGCGATTCGGTTTCCTTTTCTAAGTAGTGTGTTTGTGTCGGATGGCTCTAAAAACTGTGTCACCTTGTCTGTAAGTATTGTATGCTGTTTTCTTGTGATCTTGTGACTCGACTGCCTGACACCAAAAAAGGTAGGCAGGAGCAAAGGTTACCAGGTGCAGTAAACAAGAAAACCGACTTGGGGACTCGGTCCAGGAGCGATTCGGTTTCCTTTTTAATAAGCTTATGTCGGGTGGCCTTGGCTATTTTCCCAAGTTTCTAAGTACTGTATGCTGTACAACAGTCGTTTTGTGACTCGACTGCCAAAACACCAAGAATGGTAGGCAAGAGCAGAGATGGCAGAAGTATAGTGAACAAGAAATTGAACTCGGGAACTCGGTTCAATGTGATCCGGCATACGGCTAAACTCGTTAAAACATGCAAAATAAAAAGTCAAAGTACCAACCATAAAAGTGCAAGGTATATATTACATCTGCACCCGGCATTCCGGGAATTTAACGAATTAAGTTTGTTCTGAAAAGTTTAAGCAGCAGCATCCGAGGTCTTTCGGGCAGAAGGAGAGGCTGGAGTCTCGGTTGCGGTCTCCTCAGCTGTGGAGTCGGTGGCAATGCCGGTGGCTGACTCGGGCGGAATGTCGGCTTCGATTTCTTCATCGACGGCCTCTTCTTCTTCTTCTCCATCGTCAACCGGGATCTCCTCGGACTGGGGAACCCGGGCGCCAGCAACAAAGGAGTGTACCGGGGCGTACTGGATGAGGGCATGAGCAAATTCCTGACGACGCCGAATGTGATCCGGGTCGGTGAGCCACTGTGACCCATCGCGCAAGGTCTTGAGCTTGTCGAGATCGAGCTTCTCGTACCAGGATAGCACGTACATCATCGCCTCGTCCGCTCCGACTCGGGCGGCGGATGATCGCCAGTCATCAAGCCGTTCTTCGGAGGCCAACAAGCACGTGGCCAACTCGTCGACAACCATCGGGGCCTCGCACCCGGGCCAGAGAACGTTGTAGGCTCGGATGGCAGCGGTGAGGAGGTTCATCCCGATTGACCTCATTGGGACCAAGCGAGCCTTCAGAGCCACCAAGTGGGCATCCATATCCCACTCGGACGAGATCGGGCCACCTCGGATCTTCTCGAACCGGTGATCCGCAGCACTCTTGTCCGCAGCAGCCTTTGTGTGGGGGAAGCGCTCTGAGTAGGGAATGGCTAGCGCCGAAATAAGTTACAGATGAAGAAAGATAATAGAAGGAATAAAGGCAGAAGGGAAAGGAGGCTCACTGTCCATCTCGGAGTTGATCTTGGAGATGTCCACCAGCCACTGTGCGATCTTGGCCTGCAAAGTTTGAAGCTCGCTCTTGGCCGAGGTAGCCTCAGATTTGGATTCGGCAAGCGATTCCTTGAGTTTCCGAGTTTCCTCGACTCGGAGCCGCTTTTCCTCGGCAGCGCTCTTTTCCGACTCGGCGGCTCGACTCCGAGTCTCCTCCAGCTCGGCCTTCAGCCGGGACACCTCCTCCTGTCCTTTCGTTAGCTCGGCCTGGTGAGCAAGCTCGCGCTCCTTATGTGCGGCTGTGCCGAGGTAGCAAATGTCAGAGTGAGCAAATTGATGCAAGTGTTGGTGGAAGGGCAAAGTATGGCTTACACTCGATTTCCGAGATCCGTTTCTCCAAGCCTTCAACCTTCAGTGCCGAATAGACACCTGGTCCAACTTGGCCCGGAGCAGCTTGAACTTGTTGGAAAGCACCTTATGTTCCAGCAGCAACTTGCGGTGTATTTGTGTCCGCTTGGTCATGCAAGACTGAAAAGAAGAAATGTCAGAATGGTTGATGAAGATTCAGGCCGAGTTACCCTCACTCAACCGAGTCATCCTTACTCGGCCAAGCTCAGTCACTCAACCCGAATCTCGGGGACTGAGGATAGATGATATCTACATTAAAGAAAATGTAACCGAGTTATCTCGACTCGGCATCACTTACCGCAGTTGCTTGTTCGGCCGTGAGGAGAGCAGTTTTGGCTGCGGCCATCTTTTGGGCCACCAGACTCGGCCCCGCCGGATGTTCCAAAATGATCTGGCGTGCTGGTGACCTCGAGCTCACTTCGCTCAGGTCGGCAGCGTTCCAGTCCGTGTGATAATGCTCAAGGGAGCCCAGACTTTGCCCGCTCGAGGTTTTTAAGGGGCCAAACCCCCAACTAACTGCAGAGGTCTGGGCGCTGGTCATCGCTGTGGCCGATCCGGACGGTTCTTGGAGAACTATTCGGCGCTCCGGGTTAGGCGGCAGGTCCTTGGCAGCGGTGGCTTTCTCTGGAGCTTTCCCGGTTGCAGTGGACGTTTTCCCGGCCGCGGCGGGGGCAGCTTTGTCTGCTGTTGTTCCGGCTGTGCCAGGTGCAGTTTTCTTCGGTGGAGTTTTCCCGGCTGTAGCGGGCGCGGGTGCCTTCTGTTTCTGATGCTGCTGCTGCTGCGGAGGAGATGGCTGTGGCGGCTGTGTCGGAGCTGGCTGTGGCTGCGGTTGCAGCTGCGGTATCTCATGTTGCTGTTGCTATTGCTGTTGCGGTTGCTGTTGCTCTTGCTGTTGCGGTTGTTGTGGCTGTGGTGTTTCTTGCTGCGGCTGACTTGGATGTGCCAAGTCTTCTGGAGCCGCAGTTTGCTCTATCTCGGGGGCCGACGTGCTGGCCCCGAGATTCGCGGATATGTCGGTCGCCGCCGACTCGGCGTCACCGGTCCCGGATCCCGGAACCGTTGGGGGAACTATCGGACTGGTCCGTGGAGGACTCGGCAGGCTTGTGTCGTCCGGACGAGGCGGCGTCGGAGTCCTAAGGGGGACCGAATCAGTGGGCTCGGTTGGAATCTCCAGAGGAGTGGAGCTGCAAGGCAAAGAAGCAAAGTGTATCGTCAGAAGGAGAAAAGTGTGGTCAATCATAAAAAGTTTATGTCGGTATGAGGGGAGTCTTACCCCTTAGTGACTGGGCGCTCGCGGCGCTTCGCCGCAGTCTTTACTCGCTGTTTCTTCTTCGCGGGGGCGCCGGATGTGCCGGCACCGGCGGACGCAGCTGCCGGGCGTTTCCGAACTGCGCCCTTGGATCCCACGGCGAGGGGCTCCACATCGAGCACCTGGTCGTCCGCGTCAGCTGGGGGCGAGGGCACCGGGTAAGAGAATGCAATCGGGAGAGGATCATGTACCTCTAGAATTTGACAGTCGTCATCATCATCCGACCAATCTCGGACGCGAGCCTTACCAGTGACAGGAACTGAGCCGACATCAGGGATCGGCATGTTGTCTTCGTTATCCGGGTCCTCCGAGTCAGCTTCGACCCGGTCTGGACCCCATTTGGCAGCAGGATCCGGTCCGTCCTCCTTCTTCTGCCGCCCGAATCTCTGTACGATGGAAACAGAGAAAGATGAAGAACAAGTATAAAAAGGGAACCGACTTAAAAGTTTATATCGGCAGGAAAGTTACGTCGGTGCAAGTCATTTACCTGGGGCGGAAGGTTGCTTCGGCTGTGGGGTTCTTTGCCCCACTCCCACGTCTCCGTCATCCTCGTCCGAGCTATGGCCTTGACCCGCTGCCGGACCTGGGCCTTGGTCAGCTCGACCGTGCTTATCCGGGTTGGATCAAGAGGGCCACTCATGTGGCAAATCTTGTGGACTCGGCGCTGGAGGGGTGAGACCCGGCGGCTAATGAATGTCGCCAACAGATCGTCAGCAGTCAATCCTTCGGCTCGGAGTCGTCCCACGACTTCATGGATCTGGTTGACCTCGACCTCTTGGTCGGTTGGATTGTACCCCCAATTGAGTTGCGCTGTAGGGGGGTGTAACGCCCCGACCCCGGAATTATACAGAGAGGCTATGTAGTCAACACAACCATCAATGTATAAAACAAAGATCGAGACTTGTGGAACAGAACTGGCACAAAGCATGACTCTACGACACAAAACATTTATATAGCAACTCATATAACGAGAAGAATACAAATATTACAAGGCAAAAGGATCACAGATCCTACAATTCAACAAGCGGAAGCGAAAGTAGCGTTGTCTAATACAACAAGAAGCAAATTATGGCCTAAGAGGCCTACAGATAAACATCACCCAAGCCAGCTTGTTCCACGGTCCCAAGCTGCCACCTGGGAACCCCAGACTAGTAGTCGACGTCAACGAAGAACCCACCTAACTGCTCGGTGTCGTCCTCCTCTGAAATACAAAAAAAACATAGAGGCAGCAAAGAGAGACTGAGTACGATGTACTCGCAAGTTTAGTAGGGCGATATAGGCCCAATGACTGACGGAGGCTCTAAAGCTGTTTATGTATTTCTTTTGCATAAAGCTAAATTTTAATAAACCGAAATATAAAGTGACACATGGCATTCGTCTACTCAGAATATTTTTATAAACGGGGTAAGAGAGTAACATTTTCATCATTGGTTCTCATCGAACCCTTTTGTCACCCACAACACTCATCTCCACCGAGGCACCCCCTCGAATCACCCTCGAGGAAGTGAACCTTTAACACACGTGATTATGCAACCTTTAGCTGCCATATCAATTAGGTTGAGATTCTCTATGATCTTATCGTCTATTCCCAAGTCGTCCATAACCGTGGACACGGCTTTTCGAAAAGATTAACCCTGCAGGGGTGTACTAATTTACCCATCGGTACCGTCCGGCTCACCTAGTTGGCCCTCTTCCGGGGAAGGCCGGCGAACGGGCGCGGTTAGACCTTTACATTGCATGAGGCTTACTCAAGGACCATCAGTGTGCGGAAGGACAGGATCAGCGCTCTCAGCGCCCTGCCCCGCGGCCACATTCCTAAACACCACCATCCTCGTTCCTTTTTCCACCCACACAACTCACGCGCAAATGGAAAACTCGAACTAGAGGACCCTTGACAAGCCCCTCACAACTTATTCGGTCAAAGGGGGTTCCATATGCCCCCACCTCCGGAAGCACGCTCAGTCTTGGTTCAAGAGGTAAAGAACTCGCACCTAGGGGCTAGAGTGAGGCAAAACACCATCCCCGATGGCCACTCACCCAAGCCATCTTAGCATTTTAATTAAGCATCACATTTATCCACCACGCCCGAATCATTCCATCAACCTCAATAATTTATGGAATTAACAACGGACATAAAGCATTACTTAAGCATGGCTAAGCATAGCTAAGCATATGAATACAAACATTTTATCTTTATCTCGGCCAACACTTCAACCCTAGGTTTCATAGGTAGGGATACATGTGATTGGCTCGGGGAAGAACATGCATTCATAGGATATTCTAATATTTACCAAAAGAGACATTTGAACCGTATGCAATATTATGGTGGATAAAATAATTTGATAAAAGCATAGGATGCTAAATGCCAAGAAGGTTAGGTTATCTCTTGCCTTGCTGCCCGGTAGTGAAGCACTGATCGTCGGGGGTAGTTAGAGAGACCCTCGACTCCGGAATCTATCGATACCCAAAATAAAATACAAAGCACACATAAATCACACGAACACAAGATGAAATGCTCAATCACATGATGACATGTCAAGTTGGTGCAAAGATATCATTATATAAATTAAAAGCAAAATTAAATGAGGAGCCAAATAATTAGTGCAATTATTTGGAAGCAACCCCATATTTATCTTAATGGCCACATCCTTATCAAATATTAATTTATTAGAGAGGTGGCTCAATTATGCATGAACATGACATGAATGGATAGGTTTCGTTCTTCCGATCATTTTGGTATTTTATTTGTAATTTTCGGAGTACCGAAGAATAATTGACAAATTAATTAAATAATTGAATTTAATTCATTTGGTCAAATTATAAAATACATCACATAAAAGTTTGTGATCATGACATGATAAGTGTATGGTTTGATAGCATTTGACATGTTGATCACTTTGATATCTAATTCATAATTTTTGGATAAATATTTAACGAGTTATGAAATTCCCCAAATTGTTATCATTTATGCCAATTTAGGAATTCATAATTAAACAGCAAAAAAATTTTAGTCAAAAGGGCAAGACAATGTTACCAAAAGATAGGTAATGTTTTTCTGAGCAATTTGGTATTTGGTTTGTCCAATTTGAACCATTTTTCAAACAGATAACAATTAATTCAAAAAGTCTTATTTCTGAAAAAGAAAAAAAAAAACAATTTCCAGTCGGGCCGGCCTCCAAACCGGCCAGGCCGGACTGCAGGCCGGGGGGCAGCCCGAAGCAGCCGGCCCATGGGTCGGCCCAGGCTGGCTTGCAGGCCGGGGCACCACCCGAGCCAGCCGGCCTTTGGACCGGCCCAGGCCGGGGAAACGGCCGGGCGAACACACACGCCTGCGGTCGGTCAAGGCAACGACCGGCGCGGTGATCATGCACGGCCGACGGTGCGGGTGCTCGGTAGGGGCGCGGCGAGGGTGCGAGGAAGTGAACGGAGGAAGAGGGGAGAGGGAACACGGGGCGAGGAGCTCACCCTTGGCGTGCACTCGAGCTCGGCGGAGACGGGGGAGGGCGGAGGCGACGAGTGTGTGCGGGCTTGCGGCGGCCGGCGCGAGGGGAGTGCGGCGCAGCACGCCCAGGTGAGGGCGTCCCGGCTCGCTGCCCTCGTCGGGGAGGCCGAGGGCGTCAACGCGGAGCCGACGGTGGCATCATTTTGCTTCAGAACGGCCGGGATCGAAGGCAAACGTGATCGACGGTCGTCGGTCGGAGCGGGAAGAGACGACGAAGAAACGGCCGGCCCGGCCGATTCCCGACGCCTCAGTCCGATTCCGTCGACAAGGAGGTATCTGGCGGCGAGGCGACTCCCGTGGAGGTCTTCGATCTGCTCCCCAGCTCTTCTAGCAGCGGCACTACGACGGCGGGCGCGACGCCTCCGCTGCGGCCACCCGAGAGAAGAGAGCAGTTGGGGAAGGGTAGGGGAGCAGGTGAGCATGAGTGGTAGAGGGGAGAGAGAGAGGGGGCAACGTCGTGCGGCCTTGACCACCGAGAGGGGGGGGGGCCGTGGGGTGGGCATGGCGGCATGGGCGGGCGCGGCCACGGCATGGCGCCAGTGACAGCCATGGAGGCCACGGTGAGGAAAAAAAAAGAAAAAGGAAAAGGGAGAATTTTGGATACCCTCCTGGCAGATTTAAATTTAATTACAAAGAGGTCCTGCAATAGTATTTGCAGCTTAATTGGGGCCATTAAATGATTTTCATAAATTTTGTAAAAATTTGTAAAGCTTCCCCATGACATGTAGGAGCCCCACAAAATTTGGTTCCCCAAAATAAAATGCTTAGGTCCAGATTTGTTCAAGTGTTGCATTGTGGTCATTTTTGACAATTTGCATAACACATTTATTTGAAGCAATTTAGTATTTCCAAAAATAATGAAAATATTCATGGAGGCTCTCACAATAATATTGAAGCTCCCCATGATTTTAGTTTGAATTTTTGGAAGGTTTAACTTGGTTCCAAAATAGGAATTGAATTAAGCCAATTTAAATTCTCATAATTTATTTATTTGATTGGCATTAAAAAAAATATATATATATATTCTTAGAACTTCCGGGACAATTTGGAAATTCAAGAATAAGTTGGTTTGGCCATTTTGCGCAAAGCATTCAGTTTTGGAAATTTAAGGAAGGGTTTTGCTTCCTTTGTTTTAAGGTGTTGCCTTATTTAAAATTAGCAATTTAAATAATTATGCCATGATGCAATACAAAGCAAAAAGTGAAAATTTGGCCCATATTTTAGGGTACCAAATCTGGGCTGTTACAAATCTACCCCCCTTACAGGAATCTCGTCCCGAGATTCTAGAGTAGGAAGAGGGAGGAAGGAACATGGCAACTCTTAACTTCAACGATCTACTCGAACCCACGATGATCTCCCTTGTTGCATAACTTAAGATAGCAAGCATGACATGTCAAGGCGGCGGAAGGAACAGAAGATAGCTTACGGTGATGGACAAGAGGAAACTTGCCCAAAACCATAGGCCATTGAGGGAACAAGGAACGACTTGACCAAACAAAGGTCGAGCCGAGGATAGGACAACCGATCACTAAGACATCACTTCAAACCACCCGTTGGATAGACCGTAGAGATTTGGCACCGGGAGGAGAAAGGCATCTTCTGGACTCCACGATTTGATAGAGAGGGAAAACCTCATACCGAGATATTGCCACGAGATAGAGGAAACAGAAGGGTCGACCGATAGATATTTGCAACTCCGTAGTGATGTTCTCCTTGAGGTTCTAGATATTGCGCTCCGGCTTCGGAAATAGCCTTCATTCAACACTCAAGCGAAAGTCGTACTTGAGATAGAGAAAAGACCATATGGAGAAACTACCAGGGTCAATTACACATTACCCTCAGGGATAGTGGTTGAGGTTAAAGATTTGAGAGATTTCGTCAATAGGCCTTCCGGTGAGGTGAATGAGCCACAACATCGGACCACAAGCATCATTTCTGCTTGAGGTTCAGATTTGGGTAGGCGAGCGGACAATTCAGACTTAACATGTCCGAGGAAGGAGTTTGCTAGAGTTAACCGATAGGTAGATAGCTAGACTCTCAAGCTCTGAGCTACAATGTTAAGCTCCAGAACTCGATCGAGGTTGGGGAAACCATGGGGTCACGATTACTAAGAGAGAATCGAACCAGCATGTACTCCAAGCACTGAAGCACAATTGATTCCTGATTGGGAAACACCGGTAGATGATGAGATTTTGACAATTTCTTCTTACTTAGGAACGACCCGGTCAAGGGCTTGATGTGCATACATGGCTTAGTCAAAGAACCGGAGGTGACAACCTACCAGCTCAATGATGCACGTAGGCATAACTAGCTTGTGATTATTTCCGGGGAGACAAGCGAGATTCACTCGGACCCAGGGAGCCAGAAGTCACTGGTTGCGAGAGAACTTGCCTTTCAAGGAGAAGATGCGGTCTTGGGAGTTTTGAAATGAATCTAACTCGTTGACCGGAAGGATGCACCTGAACGAATGGACTTCAAAGCAATAACAATTGCTAAGAATTTCCGATTACCACAACGATATTCATCCTCAATACTCTCGAGCCCGAAAACTCGGAGGTAGATGGATAAGGAAGGGTAGGAGCATCACTTCATCAAGTACGTCATGAGACCAAGCACGACCTCTCGATACAGAAGAGTGTGACACTCCAGGGTGGAACGGAACAAAAGCTAGACAAGCTCTTACTCCGCGAATCACAAAACTTTGACCTTTTTCCGAAAAGATGGAAGAGGTACCGGAGTTTGTTTCTCCTGGCATCCCGAAGTGGAATGCCTTGACGAAGCACAAGAATAACATGCATCAGAACACCCCAATGCACGATAAAACTTGACTGTCCACTGACAGATAGAGGACGGATGACAGGTCTAGAGCAAGGAACGGGATAACAACAATCTCAAGCGATTGCAGAAACCCTTGTTAGCACTCTTCCGACAACTAGTGCCGAAAGGGTTTCATAAACGGACGTTACCGGAGGAATTACAATTATTGATGGACAACTCGCTAAGAGCAATCCCGTCATGATTCAGATGATTCCATAACAGAGAGCCTAGATAAGCTGGTGAAGAAGAAGAGCATTGTCGAGGAAACCAATTACGGCTGCAACCTCGAGTTTGAAGACCAACTTCAGTTTTTGCCAACCTGATGTAGGGTTCGACCTTTAACACCAGGATTCAACGGGAAAGATCTTGGGTTAAAGATCAGCTTCATGCACTGGGACCCACAATAGCATAATGCTCATAAGGGTGACAACCCTCATGAATCATTACACCGGAGCCCTAGCACAATCCGGGACCTTCGGTTCAAGATCTTGGGCTAAAGCAAAGGAATATCTTGACGAACCATCATACTTCCTTTCTCCATTGTTTTAGATCGGCAGATGAGTAAGGATAACTAGTAACTAAAGGTAGGAACCCAAACCCCGAGATTCCTAAAGATTTAGCAATTGCCGACAATCAGGAGAACCGTTAAAATCAAATAGAGGTAAGATGACACCGAGATCAGAGTGAATTGGATAAGGAGTAAAAGAATCCTAGGAAGGTTTTCACAACTCATTTTTAGGTTAAAATAATTTTCACGAACTAGACTCGACATCGACCAATAGAAAGGGTTTCCTACAGGCAGTCCTGCTCTGATACCAACTTGTAACGCCCCGACCCCGGAATTATACAGAGAGGCTATGTAGTCAACACAACCATCAATGTATAAAACAAAGATCGAGACTTGTGGAACAGAACTGGCACAAAGCATGACTCTACGACACAAAACATTTATATAGCAACTCATATAACGAGAAGAATACAAATATTACAAGGCAAAAGGATCACAGATCCTACAATTCAACAAGCGGAAGCGAAGTAGCGTTGTCTAATACAACAAGAAGCAAATTATGGCCTAAGAGGCCTACAGATAAACATCACCCAAGCCAGCTTGTTCCACGGTCCCAAGCTGCCACCTGGGAACCCCAGACTAGTAGTCGACGTCAACGAAGAACCCACCTAACTGCTCGGTGTCGTCCTCCTCTGAAATACAAAAAAAAACATAGAGGCAGCAAAGAGAGACTGAGTACGATGTACTCGCAAGTTTAGTAGGGCGATATAGGCCCAATGACTGACGGAGGCTCTAAAGCTGTTTATGTATTTCTTTTGCATAAAGCTAATTTTAATAAACCGAAATATAAAGTGACACATGGCATTCGTCTACTCAGAATATTTTTATAAACGGGGTAAGAGAGTAACATTTTCATCATTGGTTCTCATCGAACCCTTTTGTCACCCACAACACTCATCTCCACCAAGGCACCCCCTCGAATCACCCTCGAGGAAGTGAACCTTTAACACACGTGATTATGCAACCTTTAGCTGCCATATCAATTAGGTTGAGATTCTCTATGATCTTATCGTCTATTCCCAAGTCGTCCATAACCGTGGACACGGCTTTTCGAAAAGATTAACCCTGCAGGGGTGTACTAATTTACCCATCGGTACCGTCCGGCTCACCTAGTTGGCCCTCTTCCGGGGAAGGCCGGCGAACGGGCGCGGTTAGACCTTTACATTGCATGAGGCTTACTCAAGGACCATCAGTGTGCGGAAGGACAGGATCAGCGCTCTCAGCGCCCTGCCCCGCGGCCACATTCCTAAACACCACCATCCTCGTTCCTTTTTCCACCCACACAACTCACGCGCAAATGGAAAACTCGAACTAGAGGACCCTTGACAAGCCCCTCACAACTTATTCGGTCAAAGGGGGTTCCATATGCCCCCACCTCCGGAAGCACGCTCAGTCTTGGTTCAAGAGGTAAAGAACTCGCACCTAGGGGCTAGAGTGAGGCAAAACACCATCCCCGATGGCCACTCACCCAAGCCATCTTAGCATTTTAATTAAGCATCACATTTATCCACCACGCCCGAATCATTCCATCAACCTCAATAATTTATGGAATTAACAACGGACATAAAGCATTACTTAAGCATGGCTAAGCATAGCTAAGCATATGAATACAAACATTTTATCTTTATCTCGGCCAACACTTCAACCCTAGGTTTCATAGGTAGGGATACATGTGATTGGCTCGGGGAAGAACATGCATTCATAGGATATTCTAATATTTACCAAAAGAGACATTTGAACCGCATGCAATATTATGGTGGATAAAATAATTTGATAAAATCATAGGATGCTAGATGCCAAGAAGGTTAGGTTATCTCTTGCCTTGCTGCCCGGTAGTGAAGCACTGATCGTCGGGGTAGTTAGAGAGACCCTCGACTCCGGAATCTATCGATACCCAAAATAAAATACAAAGCACACATAAATCACACGAACACAAGATGAAATGCTCAATCACATGATGACATGTCAAGTTGATGCAAAGATATCATTATATAAATTAAAAGCACAATTTAAATGAGGAGCCAAATAATTAGTGCAATTATTTGGAACCAACCCCATATTTATCTTAATGGCCACATCCTTATCAAATATTAATTTATTAGAGAGGTGGCTCAATTATGCATGAACATGACATGAATGGATAGGTTTCGTTCTTCCGATCATTTTGGTATTTTATTTGTAATTTTCAGAGTACCGAAGAATAATTGACAAATTAATTAAATAATTGAATTTAATTCATTTGATCAAATTATAAAATACATCACATAAAAGTTTGTGATCATGACATGATAAGTGTATGGTTTGATAGCATTTGACATGTTGATCACTTTGATATCTAATTCATAATTTTTGGATAAATATTTAACGAGTTATGAAATTCCCCAAATTGTTATCATTTATGCCAATTTAGGAATTCATAATTAAACAACAAAAATTTTTAGTCAAAAGGGCAAGACAATGTTACCAAAAGATAGGAAATGTTTTTCTGAGCAATTTGGTATTTGGTTTGTCCAATTTGAACCATTTTTCAAACAGATAACAATTAATTCAAAAAGTCTTATTTTCTGAAAAAGAAAAAAAAACAATTTCCAGTCGGGCCGGCCTCCAAACCGGCCAGGCCGGACTGCAGGCCGGGGGGCAGCCCGAAGCAGCCGGCCCATGGGTCGGCCCAGGCTGGCTTGCAGGCCGGGGCACCACCCGAGCCAGCCGGCCTTTGGACCGGCCCAGGCCGGGGAAACGGCCGGGCGAACACACACGCCTGCGGTCGGTCAAGGCAACGACCGGCGCGGTGATCATGCACGGCCGACGGTGCGGGTGCTCGGTAGGGGCGCGGCGAGGGTGCGAGGAAGTGAACGGAGGAAGAGGGGAGAGGGAACACGGGGCGAGGAGCTCACCCTTGGCGTGCACTCGAGCTCGGCGGAGACGGGGGAGGGCGGAGGCGACGAGTGTGTGCGGGCTTGCGGCGGCCGGCGCGAGGGGAGTGCGGCGCAGCACGCCCAGGTGAGGGCGTCCCGGCTCGCTGCCCTCGTCGGGGAGGCCGAGGGCGTCGACGCGGAGCCGACGGTGGCATCATTTTGCTTCAGAACGGCCGGGATCGAAGGCAAACGTGATCGACGGTCGTCGGTCGGAGCGGGAAGAGACGACGAAGAAACGGCCGGCCCGGCCGATTCCCGACGCCTCAGTCCGATTCCGTCGACAAGGAGGTATCTGGCGGCGAGGCGACTCCCGTGGAGGTCTTCGATCTGCTCCCCAGCTCTTCTAGCAGCGGCACTACGACGGCGGGCGCGACGCCTCCGCTGCGGCCACCCGAGAGAAGAGAGCAGTTGGGGAAGGGTAGGGGAGCAGGTGAGCATGAGTGGTAGAGGGGAGAGAGAGAGGGGGCAACGTCGTGCGGCCTTGACCACCGAGAGGGGGGGGGGGGGGGGCGTGGGGTGGGCACGGCGGCATGGGCGGGCGCGGCCACGGCATGGCGCCAGTGACAGCCATGGAGGCCACGGTGAGGAAAAAAAAAGAAAAAGGAAAAGGGAGAATTTTGGATACCCTCCTGGCAGATTTAAATTTAATTACAAAGAGGTCCTGCAATAGTATTTGCAGCTTAATTGGGGCCATTAAATGATTTTCATAAATTTTGTAAAAATTTGTAAAGCTTCCCCATGACATGTAGGAGCCCCACAAAATTTGGTTCCCCAAAATAAAATGCTTAGGTCCAGATTTGTTCAAGTGTTGCATTGTGGTCATTTTTGACAATTTGCATAACACATTTATTTGAAGCAATTTAGTATTTCCAAAAATAATGAAAATATTCATGGAGGCTCTCACAATAATATTGAAGCTCCCCATGATTTTAGTTTGAATTTTTGGAAGGTTTAACTTGGTTCCAAAAATAGGAATTGAATTAAGCCAAGTTAAATTCTCATAATTTATTTATTTGATTGGCATTAAAAAAAAATATATATATATATATTCTTAGAACTTCCGGGACAATTTGGAAATTCAAGAATAAGTTGGTTTGGCCATTTTGGGCAAAGCATTTAGTTTTGGAAATTTAAGGAAGGGTTTTGCTTCCTTTGTTTTAAGGTGTTGCCTTATTTAAAATTAGCAATTTAAATAATTATGCCATGATGCAATACAAAGCAAAAAGTGAAAATTTGGCCCATATTTTAGGGTACCAAATCTGGGCTGTTACAGGGGGCCGATGACGAAATTCGGCAAGTTGATCTTATCGACGTCGGTCGAATTCTTGACATAGAAAAAGGAGCGCTGCCATTTCCGGCATGACTCCAAGCCGTTGATCCGGGGGAAGATTGAGCCGCGCCGAGGTGTGACCGTGGCGGCCCCACACTGGGTCATCATCTTGGGAGCTGTCGGGTCGGCAGGATTCGGAATGACCTGCTTCCGGAAGGAGAAGTACTTGGACCACGCGCGGACGCTGGCCTTGAGACCGAGATAGCCCTCGGTGAAGGAGACGAAAGAGGATAAGGTGGTGATGGCGTTTGCGGGTAAGTGATGTGGTTGGAGACCGAAACTATCGAGGAAGTTTCGGAAGAACACGCTGGCGGGCAATCCGAATCCCCGCTCGAAGTGCGCGACGAAGACGACACGTTCGCCTTCCTTGAGACTCGGCGTTGTCTCGGTGCCGGGCATTCGGCACTCTACTCCGGGCGGAATCCGCCGAGTCCGGACTAGCCAATCTAACTCGGCTCTTCCGACATCGGAACCTTCCCAGGAGGCCCGAGTGGATCCCTCCACTGTGGTTTCTTCAACCGAGTCGATCACCTCGAGGGCGGCGTCGTCCGACATCTTGATAAGAGGTTACCGAGATCTGCAAAGAAAGGTTCACCGGCGGTGAGCAAGATGTGCCATAGTGAAAACAGAAAGAAAAGGGGAAGAAAATATGCGAAGCGGCGAACAAGTTCTAGATCTAGAAGAGAAGCGAAGAGGAAGGAAAGTGATGCTACGGCGGCTAAGACACCGGCGGCACGCCGCAACCGCGGCCGTGGGATCACCGGCGGCGCGCATTGCGGCGCGGCGGTGAAGAAACATGATGAACTAAAAAGAATAGGGCGAAGAAATAGAAGAAGAAGAAAAACTTACCGCTGCGATGTGCTTCTGCGGCGGCGGCGAGGGATGCAACCGCAGCGTCCTGCGCGTCGTCCGGCGGCGGCTCGTCGGCGTGCGTGAATCCGTGCGGCGGCGGCAAGCTCCGGGCTCTGCGTGCACTGGAGAGCAAGGAGAACGAGGAGGCAAGGAAAAGAAGAAGTGAATGCGGAGGGGGGTAAAGAGGTGCCCCCCCCCCCCCTATTTATTTACAGCGGAGGAGATCGTGGGCGCGCGATTTGCTACGCACGATCCCGTAACGGACGGGGATTTACCGCCCCACGATCTCCACCACGATTTCTTCTGCGGCTTAACTGCCGCACGATCTGCCCCACGATGGGCCACAGGAGGCCAATGGTCCAAGGGTGATACACGCGATCGGGCGAGACCCGAGGCGACGCACGACGGAGTGGTCAAAGGCGCACTCAAGTGCTTACGTGTGCACAGTGGCCAAGGCGACCGACGTCCCACAGGTGGCACGCATGCCTGTGGCACGTCCATCCGCGCACAGAGATCAAGGCGTCACGCAGAGATGCTCTGCCACGTAGTGAACCGACGACTCGGGAGAGCCATGGGATGTTTCCCGTAAGTCGGAACGATCCGACATAAAATGAGATATCAAGTGAGGATGCAAGGAGTTTTCCGACATATGAATTTCGCCGGCACGTGTTATGTCGGAGATCAACTAAGGATACTGGTTTTTCGGGTAAACCTGCCGTGGCCCTCCATCCGAGGCTGCAGGACCGCGCCAGCTTCGGGGACTAATGTCGGGGGGCAACCCCCGAATAGGGGCAAGGCGCCAACATAAAGGGTTGACTCGGAGTTGACCGGATCACCGAAACCGACATAAATGTACCGGCTTACTCGGAGCTGACCGGGTCAAGACTAACCGACATATTGGTATGTCGGATCATGCGAGTTATGTGTCGGGTCTTCCTTTGTTCTTCTTGTATGCAGGGAAGGACAAACCGAGTCAAGAGTATGGAGCATGCCTATGCCGGGTAAAGATTATCCCGGGCAAGGGACAGACTTCCTTGAGACACGGAGTGAAACAAGGGCGGCGGCGTGCTGCAAGTGGACGGCGTGCCTCTGACCCGGGCGGCGCGGCACAGTGGCGCTAGGGCTAGGCGTGGGCGTGCTGTTGGATGCAGAGGGGACCGTGGCGACCGGCGCTGCCACGGTCTGGGCGTGGAGCATCGGCGCCCGTGTCGGCCGGAGACCAAGCGATATGGCGTCAGTAGCAATGTTTTGCACTGTAACCCTGGGTTTCCCTATATAAGGAGTACCAGGGGTACCTCTTAAGGGGACGGGCGACACTTCATTCAGGCCTAGACGCTGAGCAAATACGTCTTTGAGAGCTAGAGGAGAGCCAGAGAGTTGTTCTGTGACTCGGCTGAGGCTTAGATCTTACAGTTCTTCGCATACAGCTCGAGGAGCAAGCTTGTAACCAGTTGTAATCCACTTATAAATCAAGTAGACAGGCAGGAGTAGGGGTGTTATCTCCTCACGAGAGCCCCGAACCTGGGTAAAACCGTGTGTGTGTGTGTGAGTTGTGTTCTTTGTGTGCGTGTTTGTGTGCGCAAGCCCTCCCCGGGTGCCTCCAGCGTCCATCAGCCCCACATCTTAAGCCATCCTATGGCATCTGCCGTGACACCACCACGACAGTCTCTAACCACAGCAGTGGATGTGTGGATGGAGAAGAGTGCTGGCGACGACGACCTCCGTCCTCGGCGACCGCCGCCGATGCCGCGAGAAAGAGAGGGCTCCGGGAGGAGAGCCTCGGGGAAAGAGGAGAGACTCCGGTGTTGTGGCGGTGTGGGCTGTGTGTCCAGTCGGTAGGTGAGCCGGAGAAGCAGCGTCAGAATAGGGATGGGAGAGGAGAGCGAGAGGCCAGATGCATGCCGACATGCCGGAGCGGTGCCGCAAGACGACGACCGCCGTAGTCCCGCCTAGGGTTAGGGCTAGGAACCGCCGCCGCCGCCGCACGTTGGAGGAATTAGGCATGGAGCCCTCCCCGTGCCGAGCTGAGGAGATCCGACGCAGATCCGTTCCGGGAGAAGTACAACTCCTCCGCGCTGCACCTTGATGAGGGACTCGTCATGCACCGAACGCCGGATCCGCATGCCCGAGTTGGGGGTTGGTGTGGGACGCGGTTGTTAGCGAGGCTGGGGAGAGAGTCACGCAGAGAATCACGGGATGGGAGAAAATCGGGCGTGCGGGGTGTGGGACGAAGGACGACGACGGAAACTCTCGGAGGGCGGGGTGAGTGGACGAAACGGAATGACGTACGGCAGAATAAGGAACAAAATGTTCTTTTTAGATAGGAGAGATAAAATTAATGTAAATGTTGTCGGTTATTTCAGCAGTATAAATACATCGTAAAGTGAAATTCCGCCTAGTAACAAAGGAGACGGGTACGCTTTTTTATTCGCCGTGTATAAATATTTGGGTCTGCCTAGGTCTCAGCTAACTGAGAAATTCTTACGTCTCAGTCGACCGATCCAGCCAATCGGATCTCTCATCTCGTGCTGTCATCCCACCTCCCGATTCCTTTGTGATTGTGTCTTGTACGTGTTTCTTTGTCCTGGCCCATTTTCGTTTGGGCTTTCATAGTGGACTACCAGTAGTTGGGCTTTGTGATGTGGCCTATTCTTTTTATATCCTGCTAGATCCGATCAGCACCAACATATATGGATGACAGATTTTCCTCAAAAAAAAAAAATATATATATATATATATATATATATATATATATATATATATATATATATATATATATATATATATATGGATGACAGATCGAAAGATCATGGTATTTGTAACTTTCGTTCCTCACCTCCCCTTCACTTGTTTCCTTTTCAGTACTACGTATCAGTTCCTTGTATAAATTTGTGTATGAACCAAAACCCAAAACTAATGAGAAATTAACATAGCAAACTGGGTATGTGTTATAATGACAAGAATTGAAAGAACAAATGTACATGTATATACTTCTGATGGTGTATTTCTCTGGGATAATTCACATGTGATTGTCTAATGTCTATACACAAGAATATTTCAGATAGCATAAAATTCAGAAAAAACATGCAAAACTGAAAATAACCTATTTTCATAAATACTAGCTTTCATATGAATTGCACAAAATGGTTTGAAATAAAAGAATATTCGTAAAAGCAAAACAAAGACGCAATACATAGAAGTAAAATTGGTCTAGCTGCGCATTTCTTTTCTAAATGTGCAACTCAATTTTTATAAGATAAGATCAATTTGTTTGAAATGGAAAATATGTCAAAAATGAAAACTGGCACTAGAAAATGGTCGAGTTGCACATTTCTCTAGAAAAAGCGTAACTCGTTTTCAAAAGACTCACTTCAAATCAAAGTGTAAAACATGGTTCAAACTATCCAAAAAGCAAACAATAATGACAATATATGTAACTAAAAATGGTCTAGTTGTGCATTTCTTTATGGAAAGTGCAACTAATTTTCGATGGGATAAGATCAATTGGTTCGAAATGAAAGGCATGCAAAATAAATAAACAAGAACAATATATGATAATAGAAAATGGCCGAGTTGCACATTTCTCTAGGAAATGTGCAACTCATTTTCAAAAGACTCGTATTCAAATGAAGATGTGTAAAAAAAGGTTTGAAATCAAATAGAGAAAAGTGCAACTCGTATGAAAACCTGTAGCCAGTTGCACATATCTATAGAAAAGTGCAACTCGTATGAAAACCGATAGCCAGCTGCACATTTCAAGAGAAAAGTGCAACATTATAAAAATCGGTAGCCAGCTGCACATTTCAAGAGAAAAGTGCAACTTGTATGAAAATCGATAGCCAGTTGCACATTTCTAGCGAAAAAGGGCAACTCGTATGAAAACAATAGCCAATTGCACATTTCTAGAAAAAGTGCAACTTGTGTGAAAACCGGTAGCCAATTGCACATATATAGAAAAAAATGCAACTCGTATGAAAACCGATAGCCAGTTGCATATTTCAAGAGAAATGTGCAACTCGTATGAAAATCAGTAGCCAGTTGCACATTTCTAGGGAAAAAGTGCAACTCGTATGAAAACAAGTAGCCAGTTGCACATATCTAGAGAAAAGTGCAACTCGCATGAAAACCGGTAGCGAGTTGCATATTTCAACAGAAAAGTGCAACTCGTATGAAAATCAGTAGCCAGTTGCACATTTCTAGAGAAAAAGTGCAACTCGTATGAAAACAAGTAGCCAGTTGCACATATCTAGAGAAAAGTGCAACTCGTATGAAAACCGGTAGCGAGTTGCATATTTCAACAGAAAAGTGCAACTCGTATGAAAATCAGTAGCCAGCTGCACATTTCTAGAGAAAAGTGCAACTCGCATGAAAACAAGTAGCCAATTGCACATATCTAAAGAAAAGTGCAACTCGTATGAAAATCAGTACCCAGTTGCACATTTCTAGAGAAAAAGTGGAACTCGTATAAAAACAAGTAGCCAGTTGCACATATATAGAGACAAATGCAACTCATATGAAAACCGGTAGCCAGTTGCACATATCTAGAGAAAAGTGCAACTTGTATGAAAACCGGTAACTAGTTGCACATTTCTTTAGAACTCGTATCGAAACTAGGTTCCTACTTGCATATTTCTTGAAAAATGGCAATTATTTTTGCGACAAATATCAGTGTTACTTGCATGTTTATTGAGACAATGTAACTGGTATAAAAAACGGGTAGGGGTTGCACATTTCTAAAGAAAATTGGGTCTTATGTGCGCCTTTCTTAAGAGTGCAAATCGTACTGGAAATCGTCTCGACTTACACATTTCTTAAGAAAGTTCAACTCGCGTCAAAACCTGGTTCTTGTTAGAATAGTGAGACTCGTTTAAAAAATTGTTGTTAATTACATGTTTCTCGAGAAAAGTGCAACTCGTGTTGGAAACTTGTTGGGGTTGCACATTTCTGAATAAAAGTGCAACTCGTTTCAAAAATTAGTTGCTAGTTGCAAGTTTTCGACGAAAGTACAACTCGTAAATAATGAGACGAATAAATTAAAAATAAATATACAACACTAGTCGCTCTTTTTCTTTTTTCTCGACAAGTTGGTTACACACTTCTTAAAATGCAACTAATAAGAAAATAAAAAGAAATAGTAAAACTCAAAAAGAATAATGAGGAAAAAAGAAAAAATAAAGAAAAAAACCAAAAAAAGACACAATGAAGCCGACATCCTGCCAATTTTTTGTTTAAAAATAAAATCTTGCTTAGTTGCACAAAAAAAAAATAGGATGCAAAAATCTACATAAATAAGCACAAAAGGCATAGAAAATGCAAACAAACAAAATGGTTGCCCAAGATGCTACGGACGAAAAATGGTGCGAAGTATTTATGTTTATCTAGTTGAAGGATTGCTACAGGTCATGAAAAACATAATGGGAAGGTGGCTCAACGTACTATGCTAGTGGGTATAGGTCGTGAGGTCGAACCTATTGACACTGTGACACTATCTCTCATTCTCTCTTCAGTCCTCTATGATACTGTGATGGTCTCGCTTCTTTTTTCCTCAGCCACAAGAGTCCACACAAGAAAAGAAACAGAAAATCACAAAAAGGAAAAGGAACTTGTCATGGAAAGCCCACTCAATTCGCCTCGTCGCTGCTAGAAATCCCAAAAGTACTACCGCTGCGCCGACGTTTTCCGACAGATTTCCAGCACACACCGCGAACCATCGGACGGTGACTGTAGTTGACTGAGACTTAACAAGAAATCAGGCACCTGACAATTAGCAAAACCGTAAATATTTTTGTTCCGGAATTGACAGGATAATTTCCATGACACTAGGTACAAACTAAAAGAAAACCCAATTACTTATTCTCGCAGCTGCGCCCGATAGACATCGCGAGCGCACCCACCTGAAAGGAAAGAAGCTTTCCTCCCGACCCCCGTACGCACCCTGTCGCTTCCCACCGGGCACCCCCCTATACGGCTATACCCACGGCTGCTCCTACCCAAACCACGCGCCACCTCTGGTCGTAGACGGGACGGATCCACGCGCCGCCCGGAGTCCACCTGCCGCCGTCCTGGAGTCTTGCATGTACTTCTTCCCGGAACGGCGACCCAGGCGCGCACCCCCGCCTCCACTGCTTCCCGGCGCGGCGAATTCAGCCGGCGAACTAGGTGCGCCGCGTTCCCGCCAACACTGCCTCCTCCGGCTCCTTCCTCCTCCCTCACGGGTGGCCATCTCCTACCGGCGGATCGAGAACAACAAAGACTCGTCATCCTCTACAGCTTCTGTACGTTTGGGGAAGACAACCATATGAATGACTTTCGTACAGGCTGCAGGTGGGCCTTAGTGGGCTGGGACGTGAGGAGGAGAGAGGAAAAGAGGGAATTGACATGGATTGGGCCCAAAATGTGTTTATTTTTATAGAGTACTTGTTAACTTTTTGTCAGTTTTTGCCTAACAACACATAGTAGAGTTGCTCATATGACAATTTTGTTGCCTAAAATAAGTTAATAAAAGTAAGTGTGAAAGTTGAATGATGTTTTTGTAAAGCTGCCTAGTACTGTTGTTTCGTAGCACATCATAGTTGCTTCATTGAGCATATGAATTGCCTACTTTAAAGAAAGTTGTCCACCGATATTATGAAGTTTACTTCTGATGTTGGGAATCTAGCTCCTTCATCGCTCTCCAAAGTTGTTTCATTGCGCATCAGAGTTGCTTACCGGTGTGGTGACAGTTGCCTAGCGTTGTTGTCAGAGTTGCTTACTGTTGTTGTGAGAGTTGCCTAACGATGTTGTGAGAGTTGCCTACCGCTGTGTGAGAGTTGCCTAGGGATGATGTGAGAGTTCCCTAGCAATGTTGTGAGAGTTGCCTAGGGATGATGTGAGAGTTGCCTAGCAATGTTGTGAGAGTTGCCTATTGATCTTGTGAGAGTTGCCTAGGAATGGTGTGAGAGTTGCCTACCGTTGTGGTGAGAGTGCCTAGCGATGTTGTGAGAGTTGCCTAGGGATGTTGTGAGAGTTGCCTACCGTTGTGGTGAGAGTTGCCTAGCGATCTTGTGAGTTTCCTACCGGTGTTGTGAGAGTTGCCTAGGGATGTTGTGAGAGTTGCCTACTGCTTTTGTCAGAGTTCCCTAGGGATTTTGTGAGAGTTGCCTACCATTGTGATGATAGTTGCCTACTGATGTTGTGAGAGTTGCCTAGGGATGTTGTGAGAGTTGCCTACCATTGTGATGATAGTTGCCTAGCGATGTTGTGAGAATTGCCTACCACTGTTGTGAGGGTTGCCTAGGGACGTAGTGAGAGTTGCCTACCACTATCGTAAGAGTTGCGCCTACCGCTATTGTGAGAGTTGCCTAGCGATATTGTGGGAGTTGCCTACCGCTGTTGCAAGAGTTGCCTACCGCTGTTCTGAGAGTTGCCTAGCGATAATATGAGAGTTACCTACCATTGTTATGAGAGTTGCCCACTGTAATGGCGAGAGTTGTCTACCGTTATGTTGTGAGAGTTGTCTACCATAGTTATGACTTTGCTTTTAATTACCTACAACTGTGAGAGTTTCTGACCAACTTCTCAAAGTTACTTCATCGCGCATCAAAGTTATCTATGTTTATATAGTAGATGTTCAAATCTATTAATTTGTTTCGTAACATCTTAGAATAGTAGCTGCTAGGCTGATGGATGCGTTGCTAGTTAGCATTGCATCTGTTGCATGTAAAGCTGAGGAGCGGCGACACTGTTGTTTTCTCCTGCTTACGTGCATGCGGGGGAACTAGGAGAACGTGATCACATGGGCAGCAGCGGTGTGAGGCCTTGGCAGGCCCCACGTAGAGGCGCACATGTTCTGACCAAGCAGGGGGAAGTGACGCAGCGTGGCTCGGCAGGGGCATGTAGTAACACGAGCTTCTATTTTTCGCGTGCGCTCGAAACGCCCATCCAGCGCCGCTGCGCTCTCTAGACGTGTCCGAAAGAAAAACGTTCATGATACTCCAATAGTCAACAATATATTCCATAGACACTGACACTGTCACAAACTCCCAAGAATCTCAAAGGGGGCAATGAACATGGAAAGCATACACCGATACAGTCGTGCTCATCCATCGAGAGCTAGCTGAACGTAGATGCATGCACACCGGCGCGCCACACGTGCGTAACATCCGTGGCCGTAGCTTTTATTCCGTAAACACATATGTAGTGTAGGCATATATGCGTGTCAGCATCCACGAGTGATCGATCAGTTGACCTTGGAGCAGTCGACGGAGGCGCTGATGTCGCCGTAGGGGACGGTGACGCCGCACTTGGACGGGATGTTGGCGGTGTTGCCGTTGTTGAGCCCGCTCATGCGGCCGGCGGCCATCTTGAGGCAGTTGCACGCGGCGCGCCTTTCGGCGGTGGTCTTGGTGGCAGCCGAGAGGCTCTTGACCCCGCTGCAGCAGGCCGCGGACGGGGCGGCGGCGAGGCCTCGCGCGTAGACGATGCAGGAGCTGAGGGCGGCGTTCACCTGGCCACAGGAGATGGCCGCGTCGGCGGTGGGTGGCGCCGCAGCGAGGAGCATCGCTGCCACCAGCGTGACCAGCAGGAGCTGATGAGCAGCTGCACCGCGTGTCATCTCCTGAGCTCTCGAGCTAATTGGCAATGGTGGAATTGGTAGATTGTGGTGACTGGTGATGAGGAGGATACGGGGGAATGTAGGAGCTTATATAGGCTAGGTGGTGGAGTGATTCATTATAGGCACCCGAACAGACGACTGTATGGTTGAGTGGACTGATGATGGTCTTTGTTTTAGGCGGGTGATAATTAAGCAATAAGCACCGGTGGGGAGAGGGGATACACAAACACAACACAACACAACCGTCCAACCCTTTGCAACATGGATGTGTAAGTTTGGCAATGGTTAGGGTACAGATAGGGTAGAGAAATATCATAACCATACCAATATAGTCTATGTGTACAAAGTTCTACTCATACCTTTATCCGCGTCGATAAAAGTATACCCATACCTGCGGGTACCCGTACCCATTGGATACCCATTGGGTAGATCAGATGATACACAAATTGTTCACACACTAGTGCAAAAAGGGCCTTTTGTCCCGGGCCCAGAGGGCCTTTAGTCCCGGTTGCGCAACCGGGACTAAAGGCCCACCCCTTTAATCCCGGTTGTGTTACGAACCGGGACTAAAGGGCCATCATGTGGCCGCTGTCGAGTGCCCGGGTAGGAGACCCTTTAGTCCCGACGAAATGTCTGCACGCTGGGTTTTTTTTTTGAGGTTTTGCATGTTGGGTTTTAGGTTTCGGGGTTTATTTAGTGTTTTTCTTTTCAATTTGTATTTACCATTCAATTCTTTTTCATTTAGTGTTTTCCTTTTTATTTTATGTTTTGCATTCAATTCGACGGTACTACATACAATAATGAAGGAACCATTACACAACATCGTCATGAATATAGAGATCGAAGTGACCTCTTTCTTCGTCCTTGGTCGAACATATTACATATATAGTACCATATATACAATACAATATCTCTTACGATCCCTAGTATCTAACTACCAATTAGGGATGATATTCTCTATCATTAGATATGACATGTTTAAGTAAGAATTCCGCCAACTCCTCTTGAATTGCTCGCACGCGTTCCTTTGGTAGGAGCCCGTCCCGCATCCGTTCGATCTAATTTAAAGAAGGGGGTCAATATATATGAATGAATCTCAACACAATTGATGGTAATAAAATAATATTGTGAATATTTTTTACGTACTCGAAGTTGTTCTAACATTCTGCCTGTCTCACAGGTCGTCTGGCGAATGAACACGCAGACGTAGTACACACATAAATTATTCCCGGATCCCTACCTCGGGCACTTTACGAGAACAAAGTTCAACCAAAATAATAATCAAGCATGATAATGGTATTGAAACTAGAATCAAACATATGCGTGGGTCTAGCTAGTAGTACTTACACTTAGTTCTTTAAATGTAAGCTTCTCTTTCCAATCACCCTGAGCCCTCTTGGTGAACCGTTTCCAAGCCCTGCCAGACTAAGAAAATGAATAAAGTGTTGGGAATATGCCCTAGAGGCAATAATAAAATGGTTTATTAAGCATATTCACGTTTATGATAATAGTTTATTATCCATGCTATAATTATATTAAATGGAAACATAATACATGTGTGGAATATAAACACCCGGAGTCCCTAGTAAGCCTCTACAGGACTAGTTCGTTGATCAAGAGATAGTTAGAGTTTCCTAACTATGGACTTGTTATAGTCACTTGATAACGGAGTCATATCATTAGGAGTAATGGTGTGATGGACATGACCCAAATAAAGAGTTGCAATTAATCGTGTCACAAAAGTTTTGTTGTCAACACTTTTAATATGCCAAATATAGTTTCCTTAGACCATGAGATTATATCACTCCCGTTCACTGGAGGAATGCTTTGTAGACATCAAACGTCACTTCGTAACTGGGTGATTATAAAGGTGGCTTTCAGGTATCTCCGATGGTGGGTTGTTGGGTGATATGAATCGAGAGTGGGATTTGTCCCTCCATGTGACGGAGAAGATATCTCCAGGCCTTCTCGGTAATATAGCATCAAAAGTCTGCAGACATGTGATTAGGTTGTAATCACCGGGATCCTATATTATGGACGAGTAAAGAGAACTTGCCGGTAACGAGATTAAACTAGACATGGGGATGTCAACGATTATATCTCGGGCAAGTAAAATATCGTGAGACAAAGGGAATCGTATATGAGATTAATTGAATCTCCGGCATCGTGGTTCAATCGAGAAAAGGTTTTCGTTGAGTGTATAGGAACTAATATGGGCATCCCGGTCCCGCTATTAATTATTGATATGATAATGTCTATGCATTCTCGAACCCGTAGGGTCACACACTTAACGTTCCGATGAAATTAGGTTTTGCGATGAATTGAATGATGAAACGAACGAATGATGATTCGGAGTCTCGGATAGGATCCCGGACGTCACGAGAGGTTCTGGAGGAGTCCGGAGAATAAGATTCATATATGGAAAGTGGTTTCCGGAGGTTTCGGAAAAGTTCCGGGAAATTTTGTAGGGTACCGGAAAGGTTCCGGAAGTTTCTAGAAGTATCTAGATGGGGCCCACATGGACCAAAGGGGTGCAGCCACCACATGGTGTGCCGCACCACCTAAGGCCCACATGGGCTGGTGCGGCATAGGAAGGGAGGGATCCCACTCCTAGTTGGACTAGGAGTTGGGCCCTTCACCCTTAAGGAAAGGGGCCCAAGGAGGAGTCCTAGATGGACTCCAACTTGGGGGGCAAGGAAGGGGGCCGGCCGGCCCCTACCCAAACCCTAGCCGGCCACCTATAAATAGGGGGGGGGGGAAGGAGGGGTGCGGCACACCCTTGAGGCTGCCGCCCCACACACCCTAGCCGCACCACCCCTCCACCCCTAAACCCTAGCCGCGCCACCCCTTACCCTGAAGGGCTGCCGCCGCCTCTCCTCCATCTAGAGCTGCCGCACCACCTCTCCCCGAAGGGCTGCTGCGCCACCTCCTCCTCTCCCTCTCCTCTTGCTTGGCTTGGCGAAGCCCTGCTCGCGGAGATCGTCATCATCACCGGCACTACCGTCGTGCTGCTGAGATCATCAAGGCCACGTCCTCTCGCTTGCGGGATCAAGGATTTGACGTTTTCATCGAGCCGTACGTGTGGACACCGCGGAGGTGCTGCCCGTTGCTGCACTTCACCGGATTGGATCTCGAGGATAATACATCTCCTCGCGACTAGACGAGTCTAGTTGCGGGGATCGACTAGCCAACCCCTGCACCGACAAAACGCGTTTGTTGATCTTCAAGGGTAAGAGATTGGATCTCACCTTCGCTATCCTCATCTCGTAGATCTAGATCCTTGGGGTTTATTCCGCTTGCCGCGTAGGAAATTTTTTTGTTTTCCATGCTGCGACCCCATCAGTGGTATCAGAGCCTAGATCTATTCGTAGATGTTGGTGCGATTAGAACACAAGGAGTTGTGGGCGTTGATATTTTAGGTTGCTACCTTCTCGCGTGCACTTTGCATCTTTGCGGTATTGTGAGATTGAAGAGGCCCGGACCAACCTTACTCATCCACGCACGAGAGACCGGTTCCACGACTGACATGCAACTTGTTTTGCATAAGTGGCTGGCGCGTGTCTGTTTCTCTTGCTTTAGTGAGGATGCAATTTTCAATGGAAGGCCTTTCAAAAGGATGAGTAAATAAGCAACTATTATATCACCGTTGTGGTTTTGCGTAGATTAGAACGGTTCTATCTCGTTGACCCAAGCCACGTAAAAATTTGCATAAACAAAGTAGAAGGCGTCTAACTTGTTTTTGCAGAGGGGGTCAAGTGATGTGATATGGCCAATGTGATTTGTGATAATGTATGCAATGATCATGTTTGTAATATTTCGCGACTTGCATGTCGACGAGTACGGCAACCGGCAGGAGCCATATGGTTGTCTATTATTTTATGTGACCTGCGTGTCAATGAATCACCATGTAATTACTTTACTTTATTGCTAAGAGTAGCATTAGTTGTAGTTGCAATAGTTGGTGGACAACCATTGTGATATTGATGAACGGCCTTACCAAGTTATCCTTAACGGCCTTACCATGGTGATATTTTTTTGTGTCCTTAACGGCCTTAGCAAGTTATCCTCTGTTTCCTTGGCTTTATTTATTAGATTATATTGATGAACGACATATGGATCAATGAACCCAGGGTCATAGATTCGTCCTTGTTTGCATTAGAGAATCTTCAATCTGCATAATAGAGTGAGGATAATTATACATGCAATGAACGAGCTGAGCTAGAGACTTAATTACAGTAAAAATATTTACAACAATAGGCACTAACGATAGATTTGTTGATGGCGTCTTGATTGAATAACTGAAATAATTCTTCAAATTCAATGTGTATCTCGTCATTTCCACGCAAGTAATGCTCATCTTTAATTCCCAAAATGATCCAGTTTGTCCCTTTCTTTGTTTCTTCCATGTACCACTGATGCATTCTTCGCATTTTTGTTGATAGCTTCGGGACCTCCTCAGGTCTGTGTAACAGCCCCAGTTTGGTACTGTAAAATTTGAAATAAATTTTCACTTTTGCATTGACATCTTGCATCATGGCATACATTCTAAATTGCTAAGTTTAATAAAGCAACAATTGGAAAACATTTAAAAAGGAAGCAAAACCCTTCCCAAATTTCCAAACCCAATGCATTGCTCAAATTGGCAAAACAAATTATTCTTGAGTTTCCAATTTGTCCAGGAAGTTCCAAGAATACATTTTATAAATATTTGTTAAAGGCAAATTCTTGCCAAGCAAAGGAATAAAATTGAGAATTCAAAATTGGTTCAAATCATTTTCTAATTTGAAACCAAGTTCAACTTTTCAAAAATTCAAAAGAAAAATATGGGGATCTTCATTATTTTATTGGGATCCTCCATAAATATTTTTAGAATTTTATAAAATGTTTAAGTGCCTCAATTAAATCCCTAAAAGCTGCTGGTCTTAAAGGAAAATAGAAAAGGAAGAAAAAGTCAAGCAGGGGGTTATGCGCAAAATCGCCAATGTCTTCTTCCTGTAACTCGTCGCTGTAGCGACCGAGCTCGTCGCCCACGTCCGCACCGAACCAGCACTGGCGCCATGCCGCCGTGCTCCCCCTCCGTGGATAAGGGCACCACGACGCCCACCTGCCCTCTCTCACCTGCTCCCCTACTCCCTCTCTCTCCCCTTCGCTTTCTCCTCCACGGCCATGATCTAGCCCGAGCTCGACGTCGCGTCGCCGCTGCTAGAGAAACCGTGGAGAAGATCGAAGACCACCAAACGCTCTGCCTCGTCGCCCTCGTCATCCTTGTCCAACCGGAATCGACGCCGCCATCCATTTCTTCTCCGCCTCTGGCCGCCGCCGTTTGAGCATGGCATCGCCACCGTCATGCCTCCCCGGACCACGCCGTCCATGCCTTCACATTGCTGGTGAGCTCCGGGTTCGAATGGACCTCTCCTTTGCCTCCCTCTTGCTCCGTACCGTGCTCACGCCGTAGACCACCACGGGCCGCTGCTAAAGCTCGCCGCCGGCCATGCTCCGGTGACCCATTTTGGGCGGCGCCGCCACCGTTCGGACACGCATCGATGCCCCACCGTTCGGTCGCCCTCATTGAGGCGCGTCCGATGCACCCATCCGCGCCGTCCCGCGCGTTTGCAATCAAGAGAATCGAGCTCAACAGTGCTGCGCCGGTCGTGGCCTCGGCTCGGTCAAACCGTTTCGTTGGTAGTACCGATGTATAGCCGGAAGTACCGATCTAAGTTGTTTCGGTACTGGATACCTTCTGTTAATTTCCGGAAGTGGCTCGGAAGTTGCTCCGGAAGTACCGACGTATCATGTACCAAGATCTTCGCCGTCAATTCTGGTGGTCTTGCATGAAGCGAGAGATTGCCGAGTATGTTGCTGAATGTGACACCTATCGCCGTATGAAGGCCGAACATCAAAGGCCAGCGGGTACTCTTCGCCCCATAGCTATTCCCGAGTGGAAATGGGATGAAGTGGGGATGGACTTCATTACTGGCTTCCCAAGGTCACAAAAGGGTAATAATGCCATTTGGGTAGTTATTGATCGTCTGTCCAAGGTCGCTCACTTCCTTCCGGTTCGTGACGATATTCGAGCAAGCCAACTTGCTGATTTGTACGTTGCCCGGATTGTTCCTTTGCATGGGGTTCCACTGAGGATCATCTCAGACCGTGGAAGTCTATTTGTGTCCAAATTCTGGCAGAGCTTCCAAACTGCTATGGGAACCCGTCTCAATTTCAGTACAACTTACCATCCCCAGACTGATGGACAAACTGAAAGGGTAAACCAAGTCCTAGAAGACATGCTCCGGGCATGTGTAATCTCTTTCGGTAAAGGTTGGGAAAAGTACCTTCCGTTCACGGAATTCTCCTATAACAACAGTTACCTGGCTAGTCTGTGCATGGCCCCATTCGAGGTTCTCTATGGAAGAAAATGTCAGACTCCTCTAAACTGGTCCGAAAACGGAGAGAGGCCACTCTTCGGTCCTGATGTGATCAACGAGGCTGAAGAGAAAGTCCGTATCATTCAAGAGAATCTCAAGATTGCTCAGTCCAGGCAGAAGAGCTACTATGATAAGCATCATCAGAAGGTTCACTATGAAATCGGTGACAAAGCCTATCTTCGAGTCTCTCCCCTCCGAGGCGTTCGTCATTTCGGGATCAAGGGAAAATTGGCATCTCGCTTTGTTGGTCCATTCACTATCCTAGCTAAGCGAGGTGATCTCTCCTACTAGTTGGAGCTCCCAGAGAAATTTCTGGATGTGCATGATGTGTTTCATGTCTCTCAACTCCGTCGTTGCTTCAAAGATCCTATTCGTGGGGTTGATCATGAAGTGTTGGACATCCAGGAGGATCTGACTTACCATGAGCATCCTGTTTGCCTCTTGGATGAAGCGGAAAGGAAGACTCGTAACCAGACCATCAAGTTCCTCAAGATCCAGTGGTCTACCCATTCTAAAGAAGAAGCAATCTGGGAACGTAAAACTAGTCTTCGTCAGGAATATCCCGACTTCTTCACTCAAGCCTAGAATCTCGAGACGAGATTCCTGTAAGGAGGCTAGATTTGTAACAGCCCCAGTTTGGTACTGTAAAATTTGAACCAAATTTTCAATTTTGCATTGACATCTTGCATCATGGCATACATTCTAAATTGCTAAGTTTAATGAAGCAACAATTGGAAAACATTTAAAAAGGAAGCAAAACCCTTCCCAAATTTCCAAACCCAATGCATTGCTCAAATTGGCAAAACAAATTATTCTTGAGTTCCCAATTTATCCAGGAAGATCCAAGAATACTTTTTATAAATATTTGTTAAAGGAAAATTCTTGCCAAGCAAAGGAATAAAATTGAGAATTCAAAATTGGTTCATATCATTTTCTAATATGAAACCAAGTTCAACTTTCAAAAATTCAAAAGAAAAATATGGGGATCTTCATTATTTTATTGGGATCCTCCATAAATATTTTCAGAATTTTATAAAATGTTTAAGTGCCTCAATTAAATCCCTAAAAGCTGCTGGTCTTAAAGGAAAATAGAAAAGGAAGAAAAAGACAAGCAGTGGGTTATGCGCAAAATCGCCAACGTCTTCTTCCTGTAGCTCATCGATGTAGCGACCAAGCTCATTGCCCACGTCCGCATCGAACCAGCACTGGCGCCATGCCGCCGTGCTCCCCCCTCCGTGGATAAGGGCACCACGACGCCCACCTGCCCTCTCTCACCTGCTCCCCTGCTCCCTCTCTCTCCCCTTCGCTTTCTCCTCCACGGCCGTGACCTAGCCCGAGCTCGACGTCGCGTCGCCGCCGCTAGAGAAACCGTGGAGCAGATCGAAGACCACCAAACGCTCCACCTCGTCGCCCTCGTCGTCCTCGTCCAAGGAATCGAGCCGGGCTGGCCGCAATCGACGTCGCCATCCGTTTCTTCTCCGCCTCCGGCCGCCGCCGTTTGAGCACGGCATCGCCGCCATCATGCCTCCCCGGACCACGCCGTCCACGCCTTCACGTTCCTGGTGAGCTCCGGGTTCGAATGGACCTCTCCTTTGCCTCCCTCTTGCTCCCTACCGTGCTCGCGCCGTAGACCACCACGGGCCGCCGCTAAAGCTCGCCGCCGGCCATGCTCCGGTGACCCATTTTGGGCGGCGCCGCCACTGTTCGGTCGCCCTCGTCGAGGCGCGTCCGATGTACCCATCCGCGCCGTCCCGCGCGTTTGCAATCAAGAGAATCAAGCTCAACAGCGCCGCGCCGGTCGTGGCCTCGGCTCGGTCAAACCGTTTCGTCGGTAGTACCGATGTATAGCCGGAAGTACCGACCGTAAGTTGTTTCGGTACTGGATACCTTCTGTTAATTTCCGGAAGTGGCTCGGAAGTTGCTCCGGAAGTACCGACTTGTCCGGTACTACCGGGTAGTTAGCCGGAAGTACCGACCGTAAGTTGTTTCGGTACTGGATACCTTCTGTTAATTTCCGGAAGTGGCTCGGAAGTTGCTCTGGAAGTACCGACTTGTACGGTACTACTGGGTAGTTAGCCGGAAGTACCGACCGTAAGTTGTTTCGGTACTGGATACCTTCTGTTAATTTCCGGAAGTGGCTCGGAAGTTGCTCCGGAAGTACCGACTTGTCCGGTACTACCGGGCAGTTTTCCAGAAGTACCGACCGAACCATGGTCGGTAGTACCGGGCCTTGTTCCGACCTACTGTATGGTTCAACAAATTAATATTTGGGAAAATCATAACTTAATAAATATTGGTTCAAATTTTGCAAATGATATACCAAAATGATCAGCAAATCAAAGGCTATCTAGTTATGTTAATTTCACAGCATGACAACAAATTTTCCTTTGATGTCATTTCGAAATGGTTAAAAGGTTTAAATTTGAATAACTGTTTAATTCATCATTTATTCGTCGTTAATCGGAAAATTGCAAACAAGGTACCAAAATGATCAGCAGAACAATACCTATCTAATAATTTCATTTTCATGCATATTTAAACCACATTTTAGTACTCTAATAGTTCATATGCAATGTGGTCATTAAATTAAACATGGGGATGTTTCCAAATAATTGCACCAATTATTTTGGCACTCCATTTAAATTGATAGCTAAATTAAATGATGATATCAGTGCATAAACTTGACATGTCATCATGATTGTGCATTGCAACTTTTGTATTCCCGTTATTTATTTGTTCTCCTGTTATTGTTTGTGTATCAGTAGATTCAGGAGTCGAGGTCCCCCCACCATACCTCGACGATCCGTGCTATCAGCCCCATCAGCAAGGCAAGAGATAACCTAACCTTTTGTGCATATCCCATCCTATTGTTTCACACAAGTATTTTCTCCACCGTAATATTGCATTCGATTCCAATGTCAATTTTGGTCGATGGTTAGAATATCCTATTAATAGCATTAGTCCCCTACACCACTACCTGTTTCCTTCTTATGATGCATAGGTTTGAGGTGTTGGCCTGAGTTAAAGTTATACCTGTTGTATTTATGCTTAGCCATGCTTAGTCGAATGCTTAGTCGTCCGGTGATTATTTCCATGATTCTGAAGTTGATGGAATGTTCGGACGAGGTGGAAACTTGTGGTAATTAATAAAAATGCATAAAGGCTTTGATGAGTTGCCATCGGGGTTGGTGGTGTTTTGTCTCATTCTTGCCGCCTAGGTGCGAGTTCTTTCCCTCTTGAACCAAGACGAGCGTGCTTCCATCGGTGGGGGTGTGGGCCCCCTTACTAACTGAATAACTTGTGCGGGCGTATCCAAGGGTCCTCTAGTTTGCGCTTTCCATTTGCGTGTGAGTTGCAGGTGGATGAAGGCGCGATGAGGACGGTGGTGTTTAGGATGTGGCGATGGTGGCAGGGTGTTGAAATAGGCACTGAACTTGTCCTGTCGTCACGATGATCCTTGGATAGTCTCATGCGAGGTAAAGGTTTAACCGCGCCCACTCTGCCGGCTTTCCCCGGAAGAGAGCTAATCAGGCGAGCCAGACGGTACCGATGGCTAAAAACAGTACACCCCTGCAGGGTTTAATCTTTTCGAAAAGCCGTGTCCACGGTTATGGACGACTTGGGAATGGACGATAAGATCATAGAAAACCTGAACTTAATTAAAATTTGGCAACATGTGTTAAAAGGTTCATTTCCTCGAGGGTGATTCGAGGGAGTGCCTTGGTGGAGATGAGTGGTGGTTTCTGGATACTGTTGGTTCAATGTGAACCGAAGAATGAAAGTTTTACTATCTTATCCCCTTTTGAAAAACCTTCTGAGTAGTCGATGCCATGAGTCCTGTCTTTAAAAAAGAAAAACTAGCTTTATGCAAAACAACTACTATACAGCTTTGAAGCCAATCATCTGAGCGTATATAGCTCTAGTAACCTTGCGAATACGTCGTACTCAGCCTTTCTTTGTTGATTATTATTGTTTCAGAGGAGGACGTCACCGACCAGGAAGGTGGGTTCTTTGTTGACATCGACGAGTAGTCTGGTGTTACCAGGTGGCAGCTTGGGACGTCACGGAACAGGCTGGCTGGGTTATGTTATTGTAGGCCTCTTAGGCCATAATTTGGATCTTGTTGTTTAGACAACTAAATTTGCTTCCGCATGATGTAATGTTGGGTCTATGACCTCTGATGTGTATTTTGCTATCTTTCTCATTATATGAGTTGAACTATGATCTCTTTGTGTCGTAGAGTCTGTGATGTGCCAGATGTTCCGCAGTCTTGATCTCTCTATTATGCATTGATAGCTATGCCAGTGATCATGGCATGATCGAGGTGTTGCGTTGCCGATGATCCATTCCGAGCACGCCTGCCAAAGGTTTGGCCTGGGAGTGGTAACCCCAGTAACCTTCGATTGTGTAGCATGGCCTGTGGGTTACATAGCATCTCTGTATAATTCCGGGGTCGGGGCGCTACAAATTGGTATCAGAGCAGGACTGCCTGTAGGAAACCCTTCTATTGGTCGATGTCGAGTCTAGTGTTTGTAAAAAATTATTTATAACCTAAAAATGAGTTGTGAAAACCATCTTAGGATTCTTTTTATTCCTTACCCAATTCGCTCCATCTCTGAGTTATCTTACCTCTATTTGTTTTAACAGTTGTGTCAAAGTTTAAGGTTCTCGGGGTTGGGTTCTTACCGTCCAGTGTATGTCTTGAGTCTTTTGCTTCTGTTTGCTTCCGCCGCGTTGACGTGATGTCACACGTGGTTGTCTTGTTCTGTTCACTTGTGTTAGTGCCATCTTGAGTCTCTGTACTAGGGAGGACGCTAATGCTCGATCCTAAATATTTGGAGATGGATACTAACTGTGTCCTTGTTCAAATCTCCAGAATGGCTCCTACCCGTCGTGGTAGCCAAAGCGATGCTGAGCCACCGCCGCCACCCTCTATGGCGGAGGTTCTGATGGCCATTGAAGAGAACCGCCTGCGCAATGAGCGTCTGCTCGAGCAGTTGGTGCAGCAGGGTGCACGAAGGAACAATGACTGCAACACCCTCACTGAGTTCTTGCGCTCCCAGCCACCGACTTTCTCTGATGCTAGAGAGCCGCTGGATGCGGACGACTGGCTGCATGCTCTCGAGCGCAAGTTCGCCGCACTGCATGTTCCGGCTGCTGAACAAGTGAACTTTGCGACCTACCTTCTAAATGGAGCCGCTGGTTCTTGGTGGGAAAGCCATGCGGCTATGTCTGCTGTTGACCATGTCTTCACCTGGGCTGAATTCCGCACTGCCTTCCGTGCTGCTTACATTCCTAAGCCCATCATGGACTTAAAGAGGAGGGAGTTCCTGGATCTGAATCAGGGACGCATGGATCTCCAAGCTTATGGGCGTGAGTTCAACCACCTCTCTCGTTACGCCCCTCGGGACGTGACCAATGATGCTGACAAACAGGAGTTGTTCCGCAAGGGGCTTGCACCGCGGCTCTGATATGAGCTGTTGCCCTTCAAGTTCCAGTCTTACCAGGAGCTGTACAACCAGGCTCTCACTCTGGAGCAAGGTAGGAAGGAGCTGGAAGCTTCCAAGAGGCCAGCGCAGGGGGACCATCAGAGTTCCTTGGGTTCTGAGGTCAAGAAGCGCAGGGTCTTCATGCCATTCAGCGCGGTGCCACGTGCTCCATACCTGCCCAGGCCCTCAGGATACAGGCCACCTACGCCTCGCCCAACTACTTTGACCTTGGGTGCGGCTGGAAGTGGGTTTCGTCCTCAGCTGCCTGCACCACCGAGGCCCACTTGCTACAGCTATGGCCAGCCGGGTCAGTTCTCAAGGGAGTGTCCTCAGAAGGCACCTGCTACTGCAACACCTGCACCAGCCCCCTCTACACAAGCAGCCAAGGCTATGACTGTTAGCCATGGTCATCTGAACCACGTCTCTGCTGAAGGAGCTGAAGGGGACCCTGGTGTTCTCATGGGTACGCTTCAAATTAATGAATATCCAGCTTCAGTCTTGTTCGATTCTAGAGCATCGCATTAATTCATATCCATAGCTTTCGCACATAGCCACCAAATACCGTTTGTGGTCATGGACTCCCCTCTAGTGGTTAAAACTAGTTGGCAAACTAACTGGATTGCTCCGGAGGTCCAGATTTCCATAGGCTATTGGTCCTTTCCGTTCCCGTTGATAGCCCTGAAGTCAGATGGTCTAGATGTCATTCTGGGCATGGACTGGCTAGTCAAATATCAGGCTAACTTGAACTATGCTGCCAAGTCTGTCATAGTGATCCACCCAACCATCGGGCTAGTGAGTTACTGGTCCCCTTCATCCGCAACTCCATCCGCTGCCACTCCTCTCTCTCCGGAGATCAGTCTATACTTTATGGAAGGTATCACCCCACCTGAAATGCATGAGGTAGGGGTGGTGTGTGATTTCCCCGACGTCTTTCCTGAAGAATTGCCTGGCATGCCACCTGATCGAAGTGTGGAGTTTGTCATCGAATTGGTTCCGGGGACTGCTCCGATTTCCAAAAGGCCTTACCGCATGCCAGTGGAAGAGTTGACTGAGCTGAAGAAACAAATTGATGAGCTGATGGAGAAGGAATTCATTCGGCCTAGTAGCTCACCCTGGGGTTGTCCTGTCATCTTTGTCAAAAAGAGGGATTCTAATGTTCCTCGTCTGGTTGTTGATTATCGGCCTCTGAATTCAGTAACCATCAAAAACAAGTATCCTATTCCCCGGATAAATGACCTCTTCGATCAGCTAGCTGGTGCAACTGTATTCTCCAAGATGGATCTGAGGTCAGGCTACCATCAGATCAAAATCAGGAAGGAGGATATCCCGAAGATGGCTTTCACTACCCGTTATGGTTTATACGAGTATACCGTCATGTCCTTTGGTCTCACCAATGCCCCGGCTACCTTCATGAGGCTCATGAACTCCATCTTCATGGAGTACCTCGACAAATTCGTCATAATATACATTGATGACATCCTCGTTTACTCCAAAACCGAAGAAGAGCATGCTGAGCATCTTCGGCTAGTTCTGACGAAGCTTCGTGATCATCGTCTCTATGCTAAGTTCTCCAAGTGTGAGTTCTGGTTAAAGGAACTCATCTTCCTAGGTCATGTGGTGTCAGCTGGTGGAGTAGCTGTAATACCCGACAAGATTCAGTCAATTCTGGATTGGGCAACTCCAAAGTCGGTCAAAGACATCCGTAGGTTCCTTAGGTTAGTGGGTTATTATCGTCGATTCATCGAAGGCTTCTCCAAGATAGCCAAAGCATTGACTGACCTTCTCACGAAAGATTTGAAGTTCGTATGGACGGACAAGGCGGAAGAGAGCTTCCAAACCCTAAAAGTCAAACTCACGACCACTCCTGTGCTTGTCCTTCCGGACACCAACAAGGACTTTGTCGTCTTCTGTGACGCCTCTTTACAAGGCTTAGGCTGTGTGCTGATGCAAGAAGGCCATGTAGTAGCGTATGCTTCTCGCCAACTTAAACCGCATGAGCACAACTACCCAACTCATGATCTAGAGCTTGCTGCCGTGGTTCATACGTTGAAGCAATGGAGGCCCTACCTGTTGGGCAACCGTTGCGAGATCTTCTCGGATCACCAGAGTCTGAAATATCTCTTCACCCAGCCAAATCTGAATCTCCGACAGAGAAGATGGTTGGAGTTAATCAAGGACTATGATGTGACCCTCAGCTATCAGCCCGGCAAGGCCAACGTCGTGGCAGATGCGCTGAGTCGCAAGTCTTATTGCAACACCCTGATGGTCGAGAAGGCTCAACCTGCTCTGCATGAAGAATTCTCCCGTTTGAATCTGGGAATTGTTCCCTCTGGATTTCTGGAAAACTTAGAGATCAAATCCACTCTTGAGGATGAGATCAAGGCAGCCCAGCAGCAAGATGCTGGCATCCTCGAAATCAAAGAGAATATAGCTAGTGGGAAGGCTAAATGTTTTTCTGTTGATGACAACGGTGTTGTCTACTTTGGTGACCGTCTGGTGGTGCCCAAGAGTGGGAATACCAAAGGGTTGATACTCTCAGAAGCTCATGAATCACCCATTTCCATTCATCTGGGTAGTACCAAGATGTACTGATGTCTACTACACGCTTCTATTCTTGTAGACTTGTTGGGCCTCCAAGCGCAGAGGTTTGTAGGACAGCGGCAATTTTCCCTTAAGTGAGTAACCCAAGGTTTATCGAATCCACGGGAGGTAGAGGTCAAAGATATCCCTCTCAAGCAACCCTGCAATTAAGATACAAGAAGTCTCTTGTGTCCCCAACACACCTAATACAATTGTCAGTTGTATAGGTGCACTAGTTCGGCGAAGAGATATTAAAATATGGGTAATATGGATGGTAAAACAAGGTTTTGTAATTCTGTAATAAAAATGGCAGCAAGCAAACAAGTGACAAAAGTGACTAAAAACGGTGTATCAATACTTGGAAACAAGGCCTACGCTTCATACTTTCGCTAGTGACTACTCTCAACATCATTAAGATAATTAAACACATGATAGTTCCCACAAAAATACATGCATGGTAGACGTTACTTGGAGATCATTCTTTTGTGGATCAAATTGGATGA
This sequence comes from Puccinellia tenuiflora, assembly GCA_012064385.1. NCBI lineage: Eukaryota > Viridiplantae > Streptophyta > Magnoliopsida > Poales > Poaceae > Puccinellia > Puccinellia tenuiflora. The sequence continues at coordinate 187,603 of QRDG01000289.1, read as the reverse complement.
GAATTGCGTAGGGCTACGAAAAGCACACCTTAAAGTTCGTATTCCACATCTATGGACACTTCATGCTGTCACTATCCGCATCCAAAGATAGTACTAACAGACACCACAACATATTTCTTGAACAGTCTCTTTCTTCAATAACACAAGCATCAAGAAACCTCATGATCTATTCAATCCAACAATAATAAAGAACAAACTTGATGAAGATCCTTCCAATCTATTATCCATAGAGTCACACACGGCACCCACACTGTCACCGAGATACCGTGATCACAACGGTGACTCCGGAAATTGTACTAAATAACATCACTTGAGCAAAATCATATCCATTACACATAGGGAAACATCATTTATTCAACTACACTAATAAAGCTCATGATCACAATGAAGATCACATCATGGGAGAGAGAGATAACCACATAGCTACTTGTATAAGCCTCAGCCCCGGTGAGGGACTACTCCCTCCTCATCGCGGGAAGCAGCGGTGTCGATGGAGATGGCCCGGGCGGTCGATCCCCGTCCCAGCAGGGTGCCGGAACAGGACCTTCTGAACCCCCGAAACTTGTCGGCGATGGCGGCGGAGCTCTGTTGCGTATTTGGGAAAATCCTTCGGGGGTTAGGTTTTTTCGTCGGGGATGATTTTATAGGCGTCGGAGGCGGCCGAGGGGGTGCCCACAGGGCAGGGGCGGGTCCCACCCGCGGGCTGCCCTAGGGCCGCGGCAGGGGGCCGCCCCTGGCCTGTGGGTGGCCCCCCAGGTCGCCCTTTTGGCTCCGGTCTTCATTTGTCCAATAAAAAATCCCCGTAAATTTTCGTCCAATTCCGAGAATATTTCCAGAAGTAACTTTTTGCAACAAAAACATGACAAAAACAGGGAACTGGCACTGGGCATCTTGTCAATAGGTTAGTCTGACAAAATGCATAAAAATGATGTAATATGATAGTAAAAACATGTGACAACATCACAAAACTAGCATGGATCAATCAAAAATTATAGATACGTTTGACACGTATCATGTACCAAGATCTTCGCCGTCAATTCTGGTGGTCTTGCATGAAGCGAGAGATTGCCGAATACGTTGCTGAATGTGACACCTGTTGCCGTATAAAGGCCGAACATCAAAGGCCAGCGGGTACTCTTCGCCCCATAGCTATTCCCGAGTGGAAATGTGATGAAGTGGGGATGGACTTCATTACTGGCTTCCCAAGGTCGCAAAAGGGTAATAATGCCATTTGGGTAGTTATTGATCATCTGTCCAAGGTCGCTCACTTCCTTCCGGTTCATGACGATATTCGAGCAAGCCAACTTGCTGATTTGTACGTTGCCCGGATTGTTCCTTTGCATGGGGTTCCACTGAGGATCATCTCAGACCGTGGAAGTCTATTTGTGTCCAAATTCTGGCAGAGCTTCCAAACTGCTATGGGAACCTGTCTCAATTTCAGTACAGCTTACCATCCCCAGACTGATGGACAAACTGAAAGGGTAAACCAAGTCCTAGAAGACATGCTCCGGGCATGTGTAATCTCTTTCGGTAAAGGTTGGGAAAAGTACCATCCGTTCACGGAATTCTCCTATAACAACTGTTACCAGGCTAGTCTGTGCATGGCCCCATTCAAGGTTCTCTATGGAAGAAAATGTCAGACTCCTCTAAACTGGTCCGAAACCGGAGAGAGGCCACTCATCGGTCCTTATGTGAGCAATGAGGCTGAAGAGAAAGTCCGTATCATTCGAGAGAATCTCAAGATTGCTCAGTCTAGGCAGAAGAGCTACTATGATAAGCATCATCAGAAGGTTCACTATGAAATCGGTGACAAAGCCTATCTTCGAGTCTCTCCCCTCCGAGGCGTTCGTCGTTTCGGGATCAAGGGAAAATTGGCACCTCGCTTTGTTGGTCCATTCACTATCCTAGCTAAGAGAGGTGATCTCTCCTACTAGTTGGAGCTCCCAGAGAAATTTCTGGATGTGCATGATGTGTTTCATGTCTCTCAACTCCGTCGTTGCTTCAAAGATCCTATTCGTGGGGTTGATCATGAAGTGTTGGACATCCAGGAGGATCTGACTTACCATGAGCATCCTGTTCGCCTCTTGGATGAAGCGGAAAGGAAGACTCGTAACCAGACCATCAAGTTCCTCAAGATCCAGTGGTCTACCCATTCTAAAGAAGAAGCAACCTGGGAACGTAAAACTAGTCTTCGTCAGGAATATCCCACCTTCTTCACTCAAGCCTAGAATCTCGAGACGAGATTCCTGTAAGGAGGCTAGATTTGTAACAACCCCAGTTTGGTACTGTAAAATTTGAACCAAATTTTCAATTTTGCATTGACATCTTGCATCATGGCATACATTCTACATTGCTAAGTTTAATAAAGCAACAATTGGAAAACATTTAAAAAGGAAGCAAAACCCTTCCCAAATTTCCAAACCCAATGCATTGCTCAAATTGGCAAAACAAATTATTCTTGAGTTCCCAATTTATCCAGGAAGATCCAAGAATACTTTTTATAAATATTTGTTAAAGGCAAATTCTTGCCAAGCAACGGAATAAAATTGAGAATTCAAAATTGGTTCAAATCATTTTCTAATTTGAAACCAAGTTCAACTTTTCAAAAATTCAAAAGAAAAATATGAGGAGCTTCATTATTTTATTGGATCCCCATAAATATTTTCAGAATTTTATAAAATGTTTAAGTTCCTCAATTAAATCCCTAAAAGCTGCTGGTCTTAAAGAAAAATAGAAAAGGAAGAAAAAGACAAGCAGTGGGTTATGCGCAAAATCGCCAACGTCTTCTTCCTGTAGCTCATCGATGTAGCGACCAAGCTCATTGCCCACGTCCGCATCGAACCAGCACTGGCGCCATGCCGCCGTGCTCCCCCCTCCGTGGATAAGAGCACCACGACGCCCACCTGCCCTCTCACACCTGCTCCCCTTCTCCCTCTCTCTCCCCTTCGCTTTCTCCTCCACGGCCGTGACCTAGTCCAAGCTCGACGTCACGTCGCCGCCGCTAGAGAAACTGTGGAGCAGATCGAAGACCACCAAACGCTCCGCCTCGTCGCCCTCGCCGTCCTTGTCCAAGGAATCGAGCCGAGCTGGCCGCAATCGACGCCGCCATCTGTTTTTTTCTCCGCCTCTGGCCACGCCGTCCACGCCTTCACGTTCCTGGTGAGCTCCGGGTTCGAATGGACCTCTCCTTTGCCTCCCTCTTGCTCCCTACCGTGCTCGTGCCGTAGACCACCACGGGCCGCCGCTAAAGCTCGCCGCCAGCCATGCTCCAGTGACCCATTTTGGGCGGCGCCGCCACTGTTCGGTCGCCCTCGTCGAGGCGCGTCCGATGCACCCATCCGCGCCGTCCCGCGCGTTTGCAATCAAGAGAATCGAGCTCAACAGCGCCGCGCCGGTCGTGGCCTCGGCTCGGTCAAACCGTTTCGTCGGTAGTACCGATGTAGAGCCGGAAGTACCGACCGTAAGTTGTTTCGGTACTGGATACCTTCTGTTAATTTCCGGAAGTGGCTCGGAAGTTGCTCCGGAAGTACCGACTTGTCCGGTACTACCGGGCAGTTAGCCGGAAGTACCGACCGTAAGTTTTTTCGGTACTGGATACCTTCTGTTAATTTCCGGAAGTGGCTCGGAAGTTGCTCCAGAAGTACCGACTTGTACGGTACTACCGGGTAGTTAGCCGGAAGTACCGACCGTAAGTTGTTTCGGTACTGGATACCTTCTGTTAATTTCCGGAAGTGGCTCGGAAATTGCTCCGGAAGTACCGACTTTTCCGGTACTACCGGGCAGTTTTCCGGAAGTACCGACCGAACCATGGTCGGTAGTATCGGGCCTTGTTCCGACCTACTGTATGGTTCAACAAATTAATATTTGGGAAAATCATAACTTAATAAATATTGGTTCAAATTTTGCAAATGATATACCAAAATGATCAGCAAATCAAAGGCTATCTAGTTATGTTAATTTCACAGCATGACAACAACTTTTCCTTTGATGTCATTTCGAAATGGTTAAAAGGTTTAAATTTGAATAACCGTTTAATTCATCATTTATTCGTCGTTAATCGAAAAATTGCAAACAAGGTACCAAAATGATCAGCAGAACAATACCTATCTAATAATTTCATTTTCATGCATATTTAAACCACATTTTAGTACTCTAATAGTTCATATGCAATGTGGTCATTAAATTAAACATGGGGTTGTTTCCAAATAATTGCACCAATTATTTTGGCACTCCATTTAAATTGTTAGCTAAATTAAATGATGATATCAGTGCATAAACTTGACATGTCATCATGATTGTGCATTGCACCTTTTGTATTCCTGTTATTTATTTGTTCTCCTGTTATTGTTTGTGTATCAGTAGATTCAGGAGTCGAGGTTCCCCCACCATACCTCGACGATCCGTGCTATCAGCCCCATCAGCAAGGCAAGAGATAACCTAACCTTCTGTGCATATCTCATCCTATTGTTTTACACAAGTATTTTCTCCACCATAATATTGCATTCGATTCCAATGTCAATTTTGGTCGATGGTTAGAATATCCTATTAATTGCATTAGTCCCCTACACCACTACCTGTTTCCTTCCTATGATGCATAGGTTTGAGGTGTTGGCCTGAGTTAAAGTTATACCTGTTGTATTTATACTTAGCCATGCTTAGTCGTCCGGTGATTATTTCGATGATTGTGAAGTTGATGGAATGTTTGAACGAGGTGGAAACTTGTGGTAATTAATAAAAATGCTTAAAGGCTTGGATGAGTTGCCATCGGGGTTGGTGGTGCTTTGTCTCATTCTTACCGCCTAGGTGCGAGTTCTTTACCTCTTGAACCAAGACGAGCGTGCTTCCATCGGTGGGGGTATGGGCCCCTTACTAACCGAATAACTTGTGCGGGCGTATCCAAGGGTCCTCTAGTTTGCGCTTTCCATTTGCGTGTGAGTTGCAGGTGGATGAAGTCGCGATGAGGACGGTGGTGATTAGGATGTGGCGGTGGGGGCAGGGTGTTGAAATAGGCACTGAACTTGTCCTGTCGTCATGATGATCCTGGGATAGTCTCATGCGAGGTAAAGGTTTAACCGCGCCCACTCTGTTGGCTTTCCCCGGAAGAGAGCTAATCAGGCGAGCCGGACGGTGCCGATGGCTAAAAACAGTACACCCCTGCAGGGTTTAATCTTTTCGAAAAGTCGTGTCCACGATTATGGACGACTTGGGAATGAACGATAAGATCATAGAAAACCTGAACTTAATTAAAATTTGGCAACAGGTGTTAAAAGGTTCATTTCCTCAAGGGTGATTCGAGGGAGTGCCTTGGTGGAGATGAGTGGTGGTTTCTGGATACTGTTGGTTCAATGTGAACCGAAGAATGAAAGTTTTACTATCTTATCCCCTTTCGAAAAACCTTCTGAGTAGTCGATGCCATGAGTCCTGTCTTTAAAAAGGAAAAACTAGCTTTATGCAAAATAACTACTATACAGCTTTGAAGCCAATCATCTGAGCGTATATAGCTCTAGTAACCTTGCGAGTATATCGTACTCAGCCTTACTTTGTTGATTATTATTGTTTCAGAGGAGGACGTCACCGACCAGGAAGGTGGGTTCTTTGTTGACATCGACGAGTAGTCTGGGGTTCCCAGATGGCAGCTTGGGACGTCACCGAACAGGCTGGCTGGGTTATGTTATTGTATGCCTCTTAGGCCATAATTTGGATCTTGTTGTGTAGACAACTAAATTTGCTTCCGCATGATGTAATGTTGGGTATGTGACCTCTGATGTGTATTTTGCTATCTTTCTCATTATATTAGTTGAACTATGATCTCTTTGTGTCGTAGAGTCTATGATGTGACAGATGTTCCGCAGTCATGATCTCTCTATTATGCATTGATAGCTATGCCAGTGATCATGGCATCATCGTGGTGTTGTGTTGCCGATGATCCATTCCGAGCACGCCTGCCAGAGGTTTTGGCCTGGGAGTGGTAACCCCAGTAACCTTCGATTGTGTAGCATGGCATGTGAGTTACATAGCATCTCTGTATAATTCCGGGGTCCGGGAGCTATAGTCTGAAACAAGGATTCCTGTAGTATTTGTATGCTAACTCAGCCATGGGGAACTCTACTATAGATCCTACATATGCATCCATAGACAAAACAAGCTCATCGGCCGTTTCTCTGATTAGTTTTGTACAGTCCGGATCATAAGGGATATCGGAAAACATGTTGAGCAGTGGGCACGATTGGTTTTCCTGTTCTTCGAGCTGGGGAACTTTTTTCCCGCTTGCACACGCCCGCTGCACATGAGATTCATGTGACTTCATAATAGAGCGGTCATAGTCTGATAATAGCTCCTCAGCCATTGGTCGCCTCAGATTTTCCAAAAGTTTCTTCACTTTTGCCGGATCTATTTTCTCCTTTGGCTCAGGCTGTTTTGGTGCTAACTAGCGTTTCACATCCGCGTCAACATCTCTATCAAGTTCCTCATCAGTCTTCTCGTAAGCTAACTTTTTGGCAGGAGCGGCTTTCTTCGCTTTCTTCATTGAGGATTTACTCGGAGCTGTAGCACTAGCCGACGGAGCGGCTCCGGCGATGCTCTTCCGCCTTAGAACCCGAGGCTGAGGCGGCGGAGGCGGTTGGGCCTGCTGGGGCGGTGAAGGCGGCTGAGTCTGTTGAGGCGGTAGAGGCGGCTGAGCCTACTGAGGCGGCGAAGGCGGCTGAGTCCGTTGAGGCGGCGGAGATGGCTGATTCTGCTGCGGCGGCGGCGAAGGAGGCTGAGTCGAGTGAGGCGACGGAGATGGCTGACGCGCCAGAGACGGCGGAGGCGGCGGAGACGGATGAGGCGGCGGAGACGGTGGCCTTGGCTTCCAATTTGGAAGCACAATGTGTTCCTTTCGCCATAGAACAGTAGTTTTTTCTGCCTTCTCTTAGTGCAATCTCCCCTTCACCTGTAGGGGAGTCAAGTTCCAGGTCCTCAAATCCTTTTATAACTCCATCCACTGTGACAACAGCATAGCTATCTGGAATCGGAGAGGAATGGTAAGTTCCATTAGGTACAGGAGGTAAGATACGTCGACCGCCACCTTCACGGATAGGTTCATCAATGGAGCATGTAGCTCACAATTTTCCCTCTTCGTGATATCATCCACGGGGTAGCGACGAGCCGAGATATCTGGCCGAACGAGCTCCGTGGAAGCCACACTTCTTTTCCGCTGAGATGGTGGGCCACTATTTTCCAATGCAGGATCTTCGTGCCGCTGAGATTGGTCGGTAGCTTGCTGGCTGGTAAGTGCATCTAGTATCTCCTGCTGCCTCGCTACTTTTACTTCTATCTACTTTAGCCGGTCTGCCTCCTCTTTCTTTTTCCTCCCTCGGCTTCTATATGTGTCACTGCAGTCAGGAAACCCATACTTCCATGGAACGGAGCCTTCCGTGCCTCGTGTTTGTCCACTATGTTCATCATTCCCGAGGACGCGTGTCAGCTCGTCCTTCTCTCTGTATGGATGGAACTTCCCGGCCTACACTTCCTTCTTTGTCTTTTTAAGTTCACTAAGGGGGGTTGCAAGTTGTGCTTTTGGAAAAAAGCACTTCCCCGTTTCTGGGTGCAACTTTCCCCATGCTCGTAGAACCAAAGCTTTACCCGTTCAACCCACCCCTGCGTCTCACTAATTATCCCTTTTTCAAGGAGGTCATTCTCATCTTTCTCCAACTTAGGCTTGGTAGCCCTGTAGCCACCTGACCCAATGCTATGGTGATATTCTTTCTTTGCAGCATTTTTCTTATTTATTGCTGACCTTTTCATAGCTTCCTCCGATTTCTTGTACTCGACAAATTTGTCCCAGTGATCTTTTAGCTTCTCATACACTCAAGTGAACTCCGGAGTCTTTCCTTTCAGGATATAATCCTTGTTCGATCTTTTCTTTCAGTTGATAAATTGTCCGTCCATCTTCTTAAGTGTCCACTCCTTGACTATTTTCTCTATGGGATCCTCGTTATTTTCATCCCCCTCTAACGGATGAGCGTCGTCGAAAGCATTTTGACGAGGTAGGGTGAAATTTTCCATGAGCGGCCTCCAAAGAATGTCTTTGGCTCTATCGTCGACAAAACTAACAGATGAGCATGGTCCAGTCGCCTTTGGCTTATTCCAATCTTGAATGATGATCGGGATGTTGTCCCTAACAACAACTTCGCATTGACTTACAAATATTGAGGCGTGCTTCAAGGGAGCAATCGGTCTGCCATCTTCAGCGATGGCTTCGATCTTGTACCTCTCATCTTTCTCCAACTTTTTGGCTGGGCCTCGTTTCTTTTCAGAAGATTTGCTCGATCCGGCTAAAATAAGAAAGAGCGTTAATATATGTATATACAAATCAAATAATGCGTTTAGTCAACGGAGGCTTAATTAATATACCTCGTCGGACTCTGTAGTAATTAAGGTTCGAGAACCGGAGCCGTCGGCTTCTCCCTCCACTCCCTCACCGGAGTCGTTCAAAAACTGCGAGGTGATATCGTCGTCATCTCCACCGCGGATCATATCCTCCAATATGTTTTCCTGATCTTCGTCTCTGCCGTGATCCATAGTTTCTGCAAAGACAATTTACTTTTGGTTAATTAGCAAAGAGATAAGACATATCAAAAATTCATTTGCAAAGAGATAAGACATATAATTTTTAACAAGTACTATAATTTTTAACAAGTACTATAATTTTTAGCAAAAGAGACAAGACATATCAACATTCTAAAAATTCTAACATTCTAACTAAAATTCTAACATTCTAAAAATTCTAACATTCTAACTAAAATTCTAACATTCTAACTAAAATTCTAACATTCTAACTAAAATTCTAACTAAAATTCTAACATTCTAACTAAAATTCTAACTAAAAAAAAGAGAGAATGAAATGTACCTCTTGCTACGGCCGGAGAGGTCGGAGACGGAGGAGGAGGGCGGCTGGTGCACCGGGAACGGCCGGAGGAGAGGGCGGCCGGTGAGCGGGAACGGCCGGAGGCGGAGGAGGAGAACGGCGGAGGAGGAGGGCGGCCGGCGAGCGGGGCGGCCGCGTGAGGAGGAGCTCGGGCGGAGAGGAGAGGGCGGACGGCGAGCGGGGGCCGGAGGAGAACGGCGGCCGGCGCGTGGAGGCTGGGGTGGCACGTGGAGGCCGGCGGCGGGCTCGGGCGGACGACAGATTTCGGCAGCCTGACGGCGTCGCGGTCGTTGCGCTCCTCCTGTTCTTCGAGTAGATCGTGAATGGAGGGAGTTGGGGGGAGAAGAGGAGTTATAGGAGAGGCCTCTAGTCCCGGTTCCAGCCACGAACCGGGACTAAAGACCCTTTCGTCCCGGTTGGTGGCTGGAACCGGGACAAAAGGTGGCTCCAACTGGGACAAAAGGTGACCTCTTAGTCCCGGTTCCAGCCACCAACCGGGACTAAAGGTCATTTTCGGGGGGCACCGAAAGGGCGCGCGCAAAAGCCACCTTTAGTCCCGGTTGGTGGCTAGAACCGGGACTAAAGGGTCTTTTGAATATTTGTTTAAACTTTTCGGTCTGAAACTTGTTTCCCGCCTTATTTCATATTTAGGGGTTTAATTTAATTTATTTCTGATTTCTTTTATTTGGATTGATTTAATTCAAATTATTTTTTAAAATAAGTCAAATTATTTTCTAAAAAAATTAAAAAAATCATATCTATTGATTTAATTTATATCTATTAAATTTTTTAATATCTATTCATTTCATTTATATCTATTGATTTAATTGTTCAAATCAAGTCAAATTATTTTCTATAAAATTATAAAAATCATATCTATTGATTTAACTATTGATTTTTTTATATCTATTCATTTCCTTTATATCTATTGATTTAATTGTTCAAATCAAGTCAAATTATTTTCTAAAAAATTGTAAAAATCATATCTATTGATTTAATTTATATCTATTCATTTCATTTATGTCTATTTATTTATTATATCTATTCATTTCATTTATATCTATTGTTTTAATTGTTCAAATAAAGTCAAATTATTTTCTAAAAATTGTAAAAATCATATCTATTGATTTAATTTATATCTATTAGTTTTTTATATCTAGTGATTTAACTTGTATCTATTAATTTCATTTATATATATTCATTTCATTTGTATCTATTTATTTAATTGTTCAAATCATGTCAAATTAATTTCTAAAAATGCACTAAACAAATGAGATACATATAACAAATGAGATACACATTAAATGCACTAAACAAATGAGATACAGATGTGTGCCAAGTTTGAGAACACTCATACATAAATTGTTAATATATTATTACACATAACCAACATCCCCATCTAGCGTATGTCCCTTGCTTATGATCGCGTCAGCCTTAACCATGGAGCATCTTCATCATTTAACAGGATGCTTGGGTCAATGTTCACTGTGAAGGACGGAATTTCATCAAACTTATTATAATCTTCTGACATGTCTGTCTTGTCCTCCACTCCCATGATGTTTCTTTTCCTTGAAATAACTATGTGACGCTTTGGCTCACCGGATGATGTATTCGTTTGCTTATTTTTTTTCTCGGTTCGGTAGACATGTCCTTCACATAGGAAACCTGAGCCACATCATTTGCTAGGATGAACGGTTCATCGCTGTAACCAAGATTATTGAGATCCACTGTTGTCATTCCGTACGGGTTGTCTACCTGAACCCCGACTCCATTCAGCTTGACCCATTTGCACCGAAACAAAGGGACCTTAAAAGAAGGTCCATAGTCAAGTTCCCATATCTCCTCTATGTAACCATAATATGTGTCCTTTTGCCCATTGTTGTTTGTTGCATCAAAACGGACACCACTATTTTGGTTGGTGCTCTTTTTATCTTGGGCGATCGTGTAAAATGTATTCCCATTTATCTCGTACCCTTGGAAAGTCAATACGGTCGAAGATGGTGACCTGGCCAACAAGTACAGCTGATCTCCAACAATGTTGTTATTCATGAGATGTGTTCGCAACCAACCGCCGAAAGTCTCAATGTGTTCATGTGTAATCCAGGTGTCAGACTGTCCCGGGTGTTGGGAGCGTACTATATTCATGTGTTCCTCGATATACGGAGCCACCAAGGTAGAACTTTGTAGAACTGTGTAGTGTGCTTGAGTTAAAGAATGCCCGTCCCTACATATTATTGCTTTCTTTCCTAGCGTGCCTTTTCCACTCAGTCTCCCCTCATGCCGTGATTGTGGAACACCAATCGGCTTAAGGTCAGGAATAAAGTCAACACAGAACTCAATGACCTCCTCTGTTCCATAGCCCTTGGAGATGCTTCCTTCTGGCCTAGCATGGTTATGGACATATTTCTTTAAGACTCGCATGAACCTCTCAAAGGGGAACATATTATGTAGAAATACAGGACCGAGAATGGAAATCTCTTTGACTAGGTGAATCAGGAGATGCGTCATAATATTGAAGAAGGATGGTGGGACCACCAACTCAAAACTAACAAGACATTGGACCACATCATTCTGCAACCTTGGCAGAATATCTGGATTTATTACCTTCTGAGATATTGCATTGAGGAATGCACATAGCTTCATAATGGGTAGTCGAACATTTTCTGGTAGAAGCCCCCTCAATGCAACCGGAAGCAACTGCGTCATAATCACGTGGCAGTCATGAGACTTCAGGTTTTGAAATTTTTTCTCTGCCATATTTATTATTCCCTTTATATTCGACGAGAAGCCAGACGGTACCTTGGTACTGCTCAGGCATTCAAAAAAGATTTTCCTTCTCTGCTTTGGTAAGAGCGTAGCTGGTCCGGGTCTTGTCTTGTGGATGCATGTTGTCTGGGTCTTTCATATGTTGCTAGTCCTCCAGTGCTTCCGGTGTATCTTTTGTCTTCCCATACACGCCCAGGAAGCCTAGCAGGTTCACGCAAAGATTCTTCGTCATGTGCATCACGTCGATTGAAGAGCGGACCTCTAGGACTTTCCAATAGGGTAGCTCCCAAAATATAGATTTCTTCTTCCACATGGGCGCGTGTCCGGTAGCATCATTCAGAACAGATTGACTGCCAGGACCCTTTCCAAAGATCACTTCTAGATCCTTGACCATACCAAATATATCATCACCAGTACGGTGGACAGGCTTCCTCCGATGATCGGGCATACCTTTGAAATGCTTGCATTTCTTTATTACGGGATGCTTGGTCGGAAGAAATCGACGATCCCCAGGTACACAACCTTCTTACATTCTCCAAATATGTACTATCAGTCTCATCTAAACAGTATGTGCATGCATTGTATCCCTTGTTTGTCTGTTCTGAAAGGTTACTAAGAGCTGGCCAATCATTGATGGTTACGAACAACGACGCTCGTAGGTCAAATTCCTCCTGTTTGTGCTCATCCCACACACGTACACCTTTTACGTCCCACAACTGTAGAAGTTCTTCAACTAATGGTTTTAGGTACACATCAATGTCATTGTCGGGTTGCTTCAGACCTTGGATGAGCACTGGCATCATAATGAACTTCCGCTTCATGCACAACCAAGGAGGAAGGTTATAGATACATAGAGTCACAAGCCAGGTCCTATGACTGCAGCTCTGCTCTCCAAAAGGATTCATGCCATATGTACTTAGACCAAACCTTAAGTTCCTTGCGTTATCTGCAAAGTCCGGGAACTCTCTCTCTCTCGATTTTTCTCCACTGCGACCCATCAGCGGGGTGTCTCAACATCGCGTCTTTCTTACGGTCTTCTTTGTGCCATCACAACAATCTGGCATGCTCTTTGTTTCTAAACGAACGTTTCAACTGTGGTATTATATGAGCATACCACATCACCTTGTCAGGAACCCTTTTCCTGGGGCGCACGCCCTCAACATCACCAGGGTCATCTCATCACATCTTATACCGCAATGTAGTGCATACCGGGCATGCATCCAAATTCTCGTACTCCTCGCCGTGGTAGAGGATGCAGTCATTAGGGCATGCATTTATCTTCTGCATGTCTACTCCTAGAGGGCAGACAAACTTCTTTGTTTCGTACGTACTGGCGGGCAATTCGTTACCCTTTGGAAGCTTCTTATTCATTATTTTCAGCAACTTTTCAAATCCCTTGTCAGTCACACCGTTCTCTGCCTTCCATTGCAGCAATTCCAGTGTGCTACCCAGCTTTTTCAGGCCATCTTTGCAATTTGGGTACAACGGTTTGTTGTGATCCTCTAACATGCGTGCGAATTTCGACCTCTCATTTTCAGTTTCGTTGTCTCTCTTTGCATCAGCAATGGCCCGACCAAGATTCTGATGCCTCTTGATCTTCAGCTTCCCTCGTTGTAGTATCGCCGTATTCAAGGAACATAGGATAGTTGTCACCATCCTCTTCTTCTTCATTGCCTTCCATCATAACCCCCTTTCTCCGTGCTTGGTCCAACAATTATAGCTGGGCATGAAACCGTACCGAAGCAGGTGGGTGTGAACGATTTTTGAGAAAGAGTAATGCTTCTTATTATGACAGACAACACATGGACAACACTTAAAACCATTCTGATCGTTTGCCTCGGCCACACCGATAAAACTACGCAGGCCCGTAATGAACTCGCCAGTCCGTCGGTCACCGTACATCCGTTGCTGGTACATCGAGCACCTCATATATCGCGAGATATATATTGCCGACTCATCTGCATTATATAAGTATATCAAAAATCATTACACACACAACATCATGAATAGAGAAGTGACCTAATTAATTAATACAAGTTCATAACATTAAAACCAAAGTAGAGTAGTGACCACATATAACACATAGTTCTCATAAAACATACATTGAAACTAACATACAAACTATCTAATGCATTTAAATGCAACAACACATGCGATCAAAATCACAACTAAGGTAACCATTGATCCAACAGCATAATGATATCAAACTTCTTTATTAATGGCATATTTTCTTAATCTTTCTAATCTTTAAGCGCATTGCATCCATCTTGATCTTGTGATCATCGACGACATCGGCAAGATACAACTCCAATTTCATCTTCTCTTCTTCAATTTTTTTTTCATTTTTCTTTCAAATCATCGTTTTCTTTTTCAACTAAATTTAACTTCTCGACAAGAGGGTCGGTTGGAATTTCCGGTTCATATATCTCCTAGATAAAAATAACTATGTCAAGTGTTGGTCCGCATAATTGTTATAAACTCGAAATTAAAAAAATAGTTATAAAAGATAATATACCACATCCGAATCATACACCGGACGAGGGCCGACGGGGACAGATACCAAAACCATGGCACTATACATATAACAAACAATCATACAAGTAAGAAAAATTATACAAGTAACTATGTAAATCATATAAATAAGAATTTGTTTTTTTAAATAAGGACAAGAGGCTCACCAAGGTGGTGCCGGCGACGGGGCGGCGCGGGCGATCGACGGCGGTGAGGACAGGGACAGGGAAGGGACGGCACTAAAACCCACAAATCATACTTTAATTTGAGCTCAAATTGCATATAAAACAAATAAACTAGCAATGTGCATTACACAACTAACCTAGAATTTGAGCTAAACTAACTTAGGCATGTCATCAAACACCTAGCTAGCAATACCAATGAAATGAGGAGCAAAACTAGCAATGGGGATGAACTCGAGCTATGGGAGGATGAAGTTTCTAACCTATTAGAACCCTTGGATAGATGGGGTGCCCTTAATCTTGACAAATCGTGGAAAAAATGTGGATGAATTCGAGCTCGGGGAGGAGATAGAGGAGAAAAATGGTGATGAACTCGAGCTCCTCGGGCAGGAAGAAGATGATATAGTGAGAATCTGCCTTTCGTCCCGGTTCGTATTACAAACCGGGACTAAAGGGTTCTCACCTCGGCGGCTGCCGGCCGCAGACCTTTAGTCCCGGTTCGTATCACGAACCGGGACTAAAGGGTCCCTACGAACCGGGACCAAAGCCTGCCGTCGTCCTGGCAGTTTGAACCGGGACTAATGCTCGCATTAGTCCCGGTTCCAATAGTGGCCGGGACGGAAGCTCCGGACGAAAGACTCATTTTCCACTAGTGACAGTTTTACATTCATAGGGTAGCACATTTGATAAAAATAATCAATTATCTCAATTAAGTAACAGGTAGATGAATACATGACAATTATCTAACTTTGAAAATCACAATCTCATGGTCATATCTAGTAACTGAATCGACTAGGGTTCATATGTCAGTATTACCGTGTAGGATATGGGTATACCCACAGGTACAGGGTTGTACCCATGTAGTGCTAGGTTGCTAGCCTTGTTGTATGGGCTTTTTTTATTTTTGTTCTGGGTTGTTTAGTCACTGGAAACCTGTCTTTTCTTAAACATGCAACTATCTTGTCAAGAAAACCGAGAATCGCTTATGTTCTTCCAGATTATTCATATCTTGCACTTATCGCCTGTATGTAGTTGCACTTTTTTCTTAAAAAACCGCAACTACCTAACTGAGAAAAGTGCAACCAGGGTCATCCATGTATTTTTGTGAAGTTACTTGTAGGTTGCACTTTTTTGTCGTATTGTAGCTTCACTTTTCTAGAAATGTGCAACTACCTAATCGAGAAAAGTGTAATCGCAGGTCTTCTTTCTTGTTTTTGGTTTTTTATTTTTTGTTCTTTTGTTGTTATTCTTTACTTTTTTATTTTTATGTATTTTATGTTCTGTCATTTTTATGAATTAATGGCACTTTTCTAAAAAAGTGTGCAACTGTTTTAGAAACGAGTTGCAATTTTGTTAAGAAATGTGCAAGTAGCAAATGAGTTTCAAAGTCAGCTGCATTTTTCTTAAGAAATGTGCAAAGTCAACCAGCTTCTGATACGATTTGCACTTTTCTCAAGAAACACACAATTAGCAAGTGGTTTTCGAAAGGAATTGCACTTTTCTCAATAAACTTGCAATTAGCAACCAGTTTTCGTAACGAGCTTTGCCTTTTTTGCATATTTGTCCAAGTACCAACCGAGTTTCGATGAGATATGCACTTTTTCTTAAGAAATCTACAACTCCAACCAATTTCTGATATGAGTTGCACTTTTATGAAGAAACATGCATATGGCAAGTGGTATCCGAAATGAGTTGCACTTTTTAATAAAAACTAGCTAGGTGGCCCTTGCAAAATGCGAGGAAAACATCTTAAAATATGTATATAATATATTTTATATGCCTAAAAATCTCTAACCATCTTTATTTATGGTTTATAAAATAATGATATGTTTTGTTAATAGAATACAATGTTATGATGTAACAAAAGAAAAGCATTTAATAATATTCGGTTTAACATATTATGTCCATGTTGGCAACATGAACATAAATAATATGATTCCTTCAAAATTTAACAATGGACACAATTTACATAGAGTTCACATGCTTTTAAAAATGAAAAAAATTCAATCATGTTTTCGTGGCATTAATCTTGATTGCGGGGTAATTGTACTTAAAAAGTAACTCCTTCAAACAAACAAAAAACCCACTAAGTTCTTGATTTATTTCTTGGACACTTGAATTTGACACAAATATTTTGGTGTCTTGAAGCTTGTTCCACGATACACAAGTTATTGCACTCTATGAAGTAGATTGTTCAATGCTAAGACCATAACCGACACTGAACTTTACAATAGGTGTTATATTTTTCTTGTGGCTTGTGTTTTGATATGTTTCTTCCTAGTCCTATAAGTACTTTATAACAGGGGAGAACCCAGAGCAAAATCAACCCTGTGTCATTTTATAAGCCACATAGAATGTTCAGCTAGAGTTGGGATGTCATACACTACAATTGTACGCAATATAGCAAAGAAATGAGGTCTTACCTGGTGTCATGTGACACCTGCTAACGTAACTTGGTTATGCCACTTCTTTATAAACTAACTTATTTTAATCCCCGGACCACGTATGCAATGAGTTGTGTATGCTTGAGATTATATCCACTAAATATGGCATCTTAATCTGTCTAGTGTCTCTTTTTGAGATGTATGTAAATATAAAAATCACCCAAAGGAGAGCCGTTATGATTGAGAATGGAGAGGGGCATATGCTGAAGGGGTCGCAACATGGAAAGCAAAAATTTTCCTACGCAACAAACGGAATAAACCCCAAGGATCTAGATCTACTAGATGAAGATAGCGAAGGTGAGATCCAATCTCTTACCCTTGAAGATCAACAAACGCGTTTTGTCGGTGCAGGGGTTGGCTAGTCGATCCCCGCAACTAGACTCGTCTAGTCGCGAGGAGATGTACCATCCTCGAGATCCAATCCGATGAAGTGCTGCAATGGGCAGCACCTCCGCGGTATCCACACGTACGGCTCGATGAAGACGTCCACTCCTTGATCCCGCAAGCGAGGTAGACGTGGCCTTGATGATCTCAGCAACACGACGGTGTGGTGGTGATGATGATGATCTCCACGAGCAGGGCTTCGCCAAGCCAAGCAAGAGGAGAGGGAGAGGAGGAGGTGGCGCAGCCCCTAGGGCTAGAGGGTGCGGCAGCTCAAGGAGGAGGTGGTGGTGGCGCAGCCCCCTAGGAGAGGGGTGCGGCTAGGGTTAGGTGGAGAGGGGGTGGCGGCTAGGGTTTAGGGTTGGGGTGTGGCTAGGCAACTTGGGGCAGCTCATAGGTGTCCCGCACCCCCTCCCCTCTCCCCTTTATATAGGTGGAGGGGGAGCCCTAGGGCCGGCCGGCCAAGGGGTGGCTTGGCCCCCAAGCCGAGTCCCCCTAGGACTCCTCCTAGGGTTCGGCCGCCCCCCCTTTTTCTCCTTGGCCGCATTGGCCCATGTGGGCCTTAGGTGGTGCGGCTGGCCAAAGTGGCCAGCTGCACCCCTTTGGTCCATGTGGGCCCCATACAATATGTGGTCCCACTTCTAGACCCCTCTAGAACATTTCGGAACCTTCCGGTATCCTATACAAATTTCCCGGAACTTTTCCGATACCTCCGGAAACCACTTTCCTTATATGAATCTTATTCTCCGGACTCCTCTGTAACAGCCCAGATTTGGTACCCTAAAATATGGGCCAAATTTTCACTTTTTGCTTGCATTGCATCATGGCATACATATTTAAATTGCTACTGTTAACAAGTAACAATTGGAAACATTTATAAGAGGGAAGCCAAACCTCCCCCAAACCTCCAATCCATGAAATGCAAGTTATGGAACAAATCACATCATGGCAAGTGAACATATTTC
Organism: Puccinellia tenuiflora; assembly: GCA_012064385.1. Classification (NCBI taxonomy): domain Eukaryota; kingdom Viridiplantae; phylum Streptophyta; class Magnoliopsida; order Poales; family Poaceae; genus Puccinellia; species Puccinellia tenuiflora. Next base: position 169,446 of record QRDG01000289.1, on the reverse strand, counting down.
TCCAGGAAGTTCCAAATATGCTTTTGATCCCCAATTCTCAATTTCCAAAATTTTTCAATTGATAAATAAATATGAGGATTCAAATTGGCTTAATTCAATTTCTACTTCTGAAACCATGTCAAACAATTCCAAAAATTCAAAATAAAATCAGGGGGAGCTTCATAACTATATTGGGAGCCTCCATGAATAATTTCACTATTTTTGGAAATACTTAAGTGCTCCAAATAATTATATTTTGGAAATTGTCAAAAATGGCTTTATTTAAATCCTGTGAACAAATGCTGTCCAAAACAATTTAAATTGCAACACCAATTTTTGTGTAGGCTCTAAATGTTAAGTGGACCCCACATGAATTTTGCAGAATTTTAGAAAATGGTTTAAGGTCTCAATTCATTTCACTAAACTGCTGCTGGACCCTTTTGCAAATAAAGAACAAAACAGTCAGGGGGTTTTCCAGAAAAGGGTGTTCGACTTCGTCCCTGTAGCGACCGAGCACCCCACCGTCGCTGTCGCTCGTCGCCACCGCACCCAGTACTGGCGCCATGCCGCGCTGCCGTGCTCCTGGTTGAGGATAAGGAGGCCCCCCCGAAACCCTAGCTTCTTCCCTCTCTCCCCCCTGCTCTCTGCTTTCCCCTAACCCTAAAGCCTGCCGCGCTCCTGCCCGACGCCGCCGCCCGCTGCCGTCATGAATGCCGTCGACTCCGGCCATCCGGAGCCAAGCTGACGCCGCCGTCGCCTCCGCCTCGCCGAGCTGGACCTCCCGGCCGTAGGAATCGGCCCGGGAACGCCGGAGTTGCCGCCTCCGTCCTCGTCCCTCCCCGCCTCGGCCGCCCACTCGTCGGCCCGATTCCGTCGCCACCGGCCATCCCCGGCCGTCGCCGGCCACGGCCACGTGCTTCGGGTGAGCCCTTCGCCCTCCTGGCCTTCTCCTCCCTCCCCATTCCCTCTCTGGACTGTCGCCTCGCCATGCCCCGCCGCCGGCCGCCGCTGCCATGGTCGCCGGCCACGCTCCGGTGACCATTTGGTCAATCCCGCCGCCCCCATGTGCTCCTCTCCACCTCCTCTACCTCGTAGCTTAGGTGCCCGCGTCCAATTTCGCGCAGAGCCGACGAATCGAAGCTCAACATCCCGCTGCCCACTCGATGACGTCATGATGACATCATAGTTCATCTTTTTTCTATTTTCAGAAATTAACAGAAAATTGGATTTTGCAATATCTGTTAAATGGTAAATCCTAAAAATACAAATGACATATCAAAATGTTCAGAATTTCATAACCTAACCAATGATGTGACTCATCCATGCTAATGAATTTTAAAAACATGAATTTAAATGTGAAATGCAAAGCATCTGTTAGTTATTCAAATTTGTGGAAATTAATATCTAGAGTTTTACAATTCAGAAAAATGCAAATAATATGTCATTTTGCTCAGGAGAGAAATGTCTATCTGTTAGTGCCTCTGTTTAAATTATTTGGACAAATTAAATTGCCTTTATTTAATAAAAATAGAAATGGCAGAATAAATGTTGAATTTGGAAAATCCATAACTTGAGTTTTAATCATCCAAAAATTAATTTTAAGCTCTCAAAATGTTCAGTGAACAATGATCTACAAGTTTATGTAATTTGAGAGAATTTTAGAATTAATTTTGGTGCTGTTTATTGCAATTAAGTAAAAGGGCAGATTTAAATCAATTGTTGAAATTGTCATAACTTGTTCAATATTAATCCAAAAATTGCAAATGATATAGCAATTTGATCAGCAACTCAAATGCTATTCAACTATGTTAAAATCACAGGATGGAAATAACTTTTACCTTGATGTCATTTGCGAATTGGTTAAATTGATTTAAATTGCTTAACCGTTTCCATCACTATTTCCTCACCGTTAATCGGAAAAATGCAAACAAGGTACCAAAACGATCAGTGGGTTAATATCTATTAAATAATGTCATTTTCATGCATATTTACCTCATATTTCAGTACTGGACATTTTGGATATTCACCTAATTCACTAAGTTAAAGATGGAGTTTTAACCCGTTAATTGCAATATTTATTTTAGGGGTTCCATTTAACTTGTGGGAGATGCCCAATACCTTTCCAATGCATAATATGACCATATCATCATGATTGTGCATTGCACCTTGTATTCTTGTTATTTATTTCCTTTCTTGTGTTGTTTGTGTTTCGGTAGATTCTGGAGTCGAGGTTCCACCACAATACCTTGACAACCAGCGCGACCAGTACTACCAGCAAGGCAAGAGCTAACCTAACCTTCTTGGCATATCTCATATTACCCAAGTATTTTATCCACCATACTATTACTGCATTCGATTCTGGTGACGAGTTTTGGGTCAGTGTATATAATATCCTATCAATGCATGTTCCCTGAACCATTACCTGTTTTCCCACCTATGAACCATAGGTTGAAGTGTTGGCCTGAGATAATTCATATCTGTTGTATGTCATGCTTAGATATGCTTAGCCATGCTTAGTCGAATGCTTAAGTTGTCCGTTGATTATTTCCATACTTGTGAAGTGAATGGAATGTTCGGACAGTGGTGGAAACTTGTGTTGATATTTAATTGCTAAGAAGGCTGGGATGAGTTGCCATCAGGGATGGTGTTTTGTCTCGTTCTGGCCCCTAGGTGCGAGTTCTTTACCTCTTGAACCAAGACTAGCGTGCTTCCAACGGTGGGGACATATGGAATCCCCTTTAACTGAATAATTAGTACGGGCGTATCCAAGGGTCCTCTAGTTTGCGCTTTCCATTTGCGAGTGTGTGGCTGGTGATGAAAAAGATGATGATGATGATGATGGTGATAGGAGTGGCGATGGGGCAGGGTGTTGAAATAGGCGCTGAACTTGTCCTGTCGTCACGATGACCCTTGGATAGTCCCATGCTTTGTAAAGGTTTAACCGCGCCCGCCCTGCCGGCTTTCCCCGGAAGAGAGCTAATAGCTAGGCAAGGGGTCGGACGGTACCGGTGGCTAAAAACAGTACACCCCTGCAGGGTTTAATCTTTTCGAAAAGCCGTGTCCGCGGTTATGGACAACTTGGGAATAGACGATAAGATCATAGAGAACCTTAACCTTAATTGATATGGCAGCTAAAGGTTGCATAATCAACGTGTGATAAAGGTTCATTTCCTCGAGGGTGATTCGAGGGAGTGCCTTGGTGGAGATAGTTGGAGTTGCTGATTACAGTAGGTTCCCCGTGAACCGAAGAGAAAAGTGTTACCCTCTTATCCCCTTATGCAAACCTTCTGATTAGACGATGCCATGAGTCCTAGTCTTCGGAAGGAAACAAAACTAGCTTTATGCAAAACAACCACTTATATAGCTTTGAAGCCTCCGTCAGCATCGGGCCTATATCGCCCTACTAATTCTTGCGAGTACGTCGTACTCAGCCTTGCTTTGTTGCTTATTATTTGTTTCAGAGGAGGACGCCACCGAACTGGAAGGTGGGTTCTACGTTGACTTCGACGAGTAGTCTGGGGTTCCCAGGTGGCAGCTTGGGACGTCATGGAACAGGCTGGCACGGGATGTTTATCTGTAGGCCTCTTAGGCCATAATTTGGATCTTGTTGTTTAGACAACTTTAATTTGCTTCCGCTTGTTGTAATGATGGGTCAGTGACCTCTGATGTGTCATTTGCTATCTTTCTCAATTATATGAGTTGAACTATGATATCTTTGTGTCGTAGAGTCTGTGATGTGCCAGTTCGTTCCACAAGTCTCGGTCTCTTTACTATACATGGAAGCGATGTCTGAGCTTATGGCATGATTGAGGTGTTGTGTGCCGATGATCCATTCCGAGCACACCTGCCAAGGAGTATTGGCCTGGGATTGGTAAACCCAGTAACCCTCAATTGTGTAGCATGACCGGTTACACAACGTTCCACTGTATAGTTCTGGGGTCGGGGCGCTACAAATTGGTATCAGAGCAGGACTGCCTGTAGGAAACCCGTTCTATTGGTCGATGTCGAGTCTAGTGTCGTGAAAGCTATGTATAACCTAAAAATGAGTTGTGAAAACCCTCTTAGGTTTCTTTTTACTCCTTATCCAACTCGCTCTAACTCTGAGTCATCTTACCTCTATTTGATTTAGCGGTTCTTCTGCTCGTCTGGCGATTCAAGAAATTAGGTTCACGGGGTTGGTTCCTACCTTTAGTCTACTAGTTAGGTTGTTTTCATTTCCAGAAACCGAAGTAAACTCCGTTGTTCTCACCCAATGAAGAAGAAGGTGCAGGACATCCGAAGCCTTGAAAACGTTTCGCACCTAATCGGGTATTCCTCTCTTTGAGTTATGGCCCATGGTCTTGAACCGAAGGTCCCGGATTGTACTGGAATTCTGGTGTATTGATTCATGAGGGTTGTCACCCATATGAGCATTATGCAATTTTTGAGTCCCAGTACATGAAGCTGATCTTTAACCCAAGATCCTTCCCGTTGAAACCTGGTGTTAATTGTCAAACCCTACATCAGGTCGGCTAAAATTTGAAGTTAATCTTCAACTTGGTGTTGTAGTCGTAATTGAATTGCGGCAACAAAGCTCTTCCCTGTCGCGAGTTTCCCAGCTACCTTTGTGCCTCCTCCGGTGACACTTGTTAGTAAAACCCTTTCAACACGAGTTGTTGGAAGAGTGCTATCTTGTGCTTCTGCAACGTCTTGGGTTGCTCCTGAGCATGTTTCTTACTCCTATATTGTTGTCCGACCTTTATCTGTCAGTTGACAGTCAAGTGTTATCGTGCATTGGAGTGTTCCGATGCATGTTACCCTTGTGGTCCGTCCAGGCATTCCACTTCGGGATGTCAGGAGAAACAAACTCCGGTACCTTGTCCCTTTCTCGGACCAGGTCAAAGTATTGTAATCCGCAGAATAAGAGGCTTGTCTAGCTGTTGTTCTGTTCAACCTTGGAGTGTCACACTCTTTTATATCAAGAGGTCGTGCCTAGTCTCATGACGTACTTGATGAAGTGGTACTCTTACCCTTCCTTATCCATCTACCTCCGAGCTACTCGGGCTCGAGATTGTTGAGGATGCATATTGATGTGGAAATCGGACATTCTTAGCAATTGATATTGCTTTGACATCCAAGGACTTTGATGGCGCTCTTAGCACGATTGGTAATCAGATCATCAAGCCGAGTTTGACTGTGCTACCAAGTCCATTTGTTCAGGTGCCCCCCTTCGGTCAATAAGTTAGATTCGTGTCGAAACTCCAAGACCACATCTATTTCGCTTGGAAAAGTAAATCTTCCTCTCGTAATCTAGCTCGTGTCCTGAAGCTTGACGCTGTAGTCAATTCTTGAGATCCTTACCTCTCGTTAGCTGTTGTAACTCCTTCCTCGGACATGTCAAGTCTGAAATATCCGCACGCTTAACCAAATCTGAATCTCAAGCAGAAATGATGGTTGGTGTTCTTAAGAGCATGTCATAGGCCTTGTGTAAATCCGGCAAGTTGAGGTGGTGGTTGTCCTACTTAACTGGAAGGTCTATTGTGATATCCTCTTGCCTTTCGTAAAGTCAAACCACTCTCCATGAGGATTTTGTGCGACCTATTCTAGAAGTTGCCCTTATGTTCTCTTGCAATCTTAAAGGTCCGACCTCTACTTGATGACCTATTGACGGTTTTTCCGAAGCCAGATAGTGGTATCTAGAACATCGAGGAGAACATTAACGTGGTGTTGCTACACATGTCTCTTGGTCGTTTCTCCTACCCTCTGCTCGACCTTTGTTTGGTCAAGTTGTTCCTAGTTTTCCCCAATGGCTTATGGTCTTGTGCAAAGTTCATATTTCCAACCCTTGGAGAAAATTTGTCTCTCACCTTGAACTATCTTCTGACTTTCTCGTCGGCACGTCATGCTTGTTACCTTACTCTCTGCAACAAGGAAGATCATCGTGGGATCGAGAAGATCGTTGAAGTTAAGGGTTGCCATGTCTCCCTCATCTCTCTTTCTACTCTAGGAATCTCGGGGCGAGATTCTTGTAAGGGGGGTAGATTTGTAACAGCCCAGATTTGGTACCCTAAAATATGGGCCAAATTTTCACTTTTTGCTTGCATTGCATCATGGCATACATATTTAAATTGCTATTGTTAACAAGTAACAATTGGAAACATTTATAAGAGGGAAGCCAAACCTCCCCCAAACCTCCAATCCATGAAATGCAAGTTATGGAACAAATCACATCATGGCAAGTGAACATATTTCTCCAGGAAGTTCCAAATATGCTTTTGATCCCCAATTCTCAATTTCCAAATATTTTTCAATTGATAAATAAATATGAGGATTCAAATTGGCTTAATTCAATTTCTACTTCTGAAACCATGTCAAACAATTCAAAAAATTCAAAATAAAATCAGGGGGAGCTTCATAACTATATTGGGAGCCTCCATGAATAATTTCACTATTTTTGGAAATACTTAAGTGCTCCAAATAATTATATTTTGGAAATTGTCAAAAATGGCTTTATTTAAATCCTGTGAACAAATGCTGTCCAAAACAATTTAAATTGCAACACCAATTTTTGTGTAGGCTCTAAATGTTAAGTGGACCCCACATGAATTTTGCAGAATTTTAGAAAATGGTTTAAGGTCTCAATTCATTTCACTAAACTGCTGCTGGACCCTTTTGCAAATAAAGAACAAAACAGTCAGGGGGTTTTCCAGAAAAGGGTGTTCGACTTCGTCCCTGTAGCGACCGAGCACCCCACCGTCGCTGTCGCTCGTCGCCACCGCACCCGTACTGGCGCCATGCCGCGCTGCCGTGCTCCTGGTTGAGGATAAGGAGGCCCCCCCGAAACCCTAGCTTCTTCCCTCTCTCCCCCCTGCTCTCTGCTTTCCCCTAACCCTAAAGCCTGCCGCGCTCCTGCCCGACGCCGCCGCCCGCTGCCGTCATGAATGCCGTCGACTCCGGCCATCCGGAGCCAAGCTGACGCCGCCGTCGCCTCCGCCTCGCCGAGCTGGACCTCCCGGCCGTAGGAATCGGCCCGGGAACGCCGGAGTTGCCGCCTCCGTCCTCGTCCCTCCCCGCCTCGGCCGCCCACTCGCCGGCCCGATTCCGTCGCCACCGGCCATCCCCGGCCGTCGCCGGCCACGGCCACGTGCTTCGGGTGAGCCCTTCGCCCTCCTGGCCTTCTCCTCCCTCCCCTTCCCTCTCTGGACTGTCGCCTCACCATGCCCCGCCGCCGGCCGCCGCTGCCATGGTCGCCGGCCACGCTCCGGTGACCATTTGGTCAATCCCGCCGCCCCCATGTGCTCCTCTCCACCTCCTCTACCTCGTAGCTTAGGTGCCCGCGTCCAATTTCGCGCAGAGCCGACGAATCGAAGCTCAACATCCCGCTGCCCACTCGATGACGTCATGATGACATCATAGTTCATCTTTTTTCTATTTTCAGAAATTAACAGAAAATTGGATTTTGCAATATCTGTTAAATGGTAAATCCTAAAAATACAAATGACATATCAAAATGTTCAGAATTTCATAACCTAACCAATGATGTGACTCATCCATGCTAATGAATTTTAAAAACATGAATTTAAATGTGAAATGCAAAGCATCTGTTAGTTATTCAAATTTGTGGAAATTAATATCTAGAGTTTTACAATTCAGAAAAATGCAAATAATATGTCATTTTGCTCAGGAGAGAAATGTCTATCTGTTAGTGCCTCTGTTTAAATTATTTGGACAAATTAAATTGCCTTTATTTAATAAAAATAGAAATGGCAGAATAAATGTTGAATTTGGAAAATCCATAACTTGAGTTTTAATCATCCAAAAATTAATTTTAAGCTCTCAAAATGTTCAGTGAACAATGATCTACAAGTTTATGTAATTTGAGAGAATTTTAGAATTAATTTTGGTGCTGTTTATTGCAATTAAGTAAAAGGGCAGATTTAAATCAATTGTTGAAATTGTCATAACTTGTTCAATATTAATCCAAAAATTGCAAATGATATAGCAATTTGATCAGCAACTCAAATGCTATTCAACTATGTTAAAATCACAGGATGGAAATAACTTTTACCTTGATGTCATTTGCGAATTGGTTAAATTGATTTAAATTGCTTAACCGTTTCCATCACTATTTCCTCACCGTTAATCGGAAAAATGCAAACAAGGTACCAAAACGATCAGTGGGTTAATATCTATTAAATAATGTCATTTTCATGCATATTTACCTCATATTTCAGTACTGGACATTTTGGATATTCACCTAATTCACTAAGTTAAAGATGGAGTTTTAACCCGTTAATTGCAATATTTATTTTAGGGGTTCCATTTAACTTGTGGGAGATGCCCAATACCTTTCCAATGCATAATATGACCATATCATCATGATTGTGCATTGCACCTTGTATTCTTGTTATTTATTTCCTTTCTTGTGTTGTTTGTGTTTCGGTAGATTCTGGAGTCGAGGTTCCACCACAATACCTTGACAACCAGCGCGACCAGTACTACCAGCAAGGCAAGAGCTAACCTAACCTTCTTGGCATATCTCATATTACCCAAGTATTTTATCCACCATACTATTACTGCATTCGATTCTGGTGACGAGTTTTGGGTCAGTGTATATAATATCCTATCAATGCATGTTCCCTGAACCATTACCTGTTTTCCCACCTATGAACCATAGGTTGAAGTGTTGGCCTGAGATAATTCATATCTGTTGTATGTCATGCTTAGATATGCTTAGCCATGCTTAGTCGAATGCTTAAGTTGTCCGTTGATTATTTCCATACTTGTGAAGTGAATGGAATGTTCGGACAGTGGTGGAAACTTGTGTTGATATTTAATTGCTAAGAAGGCTGGGATGAGTTGCCATCAGGGATGGTGTTTTGTCTCGTTCTGGCCCCTAGGTGCGAGTTCTTTACCTCTTGAACCAAGACTAGCGTGCTTCCAATGGTGGGGACATATGGAATCCCCTTTAACTGAATAATTAGTACGGGCGTATCCAAGGGTCCTCTAGTTTGCGCTTTCCATTTGCGAGTGTGGCTGGTGATGAAAAAGATGATGATGATGATGATGGTGATAGGAGTGGCGATGGGGCAGGGTGTTGAAATAGGCGCTGAACTTGTCCTGTCGTCACGATGACCCTTGGATAGTCCCATGCTTTGTAAGGTTTAACCGCGCCCGCCCTGCCGGCTTTCCCCGGAAGAGAGCTAATAGCTAGGCAAGGGGTCGGACGGTACCGGTGGCTAAAAACAGTACACCCCTGCAGGGTTTAATCTTTTCGAAAAGCCGTGTCCGCGGTTATGGACAACTTGGGAATAGACGATAAGATCATAGAGAACCTTAACCTTAATTGATATGGCAGCTAAAGGTTGCATAATCAACGTGTGATAAAGGTTCATTTCCTCGAGGGTGATTCGAGGGAGTGCCTTGGTGGAGATAGTTGGAGTTGCTGATTACAGTAGGTTCCCCGTGAACCGAAGAGAAAAGTGTTACCCTCTTATCCCCTTATGCAAACCTTCTGATTAGACGATGCCATGAGTCCTAGTCTTCGGAAGGAAACAAAACTAGCTTTATGCAAAACAACCACTTATATAGCTTTGAAGCCTCCGTCAGCATCGGGCCTATATCGCCCTACTAATTCTTGCGAGTACGTCGTACTCAGCCTTGCTTTGTTGCTTATTATTTGTTTCAGAGGAGGACGCCACCGAACTGGAAGGTGGGTTCTACGTTGACTTCGACGAGTAGTCTGGGGTTCCCAGGTGGCAGCTTGGGACGTCATGGAACAGGCTGGCACGGGATGTTTATCTGTAGGCCTCTTAGGCCATAATTTGGATCTTGTTGTTTAGACAACTTTAATTTGCTTCCGCTTGTTGTAATGATGGGTCAGTGACCTCTGATGTGTCATTTGCTATCTTTCTCAATTATATGAGTTGAACTATGATATCTTTGTGTCGTAGAGTCTCTGATGTGCCAGTTCGTTCCACAAGTCTCGGTCTCTTTACTATACATGGAAGCGATGTCTGAGCTTATGGCATGATTGAGGTGTTGTGTGCCGATGATCCATTCCGAGCACACCTGCCAAAGTGTATTGGCCTGGGATTGGTAAACCCAGTAACCCTCAATTGTGTAGCATGACCGGTTACAACGTTCCACTGTATAGTTCTGGGGTCGGGGCGCTACATCCTCCGGAACTCCTCGTGACGTCCAGGATCCCATCCGAGACTCTGAATCACCATACGTTCATTTCATCATTTAATTCATCGCAAAACCTAATTTCATCGGAGCGTTAAGTGTGTGACCCTACGGGTTCAGGAATGCATAGACATGATCATATCAATAATTAATAGCGGGACCGGGATGACCATATTAATTCCTATGCACTCAGCGAAGATCATTATCGATTGAACCACGATGCCGAAGATTCAATTAATCTCATATACGATTCCCTTTGTCTCATGATATTTTACTTGCCCGGGATTTAATCGTTGACATCCCCATGTCCTGTTTAATCTCGTTACCGGCAAGTTCTCTTTACTCGTCCATAATATAGGATCCCGGTGATTACATCCTAATCACATGTCTGCAGACTTTTGATGCTATATTACCGAGAAGGCCTGGAGATATCTTCTCCGTCACATGGAGGGACAAATCCCACTCTTGATTCATATCACCCAACAACCCACTGTCGGAGATACCTAAAAGCCACCTTTATAATCACCCAGTTACGAAGTGACGTTTGATGTCCACAAAGTATTCCTCCGGGGAACGGGAGTGATATAATCTCATGGTCTAACGAAAATCTATTTGGCATATTAAAAGTGTTGACAACAAAACTTTGTGACACGATTAATTGTAACACTTTATTATTTGGGTCATGTCCATCACATCATTACTCCTAATGATATGACTCCGTTATCAAGTGACTATAACAAGTCCATAGTTAGGAAACTCTAACTATCTCTTGATCAATGAACTAGTCCTGTAGAGGCTCACTAGGAACTCCTAGTGTTTATATTCCACACATGTATTATGTTTCCATTTAATACAATTATAGCATGGATAATAAACTATTATCATAAACATGAATATGCTTAATAAACCATTTTATTATTGCCTCTAGGGCATATTCCCAATAGTCTCCCACTTGCACTAGGGTCAATAATCTAGTTTACATTTTCCTCGATCCAACACTCATGATGTCTCACTCATGAAGTCTCAGTGTTTGATCATGTTTGCTTGTGGAAGAGGTTCTGTCCTTACTGTGTACTTATACAGTTGTTTTATGTTCTTTGCAAAATTGTAACTGTCACCTAATTTGACATTACTTTATCATCACATGATAAACTTCTTACCATCTTATGATAAATCTCATTATCATATAATGAATATAATATGTTTGGTTTAGAGTGAGATACTTGTTTTCCCTTTATGCCTACATGGCGTATGATCAGTCAAAAGGACTTTCACATAGCATGTGCATCCGGAACTCACTCATCTTGAAACAATATTTCTCAAACCAAAATATTATATCTATTTAACCCTTGACTTAATCATATAGTCCTATATGTTGTAGACTTAACAAATCGACAGTGAACCCTTGTCACTTCGATATTTCCGGTCATGCTTTCGCTGCGCTTCTGATTTTATGAGATGCCAGTTTAGATTGTTTTATGACTTCAACCAAGTCTACCACTTACTAAATTCATCTCAACATCATGAAAAATGACTCCTCATTTAACAACTAAGAACTTGGGTCACATGTCGTCAAATACAAACACATGGTTCTTATATGTTTAGACCTATGAACAATTCATAGTGAATTCTAACATATCCTCCAAACATCAATTTTGTACTGAGTTCTCAACTCAATGCTTCACCTATTTCTCACAAGAAGATGAACCTTTCCTCTCTTGTTTTATTTTGAACTCCTTCAAAAAAAATGTTTAGGTAAAACATCCTGACTTGAATGTTTTATCAAACATATCTATCCTCCATAGATACATCCATCTCCATGGATATTTGACGTTCAAACTAACTTCACAAGTTATGCATTGGTCCACGACAATATTTACAACATTCATGAAATCTCCATTTCACTCAAACAAGATGTTGTAAACTCCCACTCAAATATACACCATACACATATTAAATTGTGAAACCACTTTGGCTCCTACTCAGAAATATGTTATCTTTATATTTGACCATGATTAACTAGCTCCCACTCAAACATATGTCACCACATATTTTGATCATGGAAAATAGTTTCTGCTCTAACTTAATATATGTCACCACATGTTAATTAGATCCCACTTAGTTTCTTATGCATTTTCTCGATACTTTGGACTCCTCCAAAATTCTTAACTCTTAAAATTCGAGAACTCATATACGAAACGCCAGTACCTTGCCAGCTTTAAGTTTTATTTATTCTACACAAACTCTTTGCAAAATAAATATGTGAAAACATTATTTTCACAAAATCAAGTAACAATTACTTTGTGATTTAAACTTAACACAGAATGACTCTTTGCCACTTTCGTATTTAAAGTTTCTATTTCTTCCTTTGTAGTTTTGTAGGTATGTATTGTTTCTCAAACATGACAAGTAAATCATGAATATTATTTTGCAACTTGGCAAAATTTTATATTCTTGAATCCTACTTCTCTTTAGACAAGCTAAACCGAAAATCGATGATCACCATCATTAAAATCTTTATGTGTCAAGTTTTAACCAACATAGCACTTTACATGTGCCACCTGATACATAAACATACGAGGTTAGCTTTCTCAATTTTTATTCCAACAATTCTTTATCCATGAAACCATTTCACGATAAAGCCACTAAAATACATAACACAACCAAACACATTGGTTTGTCCCTTTTAGTCTCATATTGTGGAATCTCTATTCATAATCTCATATGAATATACTACAAAACTCCATTTGCTATAGTTTCTAATTATCCCATAATTACTGAAACCACTGTTTCACATAACTCATATGCGAAATGCAAATCATTAAATAGATCCTTTATTTAAAACAGTGTTATCAAAAATAAATCTAAATGATTACAAAACAAACCTTAATTCGAAAACCCCCTTTTGTAAGACCACACAATATCAAAATACAATGTGACTACAATATTTCAGGGTGCATCAAACATTTTTGCATAAACTCTAAATATTGTAATTAGTGGTAACACTTGTCACAAGTCTGCATACTAAACACCAACTCAAATATTTCGTCTCTTTTGATCAAATCGAAAAGACTCAATTATCTTGTTAACTTAATATCCTTTACTTCCAAAAATAATATGGTCTCATCATAACTTGAATAAATACACCTATTTACTCATTCATGATGTAGAAAATAAAATAATGATGTCTCTTATTCACTGAAAATACAACCAACACTTGTGTTTATTTCCAACTAATCATGGCATTTTCAAAAAATGGCATTTTAATCACACTACTTAGTGATGCGNGCTAATTATCGTTTTAAATCTAACAAAGGACAATAATCTCATAATCGAAACATGATCACCAAAAAAGATTACTCATAAAATAGAACAACCACTTGTCTTTAACATGAATGACCGTCTCACAAATCGAAACACACTAATTTAAAGATCACAACTTAATTTGATTACAAAACTCATTCAAATCCTCTAATTTAAAAACGATAAATGTAGAAGTGAAAATGTCGCCAGCATCAACTCCTTGATTGCCATCTTGCACGAAATCCACTCAGTCCCTCCATGCACTTCTCAAACGGCAGGCCCTGTTTTCACAAAACAGCACAAGTATCAAATACTTAGCTCACCACAAGTGTAAATGGGACATTAAACATTTATAACTTGTATATCAAAATATACCTTCTGCATTGACTACTTCTTCCTGCTATGGGCTTCTACTATAACATGACGCAGCCGAGACACAAACTCACAGAAGGTGATCGAATCTCCTCTCATGATATAGTCTCTGGACATAATTCTTGAAGCTGGGGGGAAGCGTGCGCAAGACCCCATCTATCGCCAATTTGTCAGTCATCTCGTAGTCCAAACATCCCCACCATAGTGTAATACAACTTGTGCATCTTCCTCAGGTGTTTGTTCTAAGCAAGTGTTTTCTTCCATCTTAGTTGAAAGAAATTCATCCAGAACCTCGAACCTTGCAACTCTAAATTGCGCTATGAACCTACTCTTAAGCTCATTGACAATCTCCATTGCACTCAAGTTCTCAAATTGGTTGCCAAGGTCTATGTTCATGAAGGTGCGCACCAACCACTGGACTTTCAAGTAGATGGTCTGTTGCTCGTACCATTCCATGTACCCTTCATAGTCTGCAGTAACATCTGGGCATTCCTCTAAGGGTTCATCTATCACGTAGAGCTCATGATTTTCATAAAGGGTTTCTCTCAGACGCATGAACCAAGTAGCAAAGTTTGCCCCATCCACACGCAGCTCCTCAGAAAGGAACATCTTTCCGTAGTCACCCATGATCTACAAGGATTTTGCAAAGACATTTTCTTAGGACTTTTGTTTATGATAATTTAGTTCATCTTAATCAAATTATTACATGAACTCCCACTAAACTTAACATCTCTCTGGTTGTTTAGTGACACACGATCCAAATCCACTACACCCACAACCGATCATCACGTGAGATGATGTAGCTTCAATGGTGAACAACTCAGTGTTGATCATATCATTCATATGACTCGTGTTTAACCTTTCGGTTTCGTGTTCCCGAGGCCATGTCTGTACATGCTAGGCTCGTCAAGACAACCGTAGTATTTTCGCATGTGTAAACTGGCTTACACCCGTTGTATGTGGACGTAGAATCTATCACACCCAATCATCACGTGATGCTTCGAACGACGAACTTTCGCAACGGTGCATACTAGGGGAGAACACTTAATTATCTTGATATTATCATGAGAGATCACCTTATCATGCTACCGTCGCGATCACATCTAAGCATAACAATAAGGTGCATAAAAGGATTAACATCACATGCAATTCAAAAATTGTGATATGATATGGCCTTTCTTCTTGTGCCTTTGATCTCCATCTCCAAAGCACCGGCATGATCTCCATCACCGGCATGATCTCCACCAACTATTGCAACTACAACTAATGCTACTCTTAGCAATAAAGTAAAGCAATTACATGGTGATTTCAATGACACGCGGGTCACATAAAATAATAGACAACCATATGGCTCCTGCAGTTGCCGTACTCGTCGACATGCAAGTCGCGAAATATTACAAACATGATCATTGCATACATTATCACAAATCACATATTGGCCATACCACATCACATGACCCCCTCTGCAAAAACAAGTTAGACGTCCTCTACTTTGTTTATGCAATTTTTTACGTGGCTTGGGTCAACGAGATAGAACCGTTCTAATCTACGCAAAACCACAACGGTGATATAGTAGTTGCTTATTTACTCATCCTTTTGAAAGGCCTTCCATTGAAAATTGCATCTTCACTAAAGCAAGAGAAACAGACACCCGCCAGCCACTTATGCAAAACAAGTTGCATGTCAGTCGTGGAACCGGTCTCTCGTGCGTGGACGAGTAAGGTTGGTCCGGACCGCTTCAATCTCACAATACCGCAAAGACGCAAAGTGCACGCGAGAAGGTAGCAACATAAAATATCAACGCCCACAACACTTGTGTTCTAATCGCACCAACATCTACGAATAGATCTAGGCTCTGATACCACTGAAGGGGTCGCAGCATAGAAAACAAAAAAATTTCCTACGCAACAAGCGGAATAAACCCCAAGGATCTAGATCTATTAGACGGAGGTAGCGAAGATGAGATCCAATCTCTTACCCTCGAAGATCAACAAACGCGTTTTGTCGGTGCAGGGGTTGGCTAGGAGATCCCCGCAACTAGACTCATCTAGTCGCGAGGAGATGTATTTCCTCGAAGTCCAATTCGATGATGTGCCACAAGGGGTAGCACCTCCGCGGTATCCACACGTACGGCTCGATGTAGATCTCCGCCTTCTTGATCCCGCAAGCAAGGTGGAGATGGCTAGATGGATCTCGGCAGCACGACGGTTGTGGTGGCGTTGATGGTGTAGTCTCCACGAGCAGGGCTTCGCCAAGCCAAGCAAGAGGAGAGGGAGAGGAGGACATGGTGCAGCAGCCCTACGGCTAGGGGTGGTGCAGCAACCTTGGTGGAGGAGATGGCGGCAGCCCTACGGGAGGGGTGGCGCCAAGAAGAGGTGGAGTGCGGCAGCCCTTCGGGGGGAGAGGTGGCGCACGGCAGCTAGGGTTTAGGGTGGGGTGCGGCTAGGGCAGCCTTGGCATAGGTGTGCCGCACCCCCACCCCTCCTTTTATAGGTGGAGGCAAGGGGAGGGGCGTGCTGGCCCTAGGGCTTGGGAGGCTTGGCCCCCAAGTTAGGGTTTGGGGCGCCCCCACTTGGGCCCCTTTGCCCCTTAGCCGCATGGGCCTAGGAGGCTGGTGCAGCCAGCCCATGAGGCTGCTGGACCACCCCTATGGTCCATGTGGGCCCCATACTCCTCTGGGCCCCACTTCTAGACTCCTCTAGAACCTTCTAGAATATTCCGGTACTCTACCGGAAAATTCCCGAACCTTTCCGATACCTCCGGAAACCACTTTCCTTATATGAATCTTATTCTCCGGACTCTTCCGGAGCTCCTCGTGATATCTAGGATCTCATCCAAGACTCCGAATCACCATTCGTTCATACCATCAATTATCTCATCGCTAACCCTAGCTACATCGGAGCGTTAAGTGTGTGACCCTACGGGTTCGAGAACATGCAGACATGATCATATCAATAATCAATAGTGGGACCAGGATGCCCATATTGACTCCTACATATTCAACGAAGTTCCTTATCGATTGAACCACGATGCCGAAGATTCTTAATCTCGTATACGATTCCCTTTGTCTCACCGATATTTAATTTGCCCGAGATTCGATCGTCGATATCCCCATATCTAGTTTCATCTCGTTACCTGGCAAATTCTCTTTACTCGTCCATAATATAGGATCTCCGTGAGTAACACTTAATCACATGGTTGCAACCTTTCTGATGCTATATTACCGAGAGGGCCCAGAGATATCTTTTCCGTCACAAGGAAGGACAAATCCCACTCTTGATTCATGTCACCCAACAAATACCATCGGAGATACCTGAAAGCCACCTTTATAATCACCCAGTTACGAAGTGACGTTTGATGTCCACAAAGCATTCCTCCGGTAAACGGGAGTGACATAATCTCATGGTCTAAGGAAACTATACTTTGCATACTAAAAGTGTTGGCAATGAAACTTGTGTGACACGATCAATTGCAACTCTTTATTATCGGGTCTTGTCCATCACATCATTACTCCTAATGATATGACTCCGTTATCAAGTGACTGTAACAAGTCCATGGTTAGGAAACTCTAACCATCTCTTGACTAACGAACCAGTCCGGTAGAGGCTTACTAGGGACACCTGGTTGTTTATATTCCACACATGTATTATGTTTCCGGTTAATACAATTATAGCATGGATAATAAACTATTATCATAAACATGAATATGCTAATAAACCATTTTATTATTGCCTCTAGGGCATATTCCCAACAGTCTCTCACTTGCACTAGAGTCAATAATCTAGTTTACATTTTCTCGATCCAACACTCATGGTGTCTAACACTCATGGAGTCTCAGTGCTGATCATGTTTGCTCGTGGAAGAGGTTCTGTCCGTGCTCTGTACTATACAGTTCTTTATGTTCTTTGCAAAACGTTAATGTCACCTAATTTGACATTACTTTATCATCTCATGATAAACCTATTATCATCACATGATAATTCACATCATCACATGATGAATATAATATATTTGGTTAGAGAGTGAGATTTTCGTTCCCTTTTATGCCTACATGACGTATGATCAGTCAAAAGGAACTTTCACATAGCATGTGCACCCAGAACTCACTCAATCTTGAAACAAAGTTTCTCAAACCATAATATTATATCTTTTAATCCTTGAATTAATCATATACTCCTATATGTTGTAGACTCACAAATCGACAGTGCTATAAAGTCACTTCGATATTTTCGATCATGCTTTCGCTGCGCTTCTGCCTTTATGAGATCTCCAATCTAGTTTGGTTTTATGACTTCAACCAAGTCTACCAATCTCTAGATTCTATTATCTCAACTCCATGAAAAATGACTCCTCACTTAACATGTTCTTCTAACCAAGAACTTGGGTCACACATCGTCAAATACAAACACATGGTTCTTATATGTTTTCGACCTATGAACAATTCATAGCGAATTCTAACATATCCTCCAACCATCATTTTTGTACTGAGTTATCAACTCGATGTTTCACCTATTTTTCAAAAGCAGATGAACCTTTCTTCTCTTGTTTTATTTTGAACTCCTTCAAAAACTTACTTAGGTAAAACATCCTGACATAATGTTATCAAACATATCTATCCTCCATAGATACATCCATCTCCATGGATATTTGACGTTCAAACTAACTTCATAAGTTATACTTTGGTTCCTGACTTATTTACAACATTTATGAAATCTCCATTTCACTCAAACAAGATGTTGTAAACTCCCACTCAAATATACACCATACACATATTAAATTGTGAAACCACTTTGGCTCCCACTCAGAAATATGTTATCTCTATATTTGACCATGATTGACTAGCTCCCACTCAAACATATGTCACCACATATTTTGATCATGGAAAATAGTTTCTGCTCTAACTTAACATATGTCGCCACATATCTTAATTAGATCACACTCAGTTTCTTATGCACTTTCTCGATATTTTGGACACCTCCAAAATTCTTAATTAACTTTTAAATCGAGAACTCATATACGAACACTAGTACTTTACTAGCTTTAAGTTTTATCTATTCACTACAAAACCCTTTTTGAGGAATAAATATGTGAAACATCACTTTCACAAAATCAAGTAACAATTACTTTGTGATTTAAACTTAACATAGGATGACTCTCAGTCATTTTCATATTTAAGGTTTCTATTTCTCCTTTTGTAGTTTCGTAGGTATGTCTTGTTTCTGAAACATGACAAGTAAATCATGAATATTATTTTGTAACCTGACAAAACTTTATATTCTTGAATCCTACTTTTCTTTAGACAAGCTAAACCGAAATTCAATGATCACCATCATTAATTCCTTTATGTGTCAAGTTTTAACCAACATAGCACTTTACATATGTGCCACTTGATACATAAACAAGCAAGGTTTAGCTTTTCCATTTTATTCCATCAATTCTTTTATCCATGAAACCTTTTCATGATAAAACCACTAAAACACTTAGCACAACCAACAAATTGGTTTGCCCCTTTTAGTCTCATATTGTGGAATCACATTCATAGTCATACTTATGAATATACTACAACATTATTCGCAATAGTCTCTAATTATCTCATAATTAATGAAACCACCTTTTCTCATAACTCATATGAAAAATGTTTATGCGAATCATTAAATAGATCCTTATTTCTAAACAGAGTGTTTATCAAATAAATCTAAATGCTATTATTAAACACCCGAAATAAAACCCTTCTTTGAGACCACACAATATCAAATAGTGTGTGATTACAATATCTTAGGACATATCAAACTCCTTTGAAAATATTCTAAATATTGTAATTTGTGATAACACTTCTCACAAGTCCGCATACTAACATATAACTCAAATATTTTGTCTCTTTTGATCAAATCATAAAGACTCAATTTTCTTGTTAACTTAATATCCTAAACTCCAGAAATTTATTTGATCTCATCAAATATCATAACACGAATAAATACACCTATTTAATCATTCATGATGGAGCACACAAAATAATGACATCTAACATTTGCTGAAAATACAACCAACACTTGTGTTTTATTTTCGGCAACTCATGACACACTTCCAAAGGGTGGCATTTTAGTCATACTCCTTCATAAGGAGCATTGATAAAACATCAAAATGTTTATTCAATCTTTAGACGACTAAAACAATTGTCATTATTAAGTTTTGGATATTTTAGTATGTCACATATTTTTATAAATGTTCAACCAATTTATCGTCTAGATTATAATAAGAATAATACACTTATAATCGAAACTTGTGATTTCCAAAAAGGATCACTCATGAAAATAGAACAACCATTGTCTTTAACATGAATAACCGTCTCACATAAGCAAGACACACTAATTAAAATCACACTTAATTTGATTACAAAACTTATTCAAATCCTCTAATCCAAATGATAAATGTAGAGACAGATCGTTGCCAGCATCAACTCCTTGATTGCCACCATTCCGCAATGTCTTCCCATATCCTTTATGCAAATCTCAAGCAGCAGGTTCTGTTTTCATAAAACAGAATGAGTATCAAATACTTATCGAAACCGCCACAATTGCAATTTAGACTTTAAACACTTATAACTTGTATATCAATATATACTTTCTGCTTTGTCAACTTCTCTTGCTATGGGTTCCACTTTGACATGACGCAGCCGAGACACAAATTCATAGAAAGTGATCAAATCCCTTCCCATGACATAGTCTCCGGCATAATTCTTAAAGCTGGGGAGAAGCTAGCGTATCACCCCATCTATCGCGAAATTGTCATTCTTCCCGTGGTTCCAAACAAGCACTAGACGATGATGTATCTCATGCATTATCCTCATGTGTTGTTCCAAGCAAGTGTTCTCTTTCATCTTGAGTAAAAGAAAACCGTTCGGACATTCGAACCTTACAATTCTGACTTGTGCTGAAAAACTATTTTTTCAGCTCATCAACAATCTCCATTGCAATCAAGTTCTTGAATTGTCTTCTTAGGTCAGAATTCATGAAGGTGCACATCATCCACTTGACTTTCAAGTAGGTGGTTCAAAACCACTCCATGTACTCTTCATAGCTTGCAGAAATATTTGGGTTTATCTCCTATAGGTTCTTCTAACATGTAGAGCTCATCATTGGTGTGTAGGACTTCTTTCAGGACGCAGGTACTACTCAACAAATTTGACCCATCGAGACGCAGTTTTTCAGCAACGAACAGACTACCGTAGTCGACCATGATCTACAAGGATTTTTGCAAAGACATCTGGACTTTTGTTTATGATAATTTTAGTTCATCTTAATGAACTCCCACTAAACTCAACATCTCTCTGGTTGTTTAGTGACACACGATCCAAATCCACTACACCACAACCGATCATCACGTGAGATGATGTAGCTTCAAAGGTGAACATCGCCATGTTGATCATATCATCCATATGACTCATGTTTAGCATTTCGGCTCTTGTGTTCCGAGGCCATGTCTGTACATGCTAGGCTCGTCAAGGAAACCGTTTTATTTCCGCGTGTGTAAATCTGGCTTACACCCGTTGTATGTGAACGTAGAATCTATCACACCCGATCATCACGTGGTGTCTCAAAACGACGAACTTTCGCAACGGTGCATACTAGGGGAGAACACATCTTGATATTAACGGGAGAGATCACCTTATCATGCTACCGTCGCGATCAAATCTAAGCATAACAATAAGGTGCATAAAAGGATTAACATCACATGCAATTCATAATTGTGATATGATATAGCCTTTCTTCTTGTGCTTTTGATCTCCATCTCCAAAGCACCGGCATGATCTCCATCTCCGGCATGATCTCCATCATCGTGGCGCCATCACCATGGTTGTCCACCAACTATTGCAACTACAACTAATGCTACTCTTAGCAATAAAGTAAAGCAATTACATGGTGATTCAATGACACGCAGGTCACATAAAATAAAAGACAACCATATGGCTCCTGCCGGTTGCCGTACTCGACGACAAGCAAGTCGCGAAAGATTACAAACATGATCATTGCATACATTATCACAAATCACATATTGGCCATACCACATCACATGACCCCCTCTGCAAAAACAAGTTAGACGTCCTCTACTTTGTTTATGCAATTTTTTACGTGGCTTGGGTCAACGAGATAGAACCGTTCTAATCTACGCAAAACCACAACAGTGATATAGTAGTTGCTTATTTACTCATCCTTTTGAAAGGCCTTCCATTGAAAATTGCATCTTCACTAAAGCAAGAGAAACAGACACCCGCCAGCCACTTATGCAAAACAAGTTGCATGTCAGTCGTGGAACCGGTCTCTCGTGCGTGGACGAGTAAGGTTGGTCCGGGCCGCTTCAATCTCACAATACCGGAAAGACGCAAAGTGCACGCGAGAAGGTACCAACATAAAATATCAACGCCCACAACACTTGTGTTCTAATCGCACCAACATCTACGAATAGATCTAGGCTCTGATACCACTGATGGGGTCGCAGCATAGAAAACAAAACAAAAAATCCTACGCAACAAGCGGAATAAACCCCAAGGATCTAGATCCATTAGACGGAGGTAGCGAAGATGAGATCCAATCTCTTACCCTTGAAGATCAACAAACGCATTTTGTCGGTGCAGGGGTTGGCTAGTCGATCCCCGCAACTAGACTCATCTAGTTGCGAGGAGATGTATTTCCTCGAAGTCCAATTCGATGATGTGCCACAAGGGGTAGCACCTCCGCGGTATCCACACGTACGGCTCGATGTAGATCTCCGCCTTCTTGATCCTGCAAGCAAGGTGGAGATGGCTAGATGGATCTCGGCACCACGACGGTTGTGGTGGCGTTGATGGTGTAGTCTCCACGAGCAGGGCTTCGCCAAGCCAAGCAAGAGGAGAGGGAGAGGAGGACATGGTGCAGCAGCCCTACGGCTAGGGGTGGTGCAGCAACCTTGGTGGAGGAGATGGCGGCAGCCCTACGGGAGGGGTGGCGCCAAGAAGAGGTGGAGTGCGGCAGCCCTCCGGGGGGAGAGGTGGCGCACGGCGGCTAGGGTTTAGGGTGGGGTGTGGCTAGGGCAGCCTTGGCATCGGTGTGCTGCACCCCCACCCCTCCTTTTATAGGTGGAGGCAAGGGGAGGGGCGTGCTGGCCCTAGGGCTTGGGAGGCTTGGCCCCCAAGTTAGGGTTTGGGGCGCCCCCCACTTGGGCCCCTTTGCCCCTTAGCCGCATGGGCCTAGGAGGCTGGTGCGGCCAGCCCATGAGGCTGCTGCACCACCCCTATGGTCCATGTGGGCCCCATACTCCTATGGGCCCCACTTCTAGACTCCTCTAGAACCTTCTAGAATATTCCGGTACTCTACCGGAAAATTCCCGAACCTTTCCGATACCTCCGGAAACCACTTTCCTTATATGAATCTTATTCTCCGGACTCTTCCGGAGCTCCTCGTGATATCTAGGATCTCATCCAAGACTCCGAATCACCATTCGTTCATACCATCAATTATCTCATCGCTAACCCTAGCTACATCAGAGCGTTAAGTGTGTGACCCTACGGGTTCGAGAACATGCAGACATGATCATATCAATAATCAATAGCGGGACCGGGATGCCCATATTGACTCCTACATATTCAACGAAGTTCCTTATCGATTGAACCACGATGCCGGAGATTCTTAATCTCGTATACGATTCCCTTTGTCTCACCGATATTTAATTTGCCCGAGATTCGATCGTCGATATCCCCATATCTAGTTTCATCTCGTTACCTGGCAAATTCTCTTTACTCGTCCATAATATAGGATCTCCATGATTAACACTTAATCACATGGTTGCAACCTTTCTGATGCTATATTACCGAGAGGGCCCAGAGATATCTTTTCCGTCACAAGGAAGGACAAATCCCACTCTTGATTAATGTCACCCAACAAATACCATCGGAGATACCTGAAAGCCACCTTTATAATCACCCAGTTACGAAGTGACGTTTGATGTCCACAAAGCATTCCTCCGGTAAACGGGAGTGACATAATCTCATGGTCTAAGGAAACTATACTTGGCATACTAAAAGTGTTGGCAATGAAACTTGTGTGACACGATCAATTGCAACTCTTTATTATCGGGTCTTGTCCATCACATCATTACTCCTAATGATATGACTCCGTTATCAAGTGACTGTAACAAGTCCATGGTTAGGAAACTCTAACCATCTCTTGACTAACGAACCAGTCCAGTAGAGGCTTACTAGGGACACCTGGTTGTTTATATTCCACACATGTATTATGTTTCCGGTTAATACAATTATAGCATGGATAATAAACTATTATCATAAACATGAATATGCTAATAAACCATTTTATTATTGCCTCTAGGGCATATTCCCAACACATACCACATCACATGACCCCCTGCAAAAACAAGTTAGACGTCCTCTACTTTGTTTATTGCAATTTTTAAGTGGCTTGGGTCAACGAGATAGAACCGTTCTAATCTACGCAAAACCACGATGGTGATATAATAGTTGCTTATTTACTCATCCTTTTGAAAGGCCTTCCATTGAAAATTGCATCCTCACTAAAGCAAGAGAAACAGACACCCGCCAGCCACTTATGCAAAACAAGTTGCATGTCAGTCGTGGAACCGGTCTCTCGTGCGTGGACGAGTAAGGTTGGTCCGGGCCGCTTCAATCTCACAATACCGCAAAGATGTAAAGTGCACGCTAGAAGGTCGCAACATAAAATATCAATGCCCACAACTCCTTGTGTTCTAATCGCACCAACATCTACGAATAGATCTAGGCTCTGATACCACTGAAGGGGTCGCAGCATAGAAAACAAAAAAAATCCTACGCAACAAACGGAATAAACCCCAAGGATCTAGATCTACTAGGTGAAGATAGCGAAGGTGAGATCCAATCTCTTACCCTTGAAGATCAACAAATGCGTTTTGTCGATGCAGGGGTTGGCTAGTCGATCCCCGCAACTAGACTCGTCTAGTCGCGAGGAGATGTATTATCCTCGAGATCCAATCCGATGAAGTGCTACAACGGGCAGCACCTCCGCGGTATCCACATGTACGGCTCGATGAAGACGTCCACTCCTTGATCCCGCAAGCGAGGTGGACGTGGCCTTGATGATCTCAGCAACACGACGGTGTGGTGGTGATGATGACGATCTCCACGAGCAGGGCTTCGCCAAGCCAAGCATGAGGAGAAGGAGAGGAGGAGGTGGCGCAGCACCCTAGGGTTAGGGTGGTGCGGCAGCTATGGAGGTGGAGGTGGTGGTGGCGCAGCCCTCCGGGAGAGGGGTGCGGCTAGGGTTAGGGTTTAGGGGTGCGGCTAGGCAACTTGGGGGGCAGCTCATGGGTGTGCCGCACCCCCTCCCCTCTCCCCTTTATATAGGTGGAGGGGGAGCCCTAGGGCCGGCCGGCCAAGGGGTGGCTTGGCCCCCAAGCCGAGTCCCCCTAGGACTCCTCCTAGGGTTCGGCCCCGCCCCTTCCTTCTCTTGGCCGCAATGGCCCATGTGGGCCTTAGGTGGTGCGGCTGGCCCAAGTGGCCAGCTGCACCCCTTTGGTCCATGTGGGCCCCCATACAATATGTGGTCCCACTTCTAGACCCTTCTAGAACATTCCGGAACCTTCCGGTACCCTATACAAAATTCCCGTAACTTTTCCGATACCTCCGGAAACCACTTTCCTTATATGAATCTTATTCTCCGGACTCCTCCGGGACTCCTCGTGACGTCCGGGAT
This sequence comes from Puccinellia tenuiflora, assembly GCA_012064385.1. Classification (NCBI taxonomy): domain Eukaryota; kingdom Viridiplantae; phylum Streptophyta; class Magnoliopsida; order Poales; family Poaceae; genus Puccinellia; species Puccinellia tenuiflora. Next base: position 143,890 of record QRDG01000289.1, on the reverse strand, counting down.
CTCATCCGAGACTCCGAATCACCATTCGTTCATTTCATCATTTAATTCATCGCAAAACCTAATTTCATCGGAGCGTTAAGTGTGTGACCCTACGGGTTCGGGAATGCATAGACATGATCATATCAATAATTAATAGCGGGACCGGGATGCCCATATTAATTCCTATGCACTCAACGAAGATCATTATCGATTGAACCACGATGCCGGAGATTCAATTAATCTCATATACGATTCCCTTTGTCTCACGATATTTTACTTGTCCGAGACTGATAATCCCCAAGAGCAAGGAATCACTATAGCACAATTCGATAAGTATTTGAGTGTCGAACCCACGAGGAGCTGAAGGTAAACTATCTATTCTCTAAAGCCCTATAACCCTCTTATATGGCCTTTTATGCAAGCAATAAATTTGAGTATGAAAGGAACTAACTAATGGAAGCAAGTGATGTGGAGTAGGTTTATCTAGCAACAAGTTTCTTAGAGCAAGTTTTCTAATGCAAGTTTCTAAGAGCAGTAAGTAGCAAGGATCTCAAGTAGCAAATATCTCAAGGGAGAAAATGTTCTGGCAATTGTTATTTCATTCGTGTGGTTGTCACAATTAGTGAAGCACATGTTTTAGTCTTAATTGTTTCTTCTACGGGGGAGCCATAAATAGTTGTAGCCAAGTAAATGAGCAAATTACATAACTCTTATGATGGATCTCATTGCCAATTAAATGTACGGCACAAGAATTATTAAGACATAATTGTCCCACCATAGCCTTAAGTTCTAGGGTCTCCCATATATCCCCCAATAGAGTAACTTCATGATTCGATCTCGGGTTTACTTGTCCTCCCAAGTCCTCCTCACTCCATTACCTTACCAGTGATCACCTTACATGCATTCCCCAACATATGAGTGCACTCATACATTGTACATCAAGACAATCATAAAAGATAACAAAACTTGTATGCAACCAATCAACGAACTATTTCACTAATGCCATGAACAAATCACTTCTCAAACATAGATAGAGAGACACAATAGATCACGGGAAAAGTATATTGCATCATACATCATGTTTGCCAAGAGTTTACAGTGGAGAGATGGAGATGATCTTGCTGTAGATGTTGATGATGATCACGCCGGAGGGGGGTGGAGCCCTCCGGAGGTGGATTCCGGCGGCGTTTCCCCCCTCCGATCTTCTCCGGTGGCAGCCTTCTGTCTCTCTGTTTCTGGTTTTGTGTTTCTCCGCCGCCTCCTCCTGGAAAACGTCGGGGGACTATTTTTATAGTCGTTTTTAGGTCACGAGGAAGCTTCAGGAAGAAGGATCGACGCAAACGGGGCCACGAGGGCCAAAAGAGGTGGGCCCACGCGGCTAGGTACAGGGGCCGCGTGGGGCACCCTCTTTTGCCCCTCCGGCCTCCGTTTGCTTGCTTCCTTCGCTCCTAGGTCTTCCTCCTTCCAAAATAATGATCCCCGTAAATTTGCAGCCCATTATGACGTCGTTAAGGCCCTGAAATAAATAAGGAAAGAAATAGGGGTTTTCTGCCTGCGCAGGATTAATTCCATAAAAAGGGGAAATCATTATTAATTACAAAAAATCATTAAATAACAGTAATATACCCCTTATATGATGCAAATATGAATGGAATATAAATATTATAGTGCAAAGTTCATGTATGCATTTTATATGCATCAACATCCCCAAGCTTAACTCATGCTCGTCCTCGAGTATGGAAGTGATAAAACTAACATGAACTTTGCAATATAATAACAACATGGATATAAAAGATGATTGCTACTGCTACATAAAGTCAAATGATTCATTATTCAAAGAAGTAGCAATATGCAAACAGTTTATAAAGTGATATCAAGTATTCAATGCAAGGATGTTCAATGATAGTTCACAAAGTGTAACATAAAAGATAGTAATATGGACCACATGTATGCAATATGATAAGTAAGAACATCCTACATAGGTCATAGAGTGAAGATGAAAATCTGAATATAAAAGGTGGACACTTTGGAAAAGATATATAAATGAGTAGAGGTAAAACATGCATAAGTTTCATCTATCCTCCAAACTATTCTACTTAAGTTATTGAATGCAATGGTAATACTTGGTGTCAAGCTCTCATTCCCCTATCATAGCATCTTAAATGATTAAAGTTAATGTGAAAGCAAATATGAGTAGTGGCCTTGATAAAGTAAAGGTTAGATGTCTCATGCCCCTTGAATACAAGTACCTACACCATGATTACTCAACTTGGGAAACAAAGCAAGTTTAAGTTATCTATCATTGTAAGTAATAATGGTATTATCAAGAGCCTCAACTGGGGTACCTCTTGTCCCATGATATGGATCAAGCCCACATCAAAACAACAAGACAAACAAACATAATGAACAACCTCAACACCCTTTTTATTTACCACTTGTTATAGCTTTTTATTGTAGGGTGTATCACAGAAAGTTCAAAATAGCATGTAAGTAAATTTCCACCATGAATGATGCATGGCTTAGATTAGCGGCCCAGGTTTCTATCTAACCATTTATACAAACTCATTTAAACTTACTCTATTTCCACATTATTTCACCATGATAGGCATCCATAAACAAAAGTACATGATATCAACTAAATAAATGATGGAACATGTTGAAAGACTTGCATGTGACAGCACATATGGGCTAACTCCCAACCTTAAAATTTTATCAAGCCACTATCATCATAATATTAATCACAATGGTTCATGTTTATTAAATGCAATAAAAGTATAGTGTGTATCAAGTTCGCGAGAGCTTTTTAACCAACTTTTCCCATTACAATAAATAACATAATCATTTTCATTTAGAGGCATAGATAACACAAATAACATGATAAACATACTTGGAATAGCATAAAGCTAATAGGTACATATGGTAGACTCACTGGAAAAACTTTGGTTGAAGGTGTTGGAAACAAGTTTTTACTTGTTGGAATTTTTGGGCTAGCAAAAGGGAGAAAGATGACCATCTAGATGCATGCATGAGTGTCCATAGAACTAACTAATTCATGTCAGACAAGGTGAAATAACATACAGCATCAAAACATGAATAAAAGATAGCTCATGATAAAGCATTTGCAAATTATTACTCATAAAGAAGCTCATGAATCATGCAACTATATGTGTCATTAAAAATCAACTTAGACATCCCTTTTCCCAATACAATAAAGCAAGCAAGATATTTCAACCCATATTTACAGTAGATCTTTCATATATAAATGATAGTGTGGTGGTCTCACAAAATAAAAATCAAAGCAAAAACAAACAAACAGATGCTCCAATTTTATGCGATAAAGTGTATTGATCAAAAAACAGAAGTTAGACGTGTGCAAACCGAGAGTGTGTAGGTCCAGTGGGGATGTCTTCACATCCCCAAGCTTAAGGTTTTCACCATCCTTGGATAGCTCTTGGTGCATCTCCTCGAATCCCTGTGAAAAAACTTCAAAACACTGTTTCTCCCATTTCTTTTCTGTGGGGTGACATTAGTAGTGATAGACAAATGCATTACTTGCTGCTTATAATCCTTAGAAAAAATTCATATGAATGTACAGAAAGTGTATAATGTTGTATGCCTATTAATAAACTCAATTGGATCAACAAGATTCAAGTTAAAAGTTCAAAACATGCATCAAACAATATTGGACAGAATCTGTCCAGAAAACTGATAGCAGAAAAACGTATTTTTCTACCTGACTTCCACAAGTCTAAAAAGTCTAAAAAAATTCATGCATACAGAGGATGAAAGTTGCAGTTACAGTAAAAATATCAGCTTAATCGAAGTTATAGAATAAGAAATAAAAATCAAACCGTGCACAGACCTGTGCTGGAATGAAATCTCCGCATGCAAAATAACAACTTTCTCATACCAAAAGGGGTAAAACTTGGCACTTTATTAAAAATTCCAGAAACTAATCTAAGAAAACATTCTCTTGTTACAGCAAGAGGACACAAAGAAAATCAAAAGTAAAAACAACCGGGTTGCCTCCCGTAAAGCGCTTTCTTTATAGCCATATAGCTAGGCTTACTTACTTGGTATCAAGATGGTTGGAGTGAGGTGGCTTGGCATCCCCAAGCTTAAATTATTGTATGTAGGGTGAGCTTAGGGGTTACATCCCCAAGCTTGAGTTTTTGTCCCTCTTGATCTTGTTCATCACCCTCAACTCTTCCACTTGAAAGTTCTCTTCACACAAAACTCATCATAAAACTTGATTAGAGGGGTTAGTGTCTCCATAAATTAAATCCACATAGGTACAGCAAAGACATATCATGAATTGATTCTAAACATTATCTATTGTTACTATGGTTGTGTAATGCTCCTTGATCAAAAGAACCGCACAAAACACAAGTAATGAGAGCAATGCGAAATAAAGACAGAATCTGTCAAAAACTGGACAGCCCGTAAAGAGTGAATTTTCAGAGGCACTTACGTTGCTCAAACCAAAAAAAATTGAACTAATGAATTGTGTATTAATAACTGAAGATTTCTGTCGTAAAATATCAAGTCAATATTCCTCTTCTGTGATTTTTAACATTTTTCGCAGTGAAGCTCAGGAATCTGTTTTCTGGACAGCAAATCACTATTGTTTAATCCTACCTCTCAAAAGAGGTTATTCTTGCCTTTTAAGATGGAAAACAAGATACAAAGGTGATTCCACTATTTTTATTTGGTTTTAGCTTTGGGAAAAGTTTTAATGATAGGGACTTTGCAATGGTTCCATTGGCATGAACAACACATGTTCAAGGTCGACCCCAACTTCTCCATTACTCATCCTTCTCATTTACTTTCCCAAATTTTATATAAAATGAAAATCTTAAACTAATTGTTAAAACAGTAGGTAAAGTTATTTTGCAAGTTCTCAAGATGTAAAGGTGTGCCCAAACTGAATAGGAAATAAAAGCATAAAGAGCACACCACAAAACATTAAACCATTAACTTTTAAGTCTAACTCTTTTCCTATGCATTGGCATTTTATATATGAATAAATAACAACAAATTTGAGGTAACCAATGCCTATAATAATCAATAGCTTGCATTTTAAATAACATAGAAACATAAAGGGGATTCTTATCTCTTCCTCTCTCATAATAGTTGCAAGCATTAAAGTTAAACATAACCACATAGTTTTGAATAGAATCACCATATAAAGACTTATCATCTAATGAGCATAATGGATCATCATGTAAAGCATTATCATATAGCATGTCTAAACCATATTCTTCATCATTATTAATAATGTTCTCATTAGGCAAAGGTTGATATTCTTCCTCCTCATCAGAGTCATAAAAGCAAAGTTTATCATTAGCAAAATCTTGAGTGTTACCCTCATCCATAGGTGGTGAAGGTGGAAGTTCCTTCTCTTCATTCTCTAGTTGTTCATCATTTTCATAATCTTCTTGGGGTTGCACGGGCATCCCCAAGCTTAGGATTTTGTCATCTTCTTCCTGCAAAACATCAGTACTACCTTGGGCAAATCTCTTCCTTGTGTCAACAACATAGATATTTTCATCAAATTCACGTATGCAAATTTCTAGGAGATTGGCAATAAAAACTTTATAATGAGAAGCTATAGGTCATGTTCATCAATGAAGGTATATAATTCATAGGCTCCCATAAAAATAACAAATTGCTCTACTTCTTCCATCCCTAAGTGAGCATAATTCCATGTATGATAAGTTGCAAGAACAGGTTCGTATTTATTGGAAGGGCATTGGAATTCAAAGTGTCTAAAGTATTTAGAGCAACAAATTTCTTCCTCATGATAATCAAGAAGCTCACTAGCAATTTTGTATAGAAGCTCTATGTAGCCTGCTAATCTTTTCCCTTCATTTGATTTTCTAAATTCAGCAGCTATCAAGGCGTTTTCATAATAATTTTCCATTTTATAATTTTTTTGTGTTTTGAAATATATGTTAGTATGCAATGCAAACAAGAATAAAAGTTTAGCACAACGCTCCCCGGCAACGGCGCCAGAAAAGTACTTGATAATCCCCAAGAGCAAGGAATCACTGTAGCACAATTCGATAAGTATTTGAGTGTCGAACCCACGAGGAGCTGAAGGTAAACTATCTATTCTCTAAAGCCATATAAACCTCTTATATGGCCTTTTATGCAAGCAATAAATTTGACTATGAAAGGAACTAACTAATGGAAGCAAGTGATGTGGAGTAGGTTTATCTAGCAACAAGTTTCTTAGAGCAATTTTTCTAATGCAAGTTTCTAAGAGCAGTAAGTAGCAAGGATCTCAAGTAGCAAATTTCTCAAGGGAGCAAATGTTCTGGCAATTGTTATTTCATTCGTGTGGTTGTCACAATTAGTGAAGCACATGTTTCAGTCTTAATTGTTTCTTATAGGGGGGAGCCATAAATAGTTGTAGCCAAGTAAATGAGAAAATTACACAACTCTTATGATGGATCTCATGGCCAATTAAATGTGCAGCACAAGAATTATTAAGACATAATTGTTCCACCATAGCCTTAAGTTCTAGGGTCTCCCATATATCCCCCAATAGAGTAACTTCATGATTCGATCTCGGGTTTACTTGTCCTCCCAAGTCCTCCTCACTCCATTACCTTACCGGTGATCACCTTACATGCATTCCCCAACATATGCGTGCACTCATACATTGTACATCAAGACAATCATAAAAGATAACAAAACTTGTATGCAACCAATCAACGAACTATTTCACTAATGGCATGAAGAAATCACTTCTCAAACATAGATGGAGAGACACAATAGATCACGGGAAAAGTATATTGCATCATACATCATGTTTGACAAGAGTTTACAGTGGAGAGATGGAGATGATCTTGCTGTAGATGTTCATGATGATCACGCCGGAGGGGGGTGGAGCCCTCCGGAGGTGGATTCCGGCGGCGTTTCCCCCCTCCGATCTTCTCGGACGGAGAGCACGGGCCCGTCGGGCGACCGCGACCACGTGACGTCGACGAGCAGGTCCTTCCCGGACGCCGAGAGACGCGAGCGATACACGATGGTGACCCCGCTCATCATCGTCGCCGACCTCCCTCCGCCGGCCTCGGTGGGCCTGGCCGCCGCACCCACCGCGGTGGCATTGGCGGCTGCGGAGCCGGAGCAGGCGACGTCGGAGATGGGGAATTTTGGATTTTTTTATTTTTTTATTAACCTAACATGTGGGATCCACATCATTTTGACTAATTGACCAGTCAACAGAGTGCCACGTTGACAAAATATGAAGCTATACGATGAACCAGTGACCGTATAATCACCACAAGTCAAGTTGAGTGACCGTATTGAGCGTATTGTTGAGTACGGGTACCGTATTGTGCTTTGACCTAAAGTACGGGTACCGCCAGTGTATTTAACTCATTTGGAAATATCATATGCGTTGCAGGTTACCCCTGGTTCAGTTGATCGATCGTTTGAGTGAGCCTCCGCCCCCTTCCCTCCGTTGAGAGTCGACAAAGTATTCCCGACTCGCTCCTCTCTCCTCCCCGGCGGCGTTGCCGGCCGGCGTGGAAGCGGATGCGTAGCACGGGCTGTACAGCGTAGTTTAGGCTTTGTTTTCGGCTTGATGCTGGTCTTTGGCTAGATGCCTGTAGATGGGAGAGCTCTGGATCCTCTGGGTCAGATCCGGTGCTGCCTGGGAGCTCTTCTCCTCGCCAAGTTGCTCCGGCGGTCGGAGCTAAAGGCGGTGGAGGGGGGCTTCAAAGTGGACTCCTTCAATAAGGCCCTTGCTCGGCGCGGCGGCCTCTGGTGGCGCGGTGGTAGCGGTGGATTTCTTCTTCTTCGTCGGCGCGGTGCCGACAGGGATGATGCGTTCGTCGTCGACTCTGTTTCTAGTTCCAGGCGGTCGCGGGGAAGTTGCAAGCTGCAGAGTGGAGATCAACACATGGTGGCCATGATTCGCCGCCATGATCTACGGCCAAAGAGGTGGCCTCTCCATACGCCATGGATGGCGTTCGTTCAACCTCCAGTACGGAGGCCCTTTGGAGGATTCTCGTCGGCGCACAACGCCTTCACTGCCCCAAGTGGTTTCGTCCCCGGTGGCGGTGAGGGTGGTCGGCGGTGGAGTTTCTGGTTCTGGTGGTGGAGACCAAGGATCCGATTGCATTTCTTGCCGGATCGTTAGGGTTATTTTCGTAAGATCTGAGGACTGCTTTGTAATTTCCTTTTCTCTGGTGTCCTCTGTAAAGTAATGATGCAGCTAGGCCCTTCGGGGCCATTCCCTTGTTAAAAAAAAAAGTGAGCTGAGAAGTTGATTTCTCTTGAATGGCATAGGCATCTCAAGAGGGCACATTGTCTATTTGCACAGTAGGATCATGGGTGGATTTAGATAATCGCAATTAACCTGAGTCTGCATATCAAGCATGGAGGTTCATGCATGCGTCTACCGGATGATGCCTTGTCTTGTACTCTTATTTAATGTCTCAGCTAATCTGTATTGGGGAAAGGTACTGAAAGATGAAAAAAGGAATCCCCCCGCGTCTCCCTCCTCTGGCGACCCGGGGGGGGGACTCTAGCCGCCACCTACTCAGGCCGTCCCCGACCTCCATCCACTTCGTCGCCGCCGGAGGGGGCGCCGGCAAAGCCGTGCGCGCCCCCGGGGAAGGTGGCGGCGGGGGGGGGGGGGGGGGGGTCGTTCTCCGTTTCGAGTTTCTGGCGCCGGGCGAGCGAGGTTGCCACGGCGGAGTTGATGGGCACGACGGCGGCCCTGCGGTGGAGCAGAGGAAGGGCGCGACGGCGGCAGAGCTGCGGAAGGGAAGAGGATGGGCGCGGCGGTGCTGAGGCGGCTGCCTGCGTGCACCGGCGCGAGCGCGCATCGGGCTCGATCTGGGCCCGACCGGCCGGGTCTGGGCTTCGTTGCGCCAAGCGTCCATGAGCGGGCGCTGGTGGTGGAGCTATTGTGTGGGATGGCATCCACGGACGCGGTTTCTGGCGGGATTTGGAAGAGGTCCTGAGATCAGCGGACGACGGCGGGCTGCCGGCTGGGGGAGGTGTTCCTTCGGCCAGCGCACGCTCTCTCGGAAGAGGAAGCCGGGGCGGCGGCCCCGGAGCAGCGGATGCGGCAGGGGCGTGGCCAGCGGGGCTTCTGCTGTGGTGTGAGGTGTCACAGCGGCTGCAGCGCGCGGAGGAGTTTGGTGGTTGGCGATGGAGGTATGCTGCCATCCGGCCGCTCCCTGAGCTTCGCGGGCGGGGAGACTTCCGGGCGAAAGCTTGCACAGACTCCGGTCCGTGCCAACGACGGCGGCGCCTCTAGGTGTCGTTCCCTTCTTGATCGCGTCGTTGTGGAATCTCGCCCCGGTCCGACGTGAGTGGTTCTAAGGATCTCCGGGTGAAAACCTAAGCCCCGTCGGGGGCGGGCGACGGTGACGGATGCGTCACTACCTTGTTGGAGGCGTCGCTTTGGAGTTCTTGGCCCTCACGGTGCGACGGCTTCGCGGTGGATGTGTGGGATGGCTCTATGGTCGAGGGAGGTGGATCCCGGGGCAGCGGCCCCGGACGGTGGTGGACGCCGAGGCGGCGGTCTCGGTCTCCCACGCTACGACGGTTCTATGAGGCAGGGCCGTCGTCTTGCGCGGGCTTGGGTGACGACCTGGATGAAGACTGCGTGGGCAGAGGGTTCGCCGACCCGACTGGATCACCTTCGGGCAATGCGAAGGTCGATCTGGTTGCTACGCCGGGGCGGCGGCCTCGGAACAGGTGGATTTTGGTGGCGACCTGGATGAAGACTGCGAGGGCAGAAGGTTCGTCGACCATGACTGGATCGCCTTCGGACAATGCGAAGGTCGATCTGGTTGGTACGCCGGGGCGGCGGCCCCGGGTAGGTGGTGTGTGTTGCGGCGTTTTGGTCGGCTGGTGTCGTGTGGGCGGCGGGTCACCTCGTCTGTGCGGTTTTTTGGCCCTGTTTTCCTCATAAACACAGCATTGTACAGCTTGTATGGTTTTTGGGCCCGGTCTTCTTTATAAACTGGGTCAATTCTATTCTATCTATTCGAGTGGTGGATATCGACCACCTTAAGCTAAAAAAAAAGCTGAAAAAAAAGAATCCCGGTCTGGCAAGTTCATCTGAAAAAACATAAGTGTCATTGTACGAACCAACCAGGAGAAGTCTTAAAAACCTCGCAAGTTCATTTTTCTTTTTTTTTTTGAGATGGAACACATGTATTCCATTAAAACACGGCTAAATCGCTGGTCACCAAACGGGTTACAGACTTAGGTAGCTCGATGTCCATAACAAATGGTTTTCATGAGCTACTCATACTAGTTGAATGCCCGTGCGTTGCTACGGATGCTAAATTTTTATTGTTATGTTTATCTCTACTTTATATGTGAACATGTGTAAGAAAAGACAGTCACATGATATTTTAAACACATAAGATTCCATCCAACTTGGAGTGTACATAGATAATAAAAAATATAATTTGGCATAGTTCGAAAATGAAATAAGCACCCGACTAATATCTACTCCTTGATGCTATTTAGATATTGTCGTACAATGTCGGGGATGTTGTCTTGTGCTTCATTTAACTGATACTTGAGTAAGTGTAACAAAAATTGCTTCCTCAACTTGGATCCATCCTACACAACAATACTTGTAATTAGCATGAATATATCATGTGGAAATAATGAAAATGCGCAACGTAGAATATACACCGTGCATACTGGATGAACCAAATCTTTACCATTCCATGAGAGCATGATGTAAAAAATAATATAACCAGATAAATTGCTGCATGATGAATGAATCGTCATTATGTTGAATAGTAAATCGGCAAAGTAGTTTATTCCCATAGGTATTCACCTGTTTGGAGTTTTTGGTGTATCAACTGGGGATCTACGTGCACAGATAAATATGTCGGAGCTCCAGTCGGGTTGTGCTAATGCAAGTGCCTCGTTCAAGTAGATAGAAACTCTTTGTAATTTCAAAATCAGGTTGTTGGATCGCATCATTCTACTCTCCGGTGATGGAGGCAGAGAAAGAGGTTAAAAAATATGTAGACATGGTTTCTGCTTGTCGATGGAAAACAAGATGAAGTGGCCGAGGGATGCATAAGGAAGCAGAACCTTCATAGAGACAACCATTAGAAAGACATAAAATGTGACAGTGATGGACAACTGAACTATCTTTACCAATTTACGTGATGAGATTTTGTAGTCTATTCCAGGCCAACTATGGAACAACGTTGCCAGTTTCTGAATTATCCGGCTTTATGCGCCACTTGTCACCTCGCATGGAATCGACCATCGCCGTCTAAGAAAAACATGTTTAGAGACATGGTGATAACAACAATACTAATACAAGATTATAAAAACTTACACAAAACCGTAGATCCATGTAGTGTATATCGGTCTCTACCAGCTGCAGGATCTCGTCGCATGCCACTATGCGTATGGCCAAATTGAAACAATCATTGTCCATAGGCTGGTCCATCCTAATGATGTTTTGAATTTTCTTAAGACTCAAACCTATTGGATAAGGTTTGGAGCTGCGCACCCATTCCTTCCTGCAACACAAATATTAAGAATTATGAAATCATAGCCATGCATATTAAAACATTATATTTTTTTAACATGTTGCTTACTCCAGGTCCTTGTCGTCTTGAATTGACATTATTTTCTTGTCAAATAACTCGCGTGGGTCTGTGGGCATGATATGGACAGGAGATGGACATTTGTTCGGATCCCCCACAATCATAACATCATCAGAATTAGATGCATCGGAATTAGATGCATCAGAATTAGGCGCGACTTTTTCATATTCTGGTGTTCCTTTTATTTCGTTCAATACAGATTCATGTAAAACGATAGCTACATGCTCCCTAAAGGGTTTGATACCCTCCTGCAAAGTATTAATTAGAATTAATTTACTGTACCACTATATTTCATATGAATATACTGTGCTGATGCCTTTGAACCCATAAAGTGTTCCATGAATTGTAGCGTGAACAAGCCGCATGATGAGCTGCAATATTCAAAAAATATTTCTCTCTCTCTATATATATATATCAGTACTATACGGAATCATCGAACCTAAACTAAGTATCCATGTTACTATTTGTATTCATATTTGATCTATAACAAGTTTTTAACGTACCCATCTAATTGTATTGGTTCGTGAACTTTCTCGAATATTGGCCATTGAGTTACTCAAAAGTCCACCCACTTATGACCTATGTCGAATTCACTCATTTGAGAAGCAATTGTAAAATGATTCTCGAGCCCCTGAAGCTGTTAAATTAAAGAGAGTATGATAATATGTACAAAATAATGTTATCTAAAAAAGGAAAGATGAGCACGTTTGTAGTAAATTCTCACCGTAGAATGTAGGTCGGCACGGCTCATTCTAGAACCAAATGAATCCAATACTTGTATCCGGCATTTTTTGGCATCGATATGACATACATACCAATGGTATTTGGTCACATTAATTGGGATGAAGAGCTGATAAAATAATGTAAGCCATATCAAAACAAATAATAATTTAAACTCGAAAAGTTAGGTGGGTAGTCTTACCATGTCATGTTCTAGATAATTACGAATCCGTCGTACAATGCATCGATGATCGTCTAGACTTATTGGGAATTTACCATCTCGTTTCAATATCCCAGAATTATGTGTACTCTCTAAAAATACATCTCCACCGCCCTCTTAATTAGATGTTTCTGGGTCCGCGTATAATAAATATATGTAGTTATAACCTATAGTTAGGAGCAAACGTTAGAACAAATACAATACACATTTTTCATGCACAGAAGTTTGATTGTATGTGGACTTATTATCTTACGTCGCCAACCAACCATCTTCTAGCAGACAGTCCAAATCTTGACGTCTCAACCAAGCGTCTTGGATTCGCACCAATTTGGTTTTTGGTGGGAAGGACATGATGTAATTTTTTATTTTGGTAAATCCAACCTCCGTATCCACCATATTTTTCATGGGAACCTAAGTTGATTCGATCTATAACAATATATATACAATTAAATTAGGTGAGAAAGACAATAAAGTTATGAAATATGAAGTTAAAATATTATAAGAAAGATCCTTATATATGTATATGCCATATGTGTAAATACACAAAAGCTCGTCATTTTAATCCATGCTAATTTTACTATTTTTTTGCCTGATATAGTTTAGATATCTGACAAAGATAATCTTATATAAAATAAGTAATCATATACGCATGCCATTGTGAGGTATGAAAATAATGCTCGTAGTATTAACTAATTGAGGTTGGTCATCAGACCCGTGGTTTTTTCCAAGCCAAAACGCTGATGGTCCTCCGTATCGATCGTCTGGTTCGATGATTTAGGCATCGATCACGCATTGACAATTCAGACGCACTAAATTCGGGTGATGGTGTACAGTTTGACCCATGCATGCGTGAAGCGGGCATATGATTGCCAGATTTACTTTTCCCCAATTGATTTGATTGCCAGATTTACGTCCTGGGCATTTATTTGTTTCCATATACTCCCTCACACAATCGGTTGGAGCTGGAAGGCAGGATCCATTTGATTCTCCCGTGATTGAATGGTTGTCAGATTTACGTCTTGGGCATTTATTTGTTTCCTTTCTTTCCTCCGTGATTTCCTTTTGTGGGCTGATGTAGCGACGTAACGATTGATCGAGCGGTTGTAGTGCGAGCGGTGGTCAGCCAATTTGATCGGACGGCCAGCGTTCGTTGGATGGTCTGCCCAGGACGTACCAACTGCAATATTATAGTATAGATAGATACCCAAAGCCGCAAGCTCATAAGCTGGCTTATTATATCCCCTGGGGGCATACATGACATATGCGTCAATGAAAGTCATCCGAAGTCCAAACTTCATATCACTTAGGAGTAAGCCCAACGGACCAAGGTCATAATATGTTGTGTTCATGGCGCTCTTCAGATTGATACAGTCTGACGCAAAAATAACTCTGCCAACACCCAAACAATCTACCAGTTTGATAGCGTTAGACAGAGCAGGAGCCTCGGCATTGAACGTATCCGAAATATTCAGTAAAGGACCTACAGCAGCAAAACAGATTTCAGAATTGATGTTTCGGCAGATTGCTCCCCATCCACCTTCTCAACTGCTCCTTGAAGGAAGTGACTCATAACATCACGAAATCGAGGAGACAGGCACATTTTGCTTTCACTGGAAAAACATTATATTCTAATGGACAGGGCCCAGGGCAGAGCTAGAAATGGCCCAAGCCCAATACTGATATGGTCCATCTGGTGCTACGTACGTGAGATTTTTCACATTCTTTTCTAGAACTAGTAATTGTGCACGTGCATTGCAGTGTGTAATATTAGAAGATATGTTTCTATTAATAACAATAATAATTAATTAAAATGAAGCAAACTTGGTATCTATTAATTATAAGAAAATGAAAACTATAGAAAATAAACATTGTTCCACACACAAATAAACAGAAAATGACAACTATAGAAAATAAACATTATTCCACCGACAAATAAACAACTTCATTGCTAAACCGAGATCAAGCATTCTAATTTGTATTTATTGGATTATTATTTTGGACTCTCATAGCTAATCTAGCTCGTCCATCTCAGTTTATTTTTTTAAACAGAGACTTGCTGGCTTTATACGCTCACTCATGTAACCGAATAAATGCTTCACCGAGGAAGCCTACACTCGTTTAGATCTGCCATCAAACTTTCTCATCTTCAACGGGGGTTCTTCATAAATCTATGTGGCGCTCATATATGTCTCTCCTGTATAACACCATCCTTTTCACATGCTCCTGTGTCATCACGTACATGCGCCGTCACATCTAAGTCATAAGCAAAAAAACATGAGTGATATAATAGAAAAAAATCAGAAAAAATGTCTATATTTGAGTCTTTACCTTCAAGTAGATAAAACTGAGGGGATGTTGGGTTTGTCACAATTATTACAATAATATCATATGTGCTATCAAGTGACCCGGAGAAATCATTTGAAACTAAATATATTTGCATTCAATACTTAGATACATAGATACGAATTAAGTCTTACTTGATGCACAATCAACGGGAGCCTGAGATGCATAGTGTTGCTGAACAACTGGAGCCATACCTACAAATTGATTCCGCGTGAAAAAATCAGTATTTCATACATGTACTTGCAATCAATAAACACACCACCTATAATTAGCTAGAACACATGAGCACACATGACCTTGTTCAGGTGTGTTGTATTGCTGTTGGGTGACTCCCGATTGTCCAGTAGCTGGTGTATGCCATATTGTGTTATCGTCATTCACATAGGCTATTGATTGCTTTTTAAGCTCTCGTGCTCGGCGTTGACGCTTCAAATTTTCATATTTATTTTTTGCGTACCTCTCTCTATCCCTCTACCTCTTTTGCTCTTTAGGATCTGCATATATGACACAGTTTACCATTATTTCACATAACATTAACAATAATCACATATTGTAGCGACCGTTGATTATCACCTTGGTTTTGAACATTGGTTATGTCCTGAAATGGAATCCTCTTGGAGGATGACATGTGTATTTTTGCTTCTCCTGTCCGTAAAAAGCAAATGATATTAAAGAATACCTCCTCTTAACAAAATATACCCCTGAAAAAGTATGCTTGATGGAACATGAAGAAAGCTGAAAGTTATTTTAAAGGACGAATCTGAAAACCTGAAACAAACAAACTATAGGCTTAATGAACGAATCTTACACGAGACTGTAGCTATATTTAGTCTCTGTTACTGACCTGCATCTCCCAAAGATGCAAAACTGAAAAAACAACACGCATGTGCGGATGATTATCATACCAATTTATCCAGTTGATGTCATTTATGTTTTTGTAAAAAAAACTCTAGTTGTAGTACATTGTCAGTCAGTTCTGCTTCCAACGAAATGGAAGATTTTCTGTTCCAATGCTTTGTGCTTGCCTACGGTGATGTGGGGATGGATACATAGATATTCGAAAACCAAAACTACTATCTAATAAAAATAATTATACTCTACATGATGTCATCCAACTTGTTGCAGAAACTCTGTCGGCTCAAGTGCAAAGGAAACTAAACTGAATGTTGCTTTGAAAAATGACCAGGTTATAGCTGCACTGGCTTCACATATATTTTTCTCTCAAAATTGCATTTGTCGAAGGTGACATTCATTTGGTTCTAATAGTTTTACGCACAAAGATAATAAGGGCGATGCAGTTAATTTTGTACATGAACTAATGTATACATCGCCTGTTAATTGGTTTTTTTTGGCACTAATTCCCAGCTATGAAACTCCTGGTATAGAAGGCTAATAGAAGGGCAATTCAGACGACCAATTCTGATGAGCAAAGTCAGATACCTTTGTTAGCATTAATCTTGATATTGTATCCAGTTTAGGAGTTTGCACGTTTGTATTACATATGCATGTACGTAGTTAGTATTGGCTGAGTGATTCGGTCAATTAGTGATTTGGTTAGCTGGTTAGCTGCATGCCAGTAGTTAGCTCGGTTCAGGTTGTTGCCGAGTAGTATGGATAATGGAGGAAGTCTAGGACGTGGTTAGTGCATGGGTTAGTGGAGATAGTGGGCTGAGTGCGTGTGTGCATGTATGCCTATTTAAGGAGTTGTAATCTGCATGTTCTAATTAAGGAGAAAGAGCAAGATGTAGCTACGGTGCCCACCAAGGGAGTGTCTACTAGGAAAAGCCTTGTTCTTCTTCTTCCTTGGTTGTGTGAGTGTGTGTGTGTTCGTGAGGGAAGATATAAATTAGATGAGAGAAGAGAGGAGCTGCTATTGGCAGCTCCAACAACCTTACGGTCCGGGCAGTGCGGCCTCGTGCAGCTCCCGTGCGTCGAATCCGTGTGCAGGGATCGTTGTGCAGGATCCTGCCGGCGGCGTGGATGCAGGGAATGCAGAGTGGTCGTCTTGACCCGACAGTGGCGGCTTCCTCCGGCGGGTAGTGCGGCGACGGTGGCGTCCTCCGCGGGCGGTTGCAGCGACGTCGTCCGGGCAGTGCGGAGATGGTGTCGTCTTCCGGCAGGATGTGCGGCGGTGTGCAGGCGGCGGGAAGTGTGGAGATGATGGCGTCCTCCGGCAGGTAGTGGGTCTTGATATTAATATATTCCCCTTATCGAAAAAAAAGACGAACGTACAAAGTCAAGAATGGTCACACGGAAAGAATGACTAAAAACGATACACACACCCTACACCACGTCACACAGTTTACAACGAAAACCCACAACAACCACACGAGAAAGTATCGCCTTGCAGTGCCTCCCTCCATGAAAGGTGAGGAGACTAGACATAGAGCCACATGACCGCGTCATGACCGCTGACTTTCACCTCTGGGATGACACAAATCGATGTACCTGCCGCCCATAAGTACCTAGAAGAGTCGACGAGTAGATGATAGAATCCAACCAAACCAGAGGATGTGGTCGCCTAAGAAGCACCGGAATGGTGTAAATTGCGCCAAGAGTCCTACCTCCTGAGCGACCAGCATCGACCCCATCTGCCACCCAGTGGCTCCATGATTCTAGGAGGGAGCAACACCGTGGTGCACTATCGCTGCCCGATCCAACATGTCAGATCTAGAGTTTCCTTTGGTGCTCGAGGCGGGAAGCACAAGCAGAGCCATGACACGCCTCCGAGGAGGTGACGGTGCTCGCATGCATCATCATCGCCAACGTCACAGGGGGATTTTTCCCTAGACCTATCGTCAGGCATGCGATGATCCATTGACGCAGATTGCCACCGGTTGGCCTTACCACCGGAGAGAGGCGAGCATATTTCATCGTCAATGGAGGGTGGACATTCATTAATGTTCCATTGGTAACACCACAAGATGAGAGGTGGAGGTCCATCCCGCTGTCACCAGGACCATCAAAATGTCCAGCAGCCCTCGCTACCAGGTGCCACCATGCCACATGTCGCGACATATCATGCCCCACTGTCCACCCCCAGACCAGAAGGCCCACAATCGAGCCCGAAACTCCCGACCGCAACAATAGTATCCCCAACATCGGGTGGAGGCCGAACGCCCTCATCCACCGTCGTCGTGCCACAATCGCCGCCGAGGCCCCACATTGTCGCATCGCCAAATGTCTTCCGTCGACAGTTCTTGGCAATGTCGGATATCGATGATGTAATCGTATCAATATGTATTTATAGTCTAAAAGAATAATTGTCAATCCCACATTAGTGAAATACACAAGACGTCAAAGGGTGTGTTTGGTTGAGCTGTAGATTCCTGAAAATCAGCTGTGGAGAATCTGATGTGGAAAAGCTGTTGTGAGCTGACAACTGTTTAGCTCGAACAACATGATTGCACGTTTTAGCAAGATGGTTCACATAAGCTTCTTCATCTCCTTCTCATGTTCCTTCTTTATCAAATGAAGTCTTCCATTATTTGTTTCAAGCAAGCCGAAACTTCTCTAAATTCAGGCTTCATATCAGTTCCTTCTTTCACCCCACATTCTTTCACCATGGATAATGCCTCTTTAATAGTTCAATACTTCAGCTAATATGCAACAATATCATATGCTGGAAAATATAACGTCACACCAAAAGGTACATATTGTAGAACAAACATGTATCTTCATACAATCATTTTCATAAACAGCTAGCAAGCAAACACCAAACATATTTCTTGAGGGGGGAAATTTCCTATATATGACTGGACCATACACATAACCAGTGATGCGTATCACAAACAATTTATCATACATGGCATCACGGATTGCAACAATCAAAGACTGCAAATCAGAAAAAATATAAAAACAGAAGGTGAGCATGCACAGGAGGGAGGAGGAATGAGATGGGAAGGAGAGAGAGGAGGGAAGAGAGGGCGGCGCAAGTGGATGTCCGGCCGGCCGGTGTCAGGAGTTGTTCTTGGAGGTGACGACGCGACGCACTGACCTTGGACGCCGCCGGAATGGGCCGGTGAGGAGGAACCCTAGCCTGGCCGCCGCCCTGCCTGTTTCAGGTCGAGGAAAAAAGAAGAGAAGTCGGGAGGAGCGATGAGTTCGGGGGAGGAGAAGAAATAACCGAACCGTTCATTTTCACTAATGGGATGGCATGGCGGGTAATTTTCATCCCCTTCCTTCGACGCAACGCACTGACTTCCGTTCTACACGTCGAGAATCGCCCGCGTCGCCGAATCTGGGGGTTTCGAGAAAACCGTTTGGTTGCGATTCCAGCTGCCAGAACGTTTGAATCTCGACGTAAAATCTCATCCCAACACACCCAAAATTAGTTTTGATCCGTGGTGGGCTTATAATCACCTGTTTTGTACGGCGGAGGCGTAGGGTAGAGCGATGACGAATGGTGCGAGTGCATTGCTCACCACTTACTGAACAGTGATGCAGAGACGCGCAGCCCAGAGAGACTCGTCGTACGGCCACGTCGTCCTTGAATGATCGAATCTCATCCCTGCAATGCACCAGACGTCCACCATCCACTGCCCTCCCTGCTCCCTCAGCGTTGGCTTCTCTGGCTCCTCCCATCTGCACAGTGAGAGAGCAAACAAACAAAAAATAAAAATCCCCGAAGTCAGATCACCGTCGACTCTCTCACTCACCAATCGCCGCCCCCCTGAGCGCCCCTGGCCGTTTACGCCGCCCGCCGGTTAGTCGCCGGCCAGCGATCCTCCCTCCTCCACACCCTCTCCTCTCTCCCCGTTCCTCTAAGCTGGGATTAGATTTTGCTTCCAACCCTAGGCGTCGCCACCGTCCGCCCATCTCGGTTGTAGGCTCCGTTCTCGCTTTGTCGTGGCCGCGGGACTGATTTGGGTGCAGCTACTCAACAGCAGCACACCCCCTCGTGTTTCCGCCGGCGCGCCGATTGCGGTATAGTTCTATGGGGTCAGCAGGCTTAGCATTTCGTTTTCTTACTTTTTTTTCTGTAAAATTGCGCAGTGCGTGCCTGTCCGCTATTATGTCTTCTTGCTTCGATGATTAATTGAGTGATTAACTGATTATTATTTCCTTTTCATGACGGCTGACTAACCTACGTGTATCCAAATTAGCCTTCAAAATGTATATGTTTATCCAAAATTGACATTGCTCGTCTTGTCCTCTATATACATGCTTAGTGGTCACTGTTCTAGTTTCCTGTAACTTTGATTTTTGGATTTAATATGTATAACTGCAAATATTGTTTTGAGATACTGCAGTGTCTTACTATACTACGTCTTGGGTACTGTGTGGTTAACTGGAACCTTGCTTGTAGTAAGTTTTTTTGAATAGTTGGTGCTAGTGCAGAACGCTGCTACATCTGCAAACATAACCATTGTTGGTTGTGGATAGCATATTATCAGCAGGTAGTTCTCTCTTCTGTCGGTGATAAACAAAGGTTGCAGAATTTCCTCTACATCAGCCAAATATGATGGTTAGTGGTTGTTTTCTTTTCAGATCCTCCGTGCAGCATTTGATTTCTTAGAATTGTTCGATAGACACAACATTTGGACGATGTCTTCAACTCTTACGACACCGCTACGACATACATACTCACTTCGTAAGCGCAGACATACCGCACCGGCTTCCCTAGTTACAGGTTAGTGCTTTACATTATAATTATGACCATTTAGGCAACCTTGCAGCTTGATGTTAATTGCACTTCCCCTACTGGATAATATGATGGATTCTATTATATCCTATCTTTTCTGTACAGAGGAGGCTGCTGCTTCGACCGAGATTGACGTGTTGCCAGATAGTGACCTCTCGAGCCCCAGTGATGACATCCCTACAGATTGTGATATCACATCTAAAGGTCCTCGGCGAGGTCCTCGACTAGGTCCTCGGCGTAGTCGGCCTGCTGGTGCTGGTATGATCACTAAAGTTCCCTTTCTAATCAGTGATACTTGCCTTTATGTTATGAGCATACCACCTATGGCTTGTGTGCTTGCTTATATTGATTGCCATTATCACCTGATTGATAAGTATTTCATCCCGGTTCTTCATCAGATTTGCCACACCCAAATTCTTCAGCGGCTGCCGAAGCACGACGAAGGCGCGTACTGTGTACTTCAGAAGCTAGACAGTTTCGTAAGCGTCCTCGTCATGTATCGTCGCCTATACAAAATGGTGGAGGTGACTGCAACATGTGTGCCTGTTTTGCTGCATACATTGTGTCTGTGGTGGCCCTTTAACTGATTTTTAATATTGGCCTCCGCAGACTCCCCATCCACTTCTCAGACCATGCCTGCTCCATCTAACAATCATGCATGTAAGTTCATCCCTGAGGCATTTTCTTAAGAACTTCTTTGTTCTCAGATGTTCTCCTATAGCTAAAATTACTACCTGTTTATTAGGAGAAGAGTGATTATTTATCTATTTATAGTATATTGTTGTTTTACTGTTGACATATGGATCAGTTATGACTATTCTTTTTTACTGCTGAAAGTTTAGTTGGCATGCATCACAAGGAAGAAACTCAACCAACCTCACATGCTTTTGTTTCTCTTTTCTCCTCTAAAGCCCTCCTCCTTGCCTTAGCCGAGGCGTCAGTATCACGTCCCGACGAGACAAACTCTTCCATGGTGGAAGAAGAAAGCGAGAACAGGAAGATGGGGAAGGAGTTGGGAGCAGGGGAAGTTGGAGAAGGACAAGACGTGGTGGTGGAAGAGAGGTCGGATCATGAAATCTCCTTCAAGATGGATTCTCAAGTTCTTGACTGCAACATCTGCTTCAAGCCCCTAAAGCCACCCATTTTCCAGGTGATCAATCAGCACACACCATTGCTAGCACTAGCACACACATAGCATTTACTTATTGCTTCCGTTCCAACAGTTACTTGATTTTGTATTGCCGTGTAGAATTGTTTTTTACTTCTCCCTAAGAGTAGCTTCCCAAGAGGAGAGGAGTTGGTTCTTTTTTCAATTGTGAAAAGCCATAAATTTTCCCTGAAAGCAAATTTCCCAAAAATTCAGAAGGCATTTCGATGAACATTTTGGTGTCAGATTGGGCTTTTGTTGCGGTTGTTCTGTTTACTTGCTCTGTTGCTGTTCTTGCTTGGATACCAAAATGACACCTTGTGGGGTTTTAGTTGGTATCTCAAAACTGAATATTTAGTATGCAACGTTAAAAAAAAAGAATATTTAGTATGCACTCATTTTTCTAGAAAGATGAGCACATTACTAAGGAGCAACTGTTTCAATCTAGGTGTAGTAGTCAAGTGCCAGTTGGACTTGGATGATCTCTTGTTAGTTAATAGTTACTATGTAGGTCATACTCTTCTAATCTTTTTGGCTTTTTGCCAGTGTTTGTTTTCCATCTTGGAGGGGTGCTTGTAGTATTTCATGTCTCTTAGTGAGACCAAATGCAGTTTCCTGCATTCCTCCTTGTTCCATTGACAGGAAGAATAATGAGGCATTTCACTCTATTGTGCATCTTTCTAGTCCTCGTGTTTATACAGTATATCATCCATTCTTTGTTGCTCTCTATTTGTTCAGTACTCTGTCCGCTAACTCACTTATTTCTGCAGTGTGAGGTTGGGCATGTTTTGTGTTCACTGTGCTTTGAAAAGCTACCACATAAATGTGTCATCTGCTGCAAAAGAACCGGCTATAGTCGTTGCTTTGCACTTGAGCAGTTCATCAATGCCATCAGGGTGCCGTGCTCAAACACAGAATATGGATGTGACATGTTCATCACACATGACCAAAAAGAGAAGCATGACAGTGAATGTACGCATGCTCCATGCTTCTGCCCAGAGGATGGATGCTCTTTCATAGGTTCAAGGGGGTCGCTGCTGGACCACTTCGTCACCAAGCACGGATGGTTGCAGCAGAAACTCCATTACAAAAAACCACGCAGAATCTCCCTGGCACGAGACAGGCGATTTACTCTCTTGGTTGGAGAAGACCTGTCCATGTTTCTCTTAACCAACACTCTATCTGACATCGGCAATGCTCTCACGTTGGTCTGCATTAGGCCTCACGAGTCTGAACCGAGTTATTCATCCAAGATCTCGGCTGTTCCCCGTGGTGCCGGTGCTGTAGGGAGGCTTGTGTTCCAGATGGATCCTCTTGTAGCAAGCAGTTCGTTGCTGGGTGGAGTGCAGCTGGGAAGGTTCTTTCTCCTGGTTCCTCCGGAGCTGGTTGATGAGTCCACCGACGAGCTTACCATAAACGTTCGTATCGATGAACTCACATCGAAACCTCAGCAAGAAGCTTTGGCCTGACGAGACATCTTGGGTCGTGTCTCGTTGAATTGAGCTGCACTCCGTGGTAGTTTTTTTTGCTCCATGGTGTTTACATCTAACTGAAGGAACTAGGCCGTGTTTAGAAGACGGTCAGTCGTTCTGTAGCTGTTTCTTAATGGTAGAAGTTGTCCTAACTGGTTAATAGCTGCTCTAGTTGTGCAGATTTACTTGTATATCACGGTCTGAATATTTTAGTCAGGGTGATTATATTAGTGTTGTTCTCCGTGTTATTACTTTCTTTTAAACTATCGGAGACATGAAAGCAGTGATATAATAGCTGAAAACTTTCTAGTCATGATTCGATCATGTACCAGTGCAACATGATTTGTGTCGAACTTTGATTTTTCCGTTAGTTAG
Source organism: Puccinellia tenuiflora (assembly GCA_012064385.1). NCBI lineage: Eukaryota > Viridiplantae > Streptophyta > Magnoliopsida > Poales > Poaceae > Puccinellia > Puccinellia tenuiflora. Next base: position 120,372 of record QRDG01000289.1, on the reverse strand, counting down.
AAAATGTGTTCCATCCCGAATGATTTGTGATGCAACCCAATCGATCCCATGCCTGTGTTGAAACGATAACGTCAAAGGAAAAACGTAAGTAAAAGATAGTGCTAGGAAATACAATAAACAATTAATTGTTATCGACAATAATGGTGAGAGGAAGTTTATTTTGGCGAGATTTTGTGAAAGGAACTTAATAGTCACTGGGTTGCAGATTTGCCGATCTATGCGGTGTCCTGTTTTGTGCAGCCTGTCCAAAGTGCAAATCGTGCCGATTCGTTAGCCGGCCATTGCATTAGCGTGGAGCACGGAGAGCGGTTGGGAGAGGACTCGAGGCTGCCAGGTGCCACAGAACATTGTAACGCTATGGATATTTAACTTGGGGGTGCCACTCACGTTTTTCTTGGGGAAGTGCACTGATATGCCGAGAGGCTAAAATAGGGCTAATATTTTTTAAATAATACGTTTTTTTATTTATTTCCAGAAATAATACACGTTTTTTTTTTCAAAAATATTATCCACTCGTCTTGGCCGAAGACTAATCGTCATGGCAGGTCCCATGTGCAAGGAATCTGCATGTGGCAAGGACTATGCATGTCAACGGCGGCACCAGGAAATGGCTGGTGGGTATTCTCACGGGCAATTTTTTTTCAGTACTGAGTGTATCTAGGGAAAATTCGGATGTCTCGTACCTGGCTCACTCCTTAGTCCTTACTAGCGATTTGGCGAACAAGCGAAGTGGGGGCGATGGCCGACGAGGCGATGCAGCGGTGGGCGAGTGCCGGAGGACGGGCGGCTACCGGCTAGCCGGGGCGGGGGCGCGGCCCGCGCGGGGCGGTCAGTGATTGGGGGCAGCGGGCGACGACCGATGAGGCGATGCAGCGGTGGGGCGAGCGCCGGCGGCCGGCGGACGGGCAGCTGGCCGGAGTGGGACGGCCAGTGATGGGGGCAGCGGGCGACGGGGCGAGCCGGCGAGCACCGGCAGCGCCGTTGGCGTGGAGGAGGCGAGGAGCAGCCGAGCAGCGGAGTAGGTCGGCGTCTCGCGCAGAAGCTCCGTCACTAGGCGGCGGCCGGGCAGCGGCTCTCTGGGACTGGAGGAAAGAACGAAACAACGGAATAGGGCAGGGGAAGTGGGGAACGGGAGAGGCAGAGGCTGTCTGCGTGCGATACTGCCATTGCGAGGAGCGAGAAACGTTGGCTGGGCTGTGCCTGTGCACTTGTCCCTGCCTTCGTGGGCTGAGCTGAATCTTGGATAAATGTACATACTTTTTTTCCCACCAAAATCTTTGGTATTCCCAGGAAGACAGGGGCATACCCCTGGCGCTGCCACTTATGCATGTGCATGCGCCACTTATGCATGTGCATGCATGCAACTACCTATCGTCTTCCCCAAAGACGACAAGGCCCTAATCGTCTTCCCCAAGGACGATTAGCCCAATCGGCTTAGGCTAAGACGATTGACTAATATTTTTGAAAAAAATAAAAACGCGTATTATTTTCCTAATTAAATAAATTTCGCGTATTATTTAAAAAAAATAGCTAAAATAGGAGCACTGGGTACGGAAATTCACAATGGCACCCGAGCTCACATGCTCCTGTTTTTTTTGACAAAATAAAAAAATAGTAAATCATTATGAAAAATTCTGAAAAAAATTTGAGGCACACATATGAGTTGTTCACACTCGTGAATTTTTTCGAAATGAAAAGACATTTCCTGCGCTCTGTGCAAAAAAGACAAATCAGTATTTTCAAAAACGTGTTTTTAGATCTATTTTGACCACTCATTTTGTCTTTTTTGTAGAGAGCGCAGGAAATTTCTTTTCATTCCGAAATTTTGTACGAATGTGAAAAATGCATATGTGTGTGCCTCCAAGTTTTTTCAGAATTTTTCATAATGTTTTACTATTTTTTTATTTTCGTTGAAAATAAGAGGAGCATGTGAGCTCGGGTGCAAAAACGCCTCTCCCCATTGGGTAACATGTCCTTTTATTAAGTTGCAAAACTTGCATGACCAATCTGTATTTTTCAACCAATGTTAATGTAAGTCTCCTCATAAATAAGGTATTGTACATTTTGTATGGTTTTTTGGGTCCGGTTTCCCTTATAAACTGGGTCACCTCTTCTATCTATTTGGCAGTGGATATGACCACTTTTTGCTGAAAAAAAGTTTTATCTTAAGAAACAATACAATTTGCATCATTTTTTTACCCAACGAGGCTTCTCTCGTCGAGTTCAAATTAAGTATCAACAAAGGTTTAGAGAAAAAGGCTAACGGTGGAAAAAACACCAATTAAACAAAAATCAATCAAGAGACATATACAAATATGGAATGTTCACTTTAAATGGCAAAAGTATATATATATTTTCCTACAAAATACACATAGATGAAATGTTTTTTACTTACTTTTTACACATAAATATGGATAATCTAGGTTGGACGGTTACCGGTCAGAGATAAAACTCTACACATGGGGTTATATTTTCAGCCGTATACGACTGGGATATATGAAGATGTTAGTGATGGCTTCGTCAATCTGACGCTCCGAATCTCCGTCTTAGTAGGTATTATGGTAGAGTGACATGCATGTTTATATATACAGTGAATTTCACTTTTTACCCCCACAATTGTGAATTTGTGATATTTATTACCCCACTTAGTGAAATAAAATCATAAATACATCATATATAGAATTTTAAGAAGGTTTTACCCTATTTTGGCATTCTGTATATTTTGTTAGAATAGACTGGTATAGTAGGTGGTGCTTCAAAATATGTAAATATCAGAGGGCATCATGATAATGTCTAGCCTTTCTCTTCATCGTATGTTCACTCCTCGTCGTTGTCCTGATATTTTTGAGTCTCAATCATCACCTCACACCTTGTCCAAAAAAAGGGTCCAAATTTTCTAAAATGGGTCATCTAAACGATTTTTCACTAGATGGGAGGTAATTAGTATCATAAATACATAACTAGAGGGTAAAAACTGTAATTCATTCTCGTATATATAATGTACTCTCTCCACAAAATGTTTGAATGATCGGGTAAAGAGCGCATTCTGGCACTTCGTTCGCTGTGTACACAGGACTTGCTTGTCTTTTGACTCGGGCAAAAACCGCAGGAGTGGCTTTAAAATAATTATAAATTTGTATGCCTTTATTCAAAAAAAAAAAAGCAGAACAGTTTGTCGACAGATCAAACATGGTTTTAAGACAGCAGAAAAAGACCAAGTAAAAACTCCCATTTTCATCAGAAGAAAAGGGACACTAGTAGAAAAATAGCCTTTCATCCCGGTTGGTTTGGGCCATTGGTCCCGGTTCCCCAACCGGGACGAATCAATCGGGACGAATGCTCGTCCCGGTTGGGACACCAACCGGGACGAATGGGGGGGGCACGTGGCCCGGCCACAGGCAGCAGGGGCGGAGGCTTTCGTCCCGGTTCGTATTACGAACCGGGACGAAAGCCCTGGGGCTTCCGTCCCGGTTCGTAATACGAACCGGGACTATTGTCCCGTCAGATTTTACTTTTTTCAAAAATTTCAGAAAATTGTTTAAATTTATAAAATAAATAATGCTTATTCTATAATTCATAAAAATATGAATAAAATACCAAAATGTTCAGAAAAATAAGACCTATTTAATTATGAAAAATGCATGCATGTTTAAAAAACTTAAATTAAATATTTCTTAGAACTACAAAAATGGCACTACTAGTTAAATAAGAGGAACCACTATTACACATCATCGCCACGAATATATATATTACACACATCTCATTCGTCGTCCTACATATATACATCTCTTTTACACTCTCCCTATTTAATTTCAACCTTACAGTAGAATTCTCCTTTCGGATCTAGGACCTCTGCAAGTAAGAATCCGGCAAATTCCTCTTGAATTGCTCGTATGCGATCGTGTGGTAGAAGGCCATCCCGCAACCGTTCGATCTAATTAAAAAAGGGTCAATATATATGAATGAAAGTAAACAGAATTGATGGCAATAAACTAAGATTATGAATATTGCATACGCACTTGAAGTTGTTCTAATTTTCTGCCCTTCTCACAGCACGTCTGACGAATGAACTCGCAGACGTAGTATCCACATAAATGATTCCCGCTTCCCTGGCTCAAGCACTTTACGGGAACAGAGTTCGATCAAAAAATGGTAATGGTATTGAAATAGAATCAAAGAGATGCGCGGATCTAGATAGTGGTACTTACATTTATTGGTTGAAATGTAAGCTCCTTCGCCCATTCACCCCTAGCCCTGGCGGTGAATCGTTTCCAAGCCCTGCCCGGCAAAGAAAATAAATAAAGGAGTTATATATTAATTACTTGCTATCAGTAAATGAACGGAAAGTTGCCGATAATGCCATAATGATTGAAATTACCTCTGGAGGCATTCCTGCATGTCCGCCCACTTCTCAAGGGGTTTATGTAAGGAGTCCATGACTTGTACTACTCCTTTGTCAGGCATAATGATTAGCAGAATAAAGTGGAAGCTGCGCACGCATAAGTCATCAATTATACACTTAACATCGAGAAATTAAGCGAAATAAAATATGTAGAAGACAGTAACACTTACTTGAAGTTGTAAGGAAATAATATTTCTCTTTTGACTTCGTTGAACCGTAACGCATTTACCAAGTTATTCTCGGTTTGGTCGTAAAAATCAAGGAGACTTTTTTCATGAATGGTATTTGGATCAACGAACCCAATATCATAGATTTGTCCTCTTTTGCATTCGAGAATCTTCATTCTGCATAATTAATATAGTGATAAGTAAGATAATTATAAATGCAATGAACGAGGTGAGCTAGGTAGAGACTTAACTACAGAAATAATAATTACAGACAATAGGCGCTGATGATAGCTTTGTCAAGGGCTTCTTGTTGGTATAACTGAAATAATTCACTAAATTCAATCATTACGTGCTCATCTCCATGCCCGTAATGCTCGTTCTTATATCCCACGTAGATCCAATTTTCCCCTTTCTTTGAGGCTGCCATGTACCAACTATGCAATCTTCGCATTTTTGTTGGTAGATCTTTGACATGAGATTTGACGAGAGGATGCCCGTGCCGGTATTGGTATTTTGGAACTTTAGGAATTTCGTGGAATTGTAATTGGTCTAAGTACTGAGCAATAGACAAGCCGTGAGCAGCGGCTGCTTCTCCGTACATTGCAACAAACTCAGGATCGATTTTTTTTGCCTGTGCCGCAGGTTTGCTCGACCCCACCTTGGTATCGGAAAACACTTTGAGCGGGGGGCACGATTGTTTTTGCTGTTCTCCTAGCTGGGGAACTATCTTCCGGCTTGCACTAATACTCTTCGACCGCTGTTTATTTGCCTGAACCGACTTGAGAATAGAGCGGTCATAGTCTGGTGTCAGCTTTGGCGGGGGTTGGGCTAGATTTTTCAGCATTTTCACGACAGCGGCATGTTCTTCTGGGGTGTCGGGGAACTCTGTTGCTTTCGCCTTCTTTGCCTTCAAGTTAGCAAACCACTTATCCGTTTCCCCTTTTGCGATCGCCTTATTTTCCTCCACCGTATAGTCATAAGGTCTCTTGGCAAGATTCTTATGAGGTACTTTTGGGAGGGGTGACCTTGAACGTTTCGGTGATCGGTTTTTATCAAACCCCAGAGTACCCACACGTGGCGCCGGAGAAGACTTACGCGGCGGCGGAGACGACTGACGCGGCGGCGAAGACGGCTGCTCTGGAGACTGGTGAGGCGGCGGAGACGGCGCCTGAGGCGGCGGAGACGGCGCCTGAGGCGGCGGAGACGGCGCCTGAGGCGGTGGAGAGTGGTGAGGCGGCGGAGACGGCGCCTGAGGCGGTGGAGAGTGGTGAGGCGGCGGCGGTGGAGAGTGGTGAGGCGGCGGAGGCGGTGGAGAGTGGTGAGGCGGCGGAGGCAGCCAGTTTGGAAGCACGATGAATTCCTTTGGCCATAGAATAGTCCCTTTCTTGGCTTCTCCAAGTTCAACCACCTCCCCATCTTCACCTGCAGGGTGTTCCAGCTTCAGCTCCTCAAATCCTTTACTAACTTCATCGACCCCGACAATAGCGTAGCCATGAGGAACCGGGGAGCAATGGAAAGTTGGTGTAGGTCCAATTGGTACGGCATAGCCGACCGCCACCTTCATGGTTATGTTGAACACTTTCACATGTAGCTCACAAGGTGTGCTCTCCGTGATATCATCCACTGGGTAGCGACGAAGAGCATCCGTCGTCAGTGCATCATCATCACGTGCCGGGACCATGCTCGAAGCCACGCTGCTTTTCCGATATGATGGGTCGGTAGCATCGACTGCAGCTTGTACAACGTGCTGCTGAGATAGGCCGGCAGTGCCTTGCTGGCTAAGTTCGTTAATTTGATCCTGCTGCCGCTTCATTTGATCCTGCTGCCGCTTAATTGTTTCTTCTATATTACGCAGCCGGTCTGCAGCAGCGATTGCTTCCCTTGCCTCCCTTTCCTTTCTCCTCTGATGACTTTTATCGGGAAATATTTTCCTTTCCTCGGGAAACCCATGTTTCCACGGCTTGGAGCCTTTGGTGCCTCGTGTTCGTCCCACATGTTCTTTATTCCCAACGGCTCGGGAAAGCTCGTCATCGTCTCTATCGGGACGGAACCGTCCCTCTTCAACATCCTTGTATGCTTTCCTAATTTCTTCGATGGGTAGTAGGGGATTATCCTTGTGTCTTCTGGTATATATGCACTTTCCTTCTGCGTCCAATGTGCCCCCATGCCCGTAAAACCAATTTCTTGTCCGTTCGGTCCATCCTTCTTTTATAGGCTCTGGAACGATCCCTTTAGCCAGCAGGTCGGCCTCAAGTTTGTCCCACTTAGGCATGGAACAGGCGTAGCCAGCAGCCCCCATAGTATGGTGGTACTTCTTTTTAGCAGCATTTGCCTTGTTTACTGCAGACTTTAACTGAGCTTCCTCTGATTTCTTGTAATTCACAAAATCTTCCCAGTAGTCTCTTATCTTCTCATACCCGCGATCGAAATCCGGAGTTTTATCTTTCAAGATGAAGTCGGTGTACAATCTGTTCTTAAATTTGTTGAATAGCTCGGCCATCTTCTTAAGAGTCCACGCCTTGACTTTATCTACTAGAGCTTTTTTTCGGGCATCCATCTCCTCCTCATCTGGCTCCCCCTCCTCTGGATCCACCTCTGGCAACGGCAATGTGAAATTAACCATGACCTTTTGAAAAAGGCGTCTTTTGCCTTCGAGGCCGATATAGCTAACTTTAGGATCCCTTGGCTTATTCCATTCTCGGATGGTGATCGGGACGTAGTCCCTAACAATAACACCGCATTGCTTCACAAATTTTTGTCTAACATCAATTGGAGCAATGGGTTCGCCGTCTGCACCGACTTCTTCGATCCTGTAGCGGACATTGTCCTGCAACTTTTTGGTTGGGCCTCGTTTCGTCCTCACAGAGGATTTGCTCGATCCGGATGGCTAAAAGAAGAAAGACTGTTAATATGTGTATATGGACAACAGAGGCTAAATTAATTAATATAAATATATATATGCACCTCGTCGGAGTTTGTAATAATCAATGTTGCACCGGAGCCGCCGGCTTCTGCCTTGTCGGCTTCTCCCTCATCGGAGATGCCGAGTTCGGCCTCTTTCCAGGCGTTGAGAGACTCATCCCCCTCACCGGAGTCGTTCAGAAAGTGACTTGTTTCATCATCGCCGCAGATTATATCCTCGAGGATATTTTCCTCAATTTCATCTCTGCCGTGTGGTTCCATAGTTTCTGCAAAATACGAAAGTTATTTTCGGAGCCGTCTCTGCCGTGTCGTTCAGAAAACTTGTAGTAATAATATGAAGCCTAAAATCATAAATAAATATATATTTATACAAATATGAAGCCTAAAATCATAAATAAATATTTATTTATACAAATATGAAGCCTAAAATCATAAATAAATATGAAGCCTAAGCATAGGGAACGTGGTTTTACATCTGAAGCCTCATATGTCAAAGCCATTAGTCAGCAAAAAGAGTGCCTATAAGAACGAAGTAGAAATAAATGCATTGTTCTTGCATTTACCCTTGGTTCTATAGACAGTCTTCTTGCAAGCATAATGGACTATTCTAATTATCGGCTTGCATTAAGAACAGCAAAATCAGCTACCACTAAATCATTCCAAATTGACTTAGCAAATTTTTCTAATAACATTTCTAATAAATTTCTAACACTAAATTTCCTAACACTAAATTTCTAACACTAAATCGTCGATGACCTAGCTCATCGATTTCATCCCCCGCAACACGGTAAAAATGTCGCGGTAAAACACTCCTCACTAGTAAATTAACCTAGCTAACAAAATTAACCTAACTAATAAAAATTGCTAATAAATCTAACTAGTTAACCTAACTAATTAACCTAGCTAATAAATTAACCTAGCTAATTAACCTAACTAGTAAATTGCTAACAAAATTAACCTAGCTAACAAAATTAACCTAACTAAGAAAAATTGCTAATAAATCTAACTAGTTAACCTAACTAATTAGCCTAACTAATAAATTAACCTAGCTAATTAACAAAAAATGCTAATAAAATTGCTAACAAAATTAACCTAGCTAATAAATTGCTAACAAAATTATGCTAACAAAATTAACCTAGCTAAATAAAATTGCTAACAAAAAATATTTGCTAAGAGGGGAGATTCGGGTGGTGGTCTAACATTCTAAAATTCTAAAAATTCTAAAATTCTACTATGTGAATAACAAAAAAAAAAAGATGAGCCTCACCTTGCTACGGCCGGAGGAGGAGCTCGGGCGGAGGAGGGCGGCGTCGAGGCGGAGCGGAGGGCGAGGAGGAGAACAGCGGGGAGGAGCGGCGCGGCGCGGTGCGGGAGGAGCGGCGCGGCGCGGTGCGGGAGGAGCGGCGCGGCGCGGTGGTACCCCGTGGAAGAGGAGGTCGAGCAGCGGGGAGTCGGGGACGGCGTCACGGTGGGCGGCGGAGGGCGGCCGGCGGCTGGCTCGGGCGGACGGCGGCGCGGGAATTTTCGGCAGCCTGACGGCGTCGGATCGGTTCCTGCGCGCTGGTCCTTAGGCGAAATGAGAAGTTGGGGAAGAAGAAGAGGCCGGCCGGCCAGATTTAAAGGTACGGGCCTTTCGTCCCGGTTGGTGCCACCAACCGGGACGAAAGGGTCTGTCGTCCCGGTTGGTGGCACCAACCGGGACGAAAGGCCTAACCTTTCGTCCCGGTTCATGCCACCAACCGGGACGAAAGGTCCGGCACCGAACAGGCGCGCGAAAATACCCTTTGGTCCCGGTTCGTGGCATGAACCGGGACCAATGCCCTGAAAATTCAATTTTATTTCAAACTTTTCAGTTCTGAATGTTGTTCCCGCCTTTTTTATTCTTATTAAGGTGTTTGAATATGAATTTCAAATGGTTTCGAATTTGAAAAGACTTTCAACATGAAAAGTGTTTAAATTTGAATAAATAATTCAAAACCATTTTCTGTTTTCTATAATAATTATTCTATCTATACAAACTATATATTAACCATTTTGTCATTTTTTTAAGATTAGAGGTGAATTCATTTAAGTAAATTTTTTGGAATGTGAACTTAATTAATTCATTGAACTTATAAATTCAATATCTTTTGATCTGTTTATCAGAAAAATGCACATAATATATCAAATTGTTGATAAAAATGTAATCTATCTATTTATTTAATTTATATCTATTGAATTAATTTATATATATTGAATTAATTCATATCTATTGATTTAATTCATATCTCACTAAACAGTACATAATGGCAACAGTGGATCCTTCAGGTAATCGACCGGATACGGTACAGAATGACAACAGTGGATCTCATAAAAGATAACTGGAATGGTGATCACATACTCTGAAACTAACTTCGACGGTGTATTTGATACGGTACAGAATGACAACAGTGGATCAGTTGTCCTAACAATCTTAGTCATACTCCTGCCTAGGCCTATAATACTCGTACTCGTAGTCGCCGTCATCGTCGTCGTCGCTGTCATCGTACTCATACGGCGCTCGTGGCTCGAACCTCGACGGGTGAGCACCCCCGGACTGCATGTTAGGGTAGCGTAGGCGGGGGTTATCGCCAGCCATGATGTAGTTCATAACGCCCTGGAGAGTCCGGCCAGCCCACCACAGCTGACGGCCGGCCTCGTTGAAGTCCGAAGGAGGAGGGCCATTCCCCTCGTACCTGGCGAGCGCCCTCTCACGCCGATTGATGAAGAAGGCTTCCCAAGTCGGGCGGTAGTCGGGATGCCAGCCCGGATCCATCCGCTGCTCCGGTGTGAGCTCGAGGTAGTAGTGGTTCGTGATGGCCGCCCGGCGCGCCACACCTTGAGGGACAGGAGGGACCGGCACGCCTCCGGCGCTCAGCCTCCAGCCGGCGGGGACGCGGTAGCCGGGCGGGCAGGGGTAGTTCGAGGCGGAAAGCTCCTCCGCCTGACGGTAGGTTAGTACGGTGGAAGCCATGGAAGAGTGATGAGGTTGCAGATATGAGTTTAGATGTGATATATATAGTGAGAAATTGCGGGAAGACGAAGGCGGAAAGCGGTGGAAGAAGCACACGGATCGTGTGTTTCTTTCGAGCGCTTGTGAGCCGTTGGATCAGAAGCACACGGATCGTGTGTTTCCTTCGAGCGCTTGTGAGCTGTTGGATCAGGGCCTTTGGTCCCGGTTCGTGTTACCAACCGGGACTAAAGAAGCACACGGATCGTGTGTTTCTTTCAAGCGCTTGTGAGCCGTTGGATCAGGGGTGTGTTTCTTTAGAGCGCTTGTGAGCCGTTGGATCAGAAGCACACGGATCGTGTGTTTCCTTCGAGCGCTTGTGAGCTGTTGGATCAGGGCCTTTGGTCCCGGTTCGTGTTACCAACGCTCCTTTAGTCCCGGTTCAATCTACCAACCGGGACTAAAGATGAAGAGTTGCCCTGATCTTTTAGCTATAAATACCAAACATGATCGAGGAGGAGATGAAGAATAAGAGTACGGCAACAGCGGAGAAGAAGCTAGTCAAACTAGTCCGGAAGGCAAAGACCGAATACAAATCATTCGGATTCGCCTGCATACGTCCAACAGTGCATTTTATATGCAGGCACTCACGAGCCACTGTTGTGCTGTATGCAGGTGAAACCGTGTGTTTTGTTCTATATCTAGGAATCCTTCAGTTCAACGAGCGTCTATCTTTGCCACCGAACCCAATGGTTGGATTTAGCCTACCCGCTGGCATGTTCCCTAACACAAGCCCTCGGGTAGGTTGAATCCAACCACTGGATTAGGGTGACACAATGATGAATTGCCGAGGAGGTGGGAGTGGTGGTGGTGGAAGTGGTAGCCATGCCCCTCGGTCGGATCCAAGCAGCTCCAAGGCTCTCTGATGATCTACAACATTCCCAACACTTTTTGGGACGGTCGTTAGATCATCAGAGAAGTCTTGGGGCTGTTTGGATCGAAGGTCGATTTGCTGCTCACGACGACGCGAGACGGATGCGCAAGCTTCCGGATGGACAAAACCAGTGTTGGATCAGCCACATGACCCTATATGCAAATCATTCGGATTCCCGTCATACAGCCCAACGGTGCATTTGATATGCAGGCACTCACGAGCCACCGTTGGGCTGTATGACGGGGAAACCGTGTGCATTTGATAAAAGGTTCAATACATTAATTATTACACATCACCAACAACATCCCTATCTAGTGTTCACTTGTTTCTTCGTGTGTGTCCCTTTCTTCTGATTACGCCGTAGCCATGGACAATCTTCATCAGGCAAGAGAACTGCAATGGCGATCACAGACTCTGAAACTAACTTCGACCGGTTCCTGAGCCGCGGGGTGCTGAGCCGCCGGCACTGCGAATCCAAAGAGAAGGAACCCTCACAGGGTCATAGCTCACATGAGAAGGAACCCTCTGAAGAAACGACCACCTACTATCATACTGCCTATCCAATAGATACATGTAGCGACGGACATGCTCATCCTCCTCCCTGATACGGCGACGTACCTCCTCCTCGGGGGCCGGTTCCCTCTGCACCGAGCGTGGCCCACGCGACGGCCACCACAGAAGATCCGGGTCGACGATGTCACCCGTATTCCTCACCAAGCTGCGTGTCCCGGAAGGTAGCACCTCCCAGTGCCAGCCCGGTGGAGCCCAGTCCCGCACATCGCCCCTCTGGTCCAACATGGACATCGTCCCCGAGAACACCTTAGTCAAAACACCTAAGTCAAAATTTTGTTACAATGGAAGAGTGATGAGGTTGCAGATGTGAGTTTAGATGTGATATGGCAATGGCGGCCAAGCCTACATATATATAGTGAGAAATTGCGTGAAGACGAAGGCGGGAAGCGGTGGAAGAAGCACACGGATCGTGTGTTTCCTTCGAGCGCTTGTGAGCCGTTGGATCAGAGTTGTGTTTCTTTCGAGTGCTTGTGAGCTGTTGGATCGTGTGCACACGGATCGTGTGTTTCTTTCAAGCACTTGTGAGCTGTTGGATCAGGGCCTTTAGTACCGGTTCGTGTTACCAACCGGGACCAAAGGGTCTTTCGCTATAGGCCTACCCTTTCGTCCCGGTTCGTGTTACCAACCGGGACTAAAGAAGCACACGGATACATAAGGACAACACAACGACGCTGTTGGAAACACAACTTCTCACCAGTTTTTGTCAACACTCATACATAAAAAGGTTTTGAGAACACTCATACATAAATTGTTTTATATACTATTACACTCATACTTAGATCATGATCGCTTCTTCGGCCGTAACCATGGAGTTTCTTCATTATGTAACGGGATGCTTGGGTCAGTTTTCACTGTGAATGGCGGAATTTCATCAAACTTATTATAGTCTGCTGACATGTCTGTCTTGTCCTCGACTCCCACGATGTTTCTTTTTCCTGAAAGAACTATGTGACGCTTTGGATCATCGTGTGCTGTATTTCTTTCCTTATCTTTTCTTTTTTTCGGTCTGGAGCTCATGTCCTTCACATAGAAAACCTGAGCCACATCATTGGCTAGGACGAATGGTTCGTCTCTGTACGCAAGATTCTTGAGATCCACTGTTGTCATTCCGTACAGCTGGTCTACCTTTACCCCTTCTCCTTTCATGTTGACCCAACTGCACCGAAACAAAGGGACCTTAAAAGTAGGCCCATAGTCAAGTTCCCATATCTCCTCTATGTAACCATAGTATGTGTCCTTTTGTCCATTCTCGTCTGTTGCATCAAAGCGAACACCACTGTTTTGGTTGGTACTCTTTTTATCTTGGGCAATCGTGTAAAATGTATTCCCATTTATCTCGTACCCTTGGAAAGTCAATACAGTCGAAGATGGTGACGCGGCCAATAAGTAGAGTTGATCTCCAACATCGGTGTCATTCATGAGATGTAATCGCAACCAACTGCCGAAAGTCTCCATGTGTTTTTGTTTAATCCAGGAGTCAGGCTTCCCTGGGTTTTTCGAGCGTACACTATTCTTGTGTACCTCGATATACGGAGCCACGAAGGTGGAACTTTGTAGAACTGTGTAGTGTGCTTGAGTAAAAGAATGCCCGTCCCTACATATCATTGCTTTCTTTCCTAGCGTGCCTTTTCCACTAAGTCTCCCCTCATGCCGCGATTCAGGAAGACCAATCGACTTAATGTCAGGAATAAAGTCAACACAAAACTCAATGACCTCCTCTGTTCCATAGCCTTTGGAGATGCTTCCTTCTGGCCTAGCACGGTTATGAACATATTTCTTCAAGACTCCCATGAACCTCTCGAAAGGGAACATATTGTGTAGAAATACAGGACCGAGAATTGCAATCTCGTCGACTAGGTGAACCAGGAGATGCGTCATAATATTGAAAAATGATGGGGGGAACACCAACTCAAAACTAACAAGACATTGGGCCACATCCTTCTGTAACCTTGTCAGACTTTCTGGATCGATTACCTTCTGAGATATTGCATTGAGAAATGCACATAACTTCACAATGGGTACTCGAACATTTTCCGATAGAAGCCCCCCCAATGCAATCGGAAGCAACTGCGTCATAATCACGTGGCAATCATGAGACTTCAGGTTTTGGAATTTTTTATCTGCCATATTTATTATTCCCTTTATATTTGACGAGAAGCCAGCCGGGACCTTGATACTGCTCAGGCACTCAAAAAATATTTCCTTCTCTGCTTTCGTAAGAGCGTAGCTACTTAAGTAATGACGCCCTTTATCTGTATGCTTGTTGTTTGGGTCTTTCATACGCTGTTGGTCCTCCCTTGCTTCCGGTGTATCTTTTGTCTTCCCATACACGCCGAGGAAGCCTAGCAGGTTTACGCAAACATTCTTTGTCACGTGCATCACGTCGATTGAAGACCGGACCTCTAGGACTTTCCAATAGGGTAGCTCCCAAAATATAGATTTCTTCTTCCACATTGGCGCGTGTCCGGTAGCGACGTCTTTCGGAACAGAATGTCCGCCAGGACCCTTTCCAAAGATTACTTCTATGTCCTTGACCATACCAAATATAACATCACCATCAGGGAGCTTAGGCTTCTTCCCGTGATCTGCCTCACCATTGAAATGCTTGCCTTTCTTTCTTACGGGGTGACTGCCTGGAAGAAATTGACGACACCCCAGGTACACGACCTTCTTACATTTTTCCAAATATGTACCTTTAGTCTTATCTAAACAGTGCGTGCATGCGTTGTATCCCTTGTTTGACTGTCCTGAAATGTTACTAAGAGCAGGCCAATCATTGATGGTTACGAACAGCAACGCTCGTAGGTCAAATTCCATCTGTTTGTGCTCATCCCACACACGTACACCTGGTATGGCCCACAACTGCAAAAGTTCATCAACTAATGGCCTTAGGTACACATCAATGTCGTTGCCGGGTTGCTTCGGGCCTTGGATGAGAACTGGCATCATAATGAACTTCCGCTTCATGCACAACCAAGGAGGAAGGTTGTAGATACATAGAGTCACGGGCCAGGTGCTGTGACTGCAGCTCTGCTCCCCAAAAGGATTCATGCCGTCTGTACTTAGACCAAACCATAAGTTCCTTGCTTCACCTGCAAAGTCCGGGAACTCTCTCTCGATTTTTCTCCATTGAGACCCATCGGCGGGGTGTCTCAACTTCCCGTCTTTCTTACGCTCTTCTTTGTGCCATCGCAACAACATGGCATGCTCTTTGTTTCTGAACAGACGTTTCAACCGTGGTATTATAGGAGCATACCACATAACCTTAGCAGGAATCTTCTTCCTGACGGGCTCGTCATCGCCCTCAACATCACCAGGATCATCTTGTCTGATCTTGTATCGCAGTGCATTGCATACCGGACATGCATCCAAATTCTCATACTCCTCACCGCGGTAAAGGATGCAGTCATTGATGCATGCATGTATCTTCTGCACATCTAATCCTAGAGGGCAGATAGCCTTCTTTGCTTCGTACGTAGTCTCGGGCAGTTCGTTATCCTTTGGAAGCTTCGGCTTCATTATTTTCAGTAACTTTTCAAATCCCTTGTCAGATAAACCAGTCTCTGCCTTCCATTTCAGCAATTCCAGTGTGGTACCGAGCTTTGTGCTGCCATCTTCGCAATTTGGGTACAACAACTTTTTGTGATCCTCTAGCATGGCCTCCAACTTCAGCTTCTCCTTTTCTGTATCGCATTCTCGTTGTACATCGGAAATGACCCGACCAAGACCATCAGCATGCTCATCTGGCGTCCGTTGTTCTTCACCACCTTCTTCTTCATTGTCTTCCATCGCAGTATCACCGTATTCTTCAGAGAACATACGATAGTTCTCATCATCATTTTCTTCTTCATCGTCTTCCATCATAACCCCTCTTTCTCCGTGCTTGGTCCAACAATTATAGCTGGGCATGAAACCTCTCCGAAGCAGGTGGCCTTGAATGGTTCTCGACGAAGAGTGCTCCTTAACGTTCCGACAGTCCACACATGGACAAGGTATAAAACCATCATATTTGTTTGCCTCAGCCACATGGATAAATTTATGCAGGCCTGTAATAAAATCAGAACTGCGTCGGTCGCCGTACATCCATCGCTGCCGTTCATCCATCTGCATATCATATAATTAAGTTTATCAAATACAATTAGAATAACATATTGAATACTGAAATGACCACCGTACATCGACACATGCAATATTTCTGTATCAATTATAGATGAGAAGGATAAAGTTGCTAACCTCGGTCGAGGATATCATTTTGTGTGAAATTAAGTGTGGCTCGGGCATTTCATCGAACACATCTTGTGCGTGGCAAAGGAAAAAAAATCTAGCACCCACTTCCCACCAATCCGAGCAAAAAAAATAACACAGCAGAGAAGAAGACGGAGGTTACGTACGTATATAGGCAGGGGAGGGTCATTCATCCCGGTTCGTGGCACGAACCGGGACCAAAGCTCGGGCATTCGTCCCGGTTCGTGCTACGAACCGGGACGAAAGCCTCGCGACAGCTTTGGTCCCGGTTCGTAGCACGAACCGGACGAATAACCCCAACTGAACCGGGACGAATGCCTCACGGGGGCCTGGCAGCTCGAACCGGGACCAATGCTTGGCATTGGTCCCGGTTGTTCACTGACCCGGGACGAATGGCTGGTTCGGCGCGTCCGAAAGGTGGTTTTCTACTAGTGGGAAAGAGAATTTTCTCCTACCTCGCCTTGCAGTTGCAGAGCCTCCCTCTCCTGTTCTCTCCTGCTCCTCCTCTCCTACCCTCTTTGCCCCCACCAAACCCTAAACAGAGCTCCGAATCCCTCTCGTCTCTGCCCCCACCGAGCTCGCAAGTTCTTGCTCGGAGCAGCCGGGCCGAGCTCAGAATTCCCGGGGTCCCGGGAGTGTTCGAGCTCTTTGGTGGGAGGCCAAGAAATGGCGGAGGCGGAGGAGGCCAAGGTGGAGGGCACGAACGAGGAGGAGAGGGCGGGGGCGGCGGCGGAGGATGAGGAGGTTGAAGTGAAGTTCCGGCTCTTCGACGGCTCCGACATCGGCCCCGTCCGCTGCAACGCCGCAACCACCACCGTCGCCGCACTCAAGGACCGCGTCGTCGCCGACTGGCCCAAAGGTCCTAAAGATTCCACCTCTTGAGCTCTGGATTCTCGCACGACGTGATGCGATGCTTGTGGTGGGATGTCTCTGTGCATGCTCTGGTTTGTGCTTGTGCGATCTGCACTACTAAATTTGTAAAGAAACTCATGCTTGTTTCTTGCCTTTGCGGGACGGCGGTAGTCGTGAATAAAGGGGCGATGAGTAAGCTTCTTATTTGGTTCCTACGGGATTTGTGGCTTGTCGGATTTTGGAGAACATAGCTCGCGTCTATTACTAGCAAGTGCTGGTTCTGGTTAAAATTCTCAAGTACGGCTTAAATTAGAGCTATCAGATGTGTATAGGAGATGCCCCTGTACCTTAATAATCCAGGATGATCTTTGGTACCTGTGCGAAGGGATGATGGGCTGTGACTAGGCCACTAGGGCCGTGATGTAGAGAGTAGAGACTCCCATAATGTAGGCAGACATTTTAATGTGCTTACCACAGCCTTTTTGGATGAGGGTTTATTGTCTAATTCCTTAGACCAAAGCCAGTGTGCAGGATATCTCTGATTTCCGACTGATAGGCAACTCTTCTCATGAATCTCTTGCATGGGCACCGCACCTTACATATTAGGATGCTGTTAATACAAGAGGAGATTTTACGTGGCTCACAAAAGGTCTTACAGAATTCAAGAGAGTTCCTGATGTTTGAAATAGTATTCTACGGTAAGTCAAATAGTAAGGCTGTGGAGTAGACACAGAGAGCAAAACAGAAAAAAGCTTTAGAAGCCACAAAGATTTGAGAAGCTCATGATGTTCAATCTGAGAATGTCTATTTCATTGTTAGCAGCCACCCTATATTAATCACATCCCTTTTCATCAACGGTAAGATAAAAGATAATTCCATATCATATAATTTGTTTGTATATCTTTGTTTATCACCCAGTTCTGGTGTATATGCATTCGTGTGCTCCCTTTTATTATGGATCTGTGCATGAGATGATTCTTATGATTTTAACCAACACACGATTGTCTCAAGGAGAGTATTGTCAAACTCACAGGAATTTTGTTTAATACCTGATATTATTAAGCTTCCATTGATAAGGTCAACTTAATCTCTGCATAGCAATACCTTAATATTTATCCTGCATTTGTCATTTAGTCCAACTTTGAACAATACATGTTTCTTGCCTTGCATACATGTTCAAAGCACATGAGGCGATTTGTTTTCTATTTTATCCTAGGTGCTCCAATAAAGACGACTGTTTTTGTTGTATTGGTTGATTATCATCATTTATTCAATTTGCTGTACTAAAATGCCTGACATCCCTGCACTTAGAAATATATGGGTAGTATTTTTAAGGTGTGTTGTTTCTAATACTGTAATGATTCTGCTTGTAGATAAAACAATTGTCCCAAAGACTGCTAATGATGTGAAACTGATAAGTGGAGGCAAAATTCTAGAAAATGACAAGAACATTGCACAGTGCAGAGCACCTTTTGGTGATCTTCCCAGCACTGTTATGACAATGCATGTCGTTGTCCAGCCGTCATCAGCAAAATCAAAACCAGGTGAGCTTTAACTTTGTAGTCTTTTGCATAAATCATTTATGTGTTGCCAAATCTTCCTGTGCGTCTCACTTAGATTGGCTGTCATCATTTGACCTAGCAACTTGCGTTGTGTCTTTTAATTGTGATGGCGCCTCATTATCAATGTTTTGCTAGTCGGTTCTGGATTTGTTTCCTTTTCTGCTATTTGTTCAGTCACTAACGTGTCATCATATTTGTGGAATCTATATGTGCAAAAGCAATGTTCAATAGATAAAAAAGGTTTTGTATGAATTATGATGATGTTGAGAATCTGCATTTCTGTATGTAAAATCAGTAACATGACCTGCTGGCTGCTCCACAATTTGTAGTTGAAATTCTGGGTTTGCCTAATAATACCAGATAATGGATGTTGTTTCTATGTAATTCCTCTAATAACCAGAGTACATCAGTAATTA